>CM038635.1:10899027-11403547 GCA_021554675.1 Leuciscus idus | reverse complement strand
AGGCCATTCACACAGAACATGTTTTTAAAGTACAAAACGTGAGACCCAGGTCAGTGGAATGAAAAAAGTTTTTTTTTTTAGGTCGAACCTATTGTAACTTGAGCGCTGTTTTTTGAAAAGGGCGTGTCATGCACGAGACACTGCAAAAGACACGAGACAAACATGCAGTTGTCAACAAATGTCCATCTAGAGTGTATTTCCATAGAAAAACAACAGAAAGGAAGTGCAGTGGAATAGAAAAACTTATTCTGTGTGAACAGACCCAAGACTCTCATTTTGACTTTTTTTTCTGTCTTTCCTGTGTTCACAGTTCCTTCGTTTATGCTGCGTCACGTCATGTCGTAATAGAGGGGTGCAGGTATGACATCACTTTGTAGGCCAAAACGCGAAAGCGAGTTAGCATTTTAGCTCCTCCGGTTCCATCGTCCCGAAGTCAATGGGTTTTTTGAATGGGGTTTTGTTTAAATGGCTGAAATAAGGTCTGTGGTGAACACAAGCTCAAGACACTTTCACATTCTATTCTACGACATAAAATACATCAATATTACCCCACTCGTGATTTTTTTTTAAGCTGTAACATGTCTTGCAAAAAAGGTTGCTAAATGGGAGACTGTCGAAGAGATTCGCCGTCATCACGCCGAAAAGGTCAACTCAGTCAGCTTTTACAGCATCGTTATGTATATAATTGTGCTCTTATAAACTATTCGAACTAAAAGGTTTGGGGAAAATGTTTTTAGATAAAAACTGAAAGAGTTGTTGGAATCTTAGTGATGGTGACGTTGAAGTCGAGCGACCGTGGTGTAGTCCGTTTATAGCAGCTTATTACTTCTGACGACTGTATTCAGGCTTCAAAATTAATAAAAGTTGTGTTCATCTGTGATAATTATCATGATGGACAAAACATGCAAGTATCATTAACTTTTGTTGACCACAGAGCTTGTTTTTAGCGATAATCCAAAAGCCTATGGGAAAATCCTATTGGGTTTTTGTTGAGGGAAACAGTGTGATGCTAACTGCTGGTTGGCCTACAAAGTGACGTCATACCTGCACCACTCTATTGCCGTAAATAAAGCTCGATTTGCTTTCGAATCGCTCTCGCACTAGTTAGACGTCATACATTGGTCTGCCGCTTCAAATAGAACACACTTTAAATCTGCAGCGGTCAGGTGGTACAGCAGCGGCCATGTGGTACAAGCCGTAGCTCTCAGAAAATAACATGTTTACACGTTGTAATTACTAAGTACTATGTTCTACAAGCACATGAAGGCTTTTTACAGTTCAGAATCATTATGGTAATTACGACATGGCATGAACGCACCTGATATTGTGTTACAGTGAGTAGTAAACACTGTTACTACTTCTGAAAGAATCTATACATCAGACAGTACTCTGCAGTCCAGAAGAGCCAGACCTTCCCCCATCCGCTTATGCTGATCCAATGCCAATCCCTGCTCACTCCACTTAATGAACTAACAGACTCAATAAAATATATAAAGACAGCCTTGAAAAGTGCCCTGCATAATAGACAGAGAATGTGATTTGCTTGCAGCTTATTATGAGAGCTGTATGTAGCAGACATACAAATGTGCGCATACACACAGTACAGTGGGTTAATGAGACACAATCTTTATAGATATTAAGGAGTGGAATCTTAAAGAATTTATAGGCTCCTTAACAATTCCATTAACAATAATTGTATCAATTTTGAGGAAGCACCTTGCATACAACATTTGTCCTTAAAGATTTAACAACAACAAAAAATAAAAATGTTTTGTTTAAAATACACACTGTCATATGAACAAAGAGTCAATCATTTCACTGATTTAAGCTCAATTAATTTAAATTGATTGAAATCAATACCTCATGTGAGTCCTTTTGACCAATTATTATGAATAACAGCTTATAGAAGAACCAGCTCATGACCAGATCAGTCGTTAAAAAAAATTGTATTATTGAGATACTATCAATCAAGATAGTCTTTTATTAATATTTTGAAGTGATTTATATATTTTCCATTATTTTAATTTTAGTAAAAGTTTTAGTAATTTAGTTGTGTATTTTTGTAATTTTTATTCATTTTTTAATTAATAATATTTTTTATTTATTATTTATTTTTATTTCAGTTTTATGTGTCTTGGCAGCTAGCTGAAATAAGATTTAAGTTTAAGTTTTATTATATCTTATTTATTTCAGTTAACGTTTATTTTATTTCAATAAAAAATGTATTGAAATAAATATTTTATGGTTTTAAATTTAGTTTTAGTAATAACCATGGCACGTATAAAAATAGTCATGCTCTATCTTTAATGTGTCAGTGGCAGAATGAAAACCTGTGTTGTGAAATGAACTTCTAGTAGTTATTTGTTTTCTGTATTTATTTTTTAAATTGAACTGGTTCTGAAAAACATGATTCCATCACCCTAAAACAACAAATATTATCCTGATGATACCTTCTGAATCAAAAAAATGTATAGATTGACAAGTTGATCTAATAGCTTTAAATGCTTAATTTTTTGTTATAAGTTGATGGATTTTGTTCATTACATAATGAATGATTTGACTATTATTCTAAAACGTGGAAACGGTCCTATATTGCCCTATAAAGACAAAAAACCTGTAACTATGTCAACACTGAACTTCAGAAAAAATAAATACACAGATGGATAATAATATAGATAGAGTTCCATTATTTATATTTATATTTTTATATTATACACACACACACACACACACACTTCACCACATGTTTCGGTAGTGACGATTTTAAATATTTTTGAGCCTAGTTCAAAGATGATAACCAGCACATGGTTACCTAGCACAGTTCTGAACAGTTGTACACACATAAAAACAACAAAAGAATTACCACCCAAAAAATTGTTTGCTTAATTGTAGAACAAAAAATGTGTTTGGTAGTGACGTTCCTTAAAGTTACACACAGATTTTCAGACTTTTGAACACATTTCCCTCAAAATGATGGTACCTATCTACAATGAAAGAGCGGCTATGAGAGAGAGGGATGTAGGGGGGTGTGGTTAAAATCAGTCTCAGCCAATGGACTAAAACACACACTGTTTCGGTAGTGACATGAAAATGCAGGACACATTTTTTTACATAAAGTTTCATGATTAAAAAAAAAAAATTATAAAAAAAATAATTTACTTCACTTTTTAAAAGAAATCAAAAAGATGTTTTAAAAAAAAAAAATAAATAAATAAATAAATAAAAACATTTCAATATAATTTTCACAAGTTGAAATTTAGGGGTTAGGGTTCGGGACAGCCACCTCCCAATGGGCTTTATGCACAGCTGCACTACTTCCTGAACTTCAGCCAGCTCTTTGTTTCCTGTCTGCCATTATTGGACAAACTGATTAATCCAGGTGTGCCTGACCTCAGTAACAATAACCAGACACACCTGGATTAATCAGTTTGTCCAATAATGGCAGACAGGAAACAAAGAGCTGGCTGAAGTTCAGGAAGTAGTGCAGCTGTGCATAAAGCCCATTGAAAGTACCCAGTAAATGATGATTTTATATATATTAAAGCTGCAGTCCGTAGTTTTTCCTCTTTGTCGCCATCTCTGTTCGAAATCTGCAATTGCAGTTATTCGCGGAATTATCAACTTTATGAGGGTTGTTCCAATGTTTTGAGGAGAATGTGTGGCTGTCAGTCACCGCACCGGCGTGGATACTGTCATTCAGAATCACAGTTTCTACTTTTTGGAAATATGACCAACATAAGAATTTTCACCGATAAATGTCATCTGAACAAGTAACATCCACTTTTGTTCTGACCAACTAAGGGAAAAAAAAAAACATTGCAGTAAATCGCGCTGATTAAATCTAACGATCGCTTATCATATCACGTCAAACCGTGCAAATTATACTTTGTTCTCAAATTGTTAATGTTAACGACATCAGCATTGCGTGACTACATTTAATGCCCTTCCGATATTTATCCTTGTTTTCGCATGGGCCAGGTTGCAGTCTCTTTTTTTCTGTAGCCACTCCGAAGTCCGAAGTCTTTTGCATTTTACAACGGGTAAATCTCCAGTTGTCACTGGTGATTGTCGTTTGAACCTTTCTGGATCCGCCATCAAATTGATAAGTTTAATTATATCAAGTGCTGCGAGAAAAGGCTATAAATCTCCACCTCCAACATCCTCACTCGCCATATAGCCTACTAGCCGAGACTCCTTCTTTATGTGTACAGATGTGACGTAATGACGCAAAGACATGCTCAAACGCTTCCACCAGTACCACTGGAATTAAAAACATTATTACAAGCTTATCGTTTTGAATCGAGCTACGACAAGCAGATCGTTTTGAACACTGGCTGGTTATGTACTTGCTAAAATTTATTTCGGATCATTTTTAACCCCAAAAAATTACGGAATGCAGCTTTAAGCTTACTGATATTTTAAATATTATTGTGGGATTCAATAGATAATAGAAGGATCTTTGTAAAAATCTAAAATTTGAATACTTAAATGTTTTTTAAATGTGTTTTTTTGGTTGTGGGATAGCAGTTTGCACCAATTCTGTAGAACGGCCCATATATATATTATGTCTGTAGCATCCGCCATCAAAGGTTGAAAGCGTCATGACCCTCACAGGAAATGAATAGAACACGTCAGAGAAACAGTGTAGCCACACAATCACCCACAAACACTGTTGATTTAGAGCAGTGCGCCCTGTGTTCCCAGCATACCCGTATCCCAGCTGCACCAGCCCTAAACAAATCAATTCACAGCGGCCAAACTCAATCCAATCAATCTGAATTACAATTTCTGACCAACACTACCATTTGCTTTTGATTTAACATGCACATCCTCTCTGACTTCAGTCAATTTGGATAAAGTTTACTGGATTTAATGTTGCAGAACGAAA
Organism: Leuciscus idus; assembly: GCA_021554675.1. Lineage (NCBI taxonomy): Eukaryota > Metazoa > Chordata > Actinopteri > Cypriniformes > Leuciscidae > Leuciscus > Leuciscus idus. The sequence continues at coordinate 11,398,659 of CM038635.1, read as the reverse complement.
CAACAAAGCCACACACAGACTTTTGAGGTTTGTAAAGACTTTTCTATTCCCTCAACACTCCTGGTTTCGAGTTTTATTTAAAATTCTGTCATGGTACACTGATGCTGTGCGTGAATCAGTATGGCCTAATTACAACTCCAGTGATTACTGCGAAGTTTAATTAGCGGAAAACAAGACATGGCACAATGAATTCCTCCCGAGATCCCCACTAGGATCACACAGAATATCAGGAGTTCTGTTTTTCTCTCTCCCAAAAAACACCCGTCTCTAGTGTGTGTCTGTGTGCGAGTGTGTGTTTCTCTCCATGCTTTGGTTCAGTTACTGAACTTCCTGTTTAATTCTGACGTTAACCCATACGGACTGGAGTTTCACGGTAGTGGGGTTCTGGATTCTTCTGTTACACAAACTGACAATGTCTAGCACACTATGTTTCCTGCATTATCCAAACCACTAGGATGGCGGTTAAGGAAACAAGGACTACAGCCAAGTTTAGCACCCTTTAACACTCATATACACACAGAAGGGAAAGCAGCTCACTGATGCCACCTTATGGATAATTTGGGCCATTGCAAAAGGGGGTTATAGGTCATGCTGTGAGGAAAGGAGAGAATATGTTACCTCTATCGCCACCACAACGAGGATCAGCTGAGTCTCTGATTCAGGGAAGTACGCGTTCACTTGTGGAGACAAACCAATCAAGGCACAGTTGGTCACCACGGCGATAACACTCATTGTCTCGAATGCCAACTGGAAGAATAAAAAGCCCAAATGTTATTTTTTTTGTGAGTGTGTGTGCGTAACAGTGCTATTGTTGTTAACTAAAACTTAAACTTTTAAAAAATCATTTACGTAATTGAAATATAGCTGAAATAAATTAAAATCTTAACATTAGATGAAAGATCTTAAACATAGATCTTAAACTTAAAAAAAAAATGAAACATGTTCAAGTTGCAGTACTAAAATTACTAAAATGCAAACAGAAATATTTTTGTTAGAAATATAAATATAAAATAACTAATAAAAATCATTAAGGCACATAAATAAATTGCTGAAAATCTAAACTCAACTAAAGTGAAAACTGAAAATATAAAAATAAAAGCTAATTCAAAATATTAATAAATACCATCATAGTTTATAAAGAATACTAAAACAACACTGGTGTGTAAAATACAGCATTGTTTAAGTATTGTGACAGACTTGCAACTGCATGCTTCTTATGATCATAAAGACATTTCAATCTAATAGCTTTAAATTATTACAAATATTTTTTGGACAAATATAAAGTGGACATTAGATATATAAATATGAGTTATATATTATAATAATAATAATAATAATTCACTTTTTTTTTACTATTTTTATCAAATAAATGCAGCCTTGAGCATAAGAGATTTGTTTTAAAAACAAAGAAAAAAAATACAGACCCCAAACTTTCGAGCGGTACTGTATATAAAGTCATATGGACTACTTTTTTTGGTGTCCTATGGCCTTTTTAACTTAACATTAGTTAACTACTTTAGTTAACATGAACTAAGAATGAACGATAGTTCTACAGCCTTTATTAATCTTAGTTAATATTAATTTAAACATTTACTAATACATTACAGCAATCAAAAGTTGTATTTGTTAACATTAGTACATACAGTATTTTTATTAACTAACATTAACAAAGATTAAATAAATACTGTAACAAATGTGTGTAATATACCTTTAAAGAATGAGTAGGTGTGGGCCAATTTCTGACTGCTAATGTATATTTATAATACTGTAGCACCTTTTTTTTTTACATAAATCCAGATCACAAATTCCATTATTATCATGACTCATATGGGCTATTATTGACTGTTATAATATACTACTATTGAAGTTTATAAGATTGTCCTCTGCTTTCTATAGCACTGTACAAGTTCTGTGTCTCTTAAGCCTTCTTTAAAAGTACAGAAAGGAGGATCATCTCTTCTGGAAGTGAGACTTTCTCACAAGGTTTTCTCACCTGCCACACCCCGATGTTCGCGGCTGGTTCTGAGAAGGGACGCTTGAAAACATGGCACATCTTGAAGGCATCAGAATAAACCTCAGTGATGTTGTTTAGCACCACCAGCACGGCAGCCAGCGGGTACACACAGGAGAACAGACTCACATAGCCGAACAACAGGAACTGCTCAAGGTAGTCGTCAAATGTGCCCTGATGATCAAAGATACAGTATTTCAGAGAGATTCAATTCTAAAGGTCAAATAGGCTCATGTCAAACTAAATTATTGAACTGTTTTTGATGCAAGATACAGTGGACTGCCTTTGTTACTGTAGCTACTTAAAGGAATAGTTCATTTAAAAATGAAAATTCTGTCATCATTTACTCACCCTCAAGTTGTTTCAAACCCATGAGTTTCTTTCTTCTGTTGAAGACAAAAGAAGATCTTTTGAAGAATATCGGTAAACAAACAGTTGGTGGACCCCATTGACTTCCATAGTGTATCTGTTTGTCAGTTTATGGAAGTCAGTGGGGTCCATCAACTGTCTGATTAACGACATTCTTCAAAATATCTTCATACAGGTTTGAAACAACTTGAGGGTGAGCAAATGATGACAGAATTTCAATTTTTTTAAGAGAACTATTCCTTTAAGTATACATTTATACATTTTAGTAGTACATTTTTCAAGTATCAGTACTTTATCAGAGTATTTTTATAACGGAAACTTACTTCACTAAATTCCAAAGCATAATATCATACTTTTCACTCCACTACATTTCATAAAATCATGTCGTTCCTCATTATTTTGAACTGAAGAAATCGTCACGCGCTCAGAAACGCAATAGCAGTGTCCGATTCGTGAACGAACTGATTCTTTCAAATTAACCTGTTAAATCGGTCCGCTAATCTCACTGAACGATTCATTTGTGAATTGGACCAATCCGATTGCATCTGTTCTCGAGTCAACAACTCACTGATTTATTCAAAGATGATCCAGACAAGTACATGGAAACTATCCAAAGCTCTGTTAATCCAAAATCAATGAAAACTGTATTTCTACATTCATCCTTTTTGTCCTCTTAAGGTATAAATGTTATTGCATTGTTCTTGTTTTTTTGTTACCCTGGCAACTTATTTGTGTTTGTGTATCTTTCTGTCTTTTTGTTGTTTCCATGTTTATCTGTATTGCTTTAATGCTTTGTAATGTTTTTTTTTTTTAAAAGAAAAAAACCTCACTGATTCAAATGAAGTGGTCAGAGCGAGACTCCAGTTAACGGTTCATTGAATTTACAAGTCTGACTCATAAAGAGCCAAGAACAAGAAATCCTCTGAGCTTTAGTACACATGCAACTGATGTCACTTAATGCAGAATTTTAGGATTTATTATTGTAAATGAAAATCAAATTTAGGTCACGACTGTAAGTCTGTAAAAACTAGGTATAAACTAAACATAACATTAAAATAATGCAAATGAATGCCCATGCATCTTCCCCGCTGCCGTAACAGTTTCAAATTATGTAAAACTAGTATGTTTGCATAGCATTCTTGCAACACATTTTTCCCTGAGACGTTTGTTTTTGTATTGTATGTGCATATTTTTTAAAACACACATTATGTTATTCTTCATTTCTATGTAATATATGGTATATTTTGTTACTGACAGTTGTTTGCACACTTGAATTTTCAGTAATTATCAGAGTATGACAAATTTTGGTAATAAAAGTCTTCTTACTGGCAGATCAACTTCCTTATTGACTAGTGCTGGCTCCTTGACAATTCATAATACTTCATGTCAGACTGAGCTGTAACCTATTTAAGCTCTATGTGTGTGTGTGTGTGTGTGTGTGTGTGTGTGTGTGTGTGTGTGTGTGTGTGTGTGTGTGTGTGTGTGTGTATACACAGTATATACTAAGTGCTTGCTCACAAAATCCAGTCCATAATTCTACTTGTTTGGTAATATTGCCAACTCAAGGCAGTGAAGGCACCCAAATGAGGACCTACCAGATAGGTGTTCATGTCAGTCTCCAGCTGAACTTGTTCCAGCAGGGGGAGCTCTTTATCCCCCATCAGCCGCCTCATCCTCTTGTGTACCTTCTTGTTCCTCCTCCTCTGCAGCCAGTATGGCAGGAAGGCCTCCATCACTTGGTTCAGGATTTGAGAGGTGATGAGCAGAGTGGCCAAACTCTGAAGATCCACACACAAGCAAGAGGCAAAGTTGCTTGCATTTAAAACTATAATGCAACTTGTAAATCATAGGTTGTTATTAAGTCATTCAACTTCACTTGAATTATTGTTTGTTAATGCAGCTGAGCTCTGAAATACTCACCTGTCTAAGAAGCACCATATCTTGCATGACAAAGGCAATATAGAAGAGAGAGGCAAAGCAGTTTACGAAGTTAAACTGGAAACAAACAACAACAAATCCAATAATTAAGACTAAATTTGCACTTTGCATAAATTTTAATTGCAAGGGTTCCCACATCACCTTTAAACCCAAATTGCACGACTTTCACTTTCATTTCAATAAAGATTTTTAAATGTAATGATATAGAGATGACTTTTTAATATTTTCAGGCCTGAAAATCACAATTTTAAAATTAGTGGGAATATTGCAGGCATAAACCCATTTACATGAGGTAAAATATACATCAATGAAATAGTAAAACATGCAGTAATAAGACTACATGAAGTATAAAAACACACAAAAAACTTGAAAGCATACCACCAAAACCTTGAGCACGAGGTGATTTTGAAATGATGACTCCAATCTGTGGTTTTCTGAACAACAAAATACATGAAAATGGGATTTACCTCCATGTTGAGAAGAATTTTTTTTTTTTTTCAAGAGTAAAAAAAACTAAACAATTAGAGTGAGACATTAATGGCATTTACATGAAAGTATGGATAAGTCACATATAATTTAGACAAGGGGCAAACTTCCTCAGCAAACTTCCAAGGAGGCAGCGGGATGACTTAAAAGTATTTAAATTAATAAATAATTTAGATTAATATATTAAAATAATAGGATATATATATATATATATATATATATATATATATATATATATATATTAAAATAAACTAATCATTTAAAATATTTAATATTAAATCCAAAATATAACATAGGGAATCCAAAAATTAATCATGGTTATTTAATGTAAAATATTAAATAAATTAACTATGCTAAATAATTCAATACATAAATAAAAAAAAGTTTGAAAACAAACAGCTTTTTCATAATTACAGCAAAATGTATGGAAATATCTTAACGTGTATATATAGGGGAGGCGGGCTTCAAATAAAAACATATATTTGGAATCGTAATTTTGACTTTTTCTCATAATTGCTAGTTAAATCTCGCAATGAGATTTTATATCTTATAATAGCAACTTTATATCTCACAGTGTGATTTTATTTCAGATTTTTTTTTTTTTTTACTTTGAGGCAGAAATGGGTTTCCTTAAGATAGTTTAAACTTAACCAAGATGAGGTTACAAAATACTAATAGCGTTCAACTATTATTGAGCCAAGATACAAAAAAAAAAACTAACAAAAAAAAAAAACCTGAAAAGAGGATAAAACAGTAGAATGTCTAAAGTGGACCAATGAAAAACAATCTATAAGCAACTACTGTAGATGTCAACTACCGGTTATTAGAGTATTACTAGACTGTCTCCTTAATATCTGCTCACACTTTATCATGATGCTCCCCAACAGACATTCTACTGACTGCAAGTAATTGACCTCTCGCCGGCCCCTCCCCCAAAACGGCCATTGTCCAATCACACATCATAGCAACCGTTACTATGTGAGCAGGTCCGACAAACATTCTCCAAGCAAGATGGTGTTATTTTTATGTCAAAAGTTATGAGCGTGTAAGACATGCTCACGAGCACATTATGTTATTTCACACGCGTAAAAATGAACCTTCAGCTGGCATGATAAAAGTACTCGCGCACAAATTCAACAACCGAGAGGTGTACAGGTAGCTGCAAGCGAGCGCCTGGCATACTCTCATAGGTTAACTCTGCTTGTACAGTGGAATCCTGCTCGCGCGCAGCGGGCTTCTGCTCGCGGAGTGCTGTTTTGCTCGCGCAGTGGATTTCTGCTCGCTCAGCTGATTTCTGCTCGCTCGAGTCTACATGACTTTTGACAATTTGGGGGCGGAAACCAAGGAGGGTACTGACCCTCTTATGATTGGTCACTTTCATCATGGAAAATCTTGGGAAATCCTAACCCCGCCCACCTTCTGACGCAGCGCGCGTCACTCAGCTCGCTCTGCTACTCCAGCTATCTCTGTGTATATTTTAGACAACGAAATATGTGATAAAACACCATACTAACTATTTTCGTTTTCATTTAAAGAAATCTTAAACATGATAGCCACACAAATGTGGTTCAGGCAACGCATATTGATTATATTCACTGCACATAACGTTTGCCTATTTATAAAAAAAAACAAAATATAAAACACAAACCTGCCTCTTTTCGTTTTAAATATAATATAAAACCATTAAACATTTTAATATGGTCCAGGCAATATGTGCATTTGTACCAAACAACAGATTTTGCAGTAAACAACAATTTTTTACATACAATTATTACAATTTAAAATGACAAAACTCAACCCAGTCTCTTTTTGTTAAATTTCAGTTTTTATCAATAATAGCCATAATATTTTTTTAAAAGCGCTGACTTTGTATGTTTGACTGAATTGTTTGCTTTATTTGTATAGCTTCTTATAAAAGGTATAAGAAGCTATACAAATAAAGCAAACAATTAAGTCAAACATACAAAGTCAGCGTTCTAATCTAACCATACAACGGTAAAGATAAATAGCTTATATGTATAGCTTTATTTGTATAGCTTCTTATAGAGCCCTGCACGGGCCTCAAAATAGGCCCGAGCCCGGCCCTATTTTTTTTTTTTACAGCGGCAGCCTGCCCTATTTGCAGCAATTAAAATATGTCCGTTTTGTTCGTTATGCTTCTTTTCTTTTCATTTCTTTATTAAGTTAATTTAGACAAATGTTTGGAGCATTAAAAAAAATTAAATAAATGACGACCAAGCAAGCCGAGCCAACAGCGAGTAAAACATGTTTGATCAATTTAGCCTCTCAAATCAACGCTAATACTTTACTTGGCTACAATAAAATCCATAGATATAAAACACTTCAAGCATATCACACAGACAGTTAGTTTAATGTTTATTTATTAAACCACAGTGAGTATTTTTTTTTTTAAATACTGAGGCAGGCTCAGGTTGCTCGCAACAGCGCTCGCAAACGAAATGAGCAATAGCCAATCTAAACAAATTAAATTAAATAAATCAAAAACAAACTTGCAGGTTATCTTACCTAAAAAATGCACCACAGAACATGGCCATTCTTTTTTCCAGTAGTTTCCAACAGTTAAACGGAAATAAAGTCCAATCAAACGAAAAGTTAGAACAGTCTCTTAAGAGCATCGTGGAGAAAAAGAATAGCATCCACAGTGGAAGATTTTAACCCAGTCCTCTCTTCTATCACTCTGCGATTTTTCTCTTAATATTCTCCATTATTTGCACATGAGGTGAATCGTTGGTTGCGCTGACGGGAAACCTTCTGTGTGTGTGTGCGTGCGTGCGTGCGTGCGTGAGAGACTGTCATCAATCATATGTCAGTGTAATTTTACGATTATGAAAGTTATGAGGTTATTAAATGTCTTTCTATGTTTGTTTTTCTATCGTCGACGTCAACTTCTCATATTTTTTTAATTAATGTCTAAAAATATAAAAAGAAGGATAACCCAAAAAAGGCTCGGGCTGAAATGCAGGGCTTTAGCTTCTTATACCTTTTACTTATACTTTTATAATGGCTAATATTGATAAAAACTGAAATTTAACAAAAAGAGACTGGGTTGAGTTTTGTCATTTTAAATTGTAATAATTGTATGTAAAAATTTTAAAAACTGTAATGTTGTTTACTGCAAAATCTGTTGTTTGGTACAAATGCACATATTGCCTGGACCATATTAAAATGTTTAATGGTTTTATATTATATTTAAAACGAAAAGAGGCAGGTTTGTGTTTTATATTTTGTTTTTTTTTATAAATAGGCAAACGTTATGTGCAGTGAATATAATCAATACGCGTTGCCTGAACCACATTTGTGTGGCTATCATGTTTAAGATTTCTTTAAATGAAAACGAAAATAGTTAGTATGGTGTTTTGTCACATATTTCGTTGTCTAAAATATACACAGAGATAGCTGGAGTAGCAGAGCGAGCTGAGTGACGCGCGCTGCGTCAGAAGGTGGGCGGGGTTAGGATTTCCCAAGATTTTCCATGATGAAAGTGACCAATCATAAGAGGGTCAGTGCCCTCCTTGGTTTCCGCCCCCAAATTGTCAAAAGTCATGTAGACTCGAGCGAGCAGAAATCAGCTGAGCGAGCAGAAATCCACTGCGCGAGCAAAACAGCACTCCGCGAGCAGAAGCCCGCTGCGCGCGAGCAGGATTCCACTGTACAAGCAGAGTTAACCTATGAGAGTATGCCAGGCGCTCGCTTGCAGCTACCTGTACACCTCTCGGTTGTTGAATTTGTGCGCGAGTACTTTTATCATGCCAGCTGAAGGTTCATTTTTACGCGTGTGAAATAACATAATGTGCTCGTGAGCATGTCTTACACGCTCATAACTTTTGACATAAAAATAACGCCATAGTGCGCCCACGGCGTTTGTAAATAATGTGGAATAAGTTCTGCCTCTGACAAAAAAAACATTTTCTAGTCGACTATAGTTATTCATTTAAGCCATTAGTGGACAAATCGCCCCTTTATATTAACTGAATTACTTAAATACAGGATAATGAGCGTTTACGTAATATAGCCGCACTCAAGCGCACGACCGCACGCATAAAGCTTGCCACAAAGAACCGGTAAAAGTAATTTGGGGTCAGTAAGATTTTTTAAGAAATTAAGAAAAGTAATAGGCAAGGATGCATTCAATTGATCAAAAGTGACAGTATAGACATTTATAACGTTAGAAAAGCTTTCTATTTCAGAAAACTCTGAAACTTTCTATTCATCAAAGAATCCTGAAAAAAAAAAAAAAAGTTTTCTACATTGATAACAATCAGAAATATTTATTGAGCAGTAAATCAGTGTATTATTCCCTCAGGTAGGTTGCACGTTTTCTTGCGTGGGTGGATGTTGGAATCAATAATCACGTTGTTTGCATTCGCCTAAACTGATTTGCCAAAATCAAAATGCTGACATTGAAAGTCCCGCTCGGAGCAGTAAATCAAACAATGATTTGTCCCTAAATAATGATATATTATATCATAATATATTATTATTATTATTGATAGGATGATAACAGGTGTCGTGATCAGCACTGCTGCTGTATCAGTCAGTGGTTAGATCAGCTTTGCAGTAAAAAAAACAGGACAAGGGAGATATAAATTATGCATTATTAATTATGACAAATAAATTAGGCCCAAAATACGGGATAATTTGGCAACCCTAACGTTCGTTTTTTCCCTTCCCCAAGAACAAAGCACATAACGTTAGCAGGGCTGAACTGGAACAAAAAAATAAAAAATAAAAAAAATAAAAAAAAATAAAAATGAGCAAAATATAGCTAACAGCTCAGATAACTGCGATTGTATGCAACAAATCGGAGAAAATCAAAACAGAAGAAGAGGTCTACGATGCCTACGGATGCTGGTTGATCACAAACTTCCAAGATGCCTTCACAGAAGTATGTTATGTTCTGTAATACCTCTATAATATCCTAGAGCCGCTATAGTATTTCTATAGTAGTCTTATAGTACTTCTATAGTAATATTTTGTCCCAAAATACTATTTTCATAAGGGTAATTAGGCCATGCATAACCAACACATAGACGTAACATTTTCTGTCATTTAACGTCGGTCATCCTCATTAATGTATTTTAAATTGTTTTCATATTTAGATATGACGGCCAGAAAAAATTAAGTTATGTTAAGTTTTTGTTATGTTAAATTGGTTCAGTGCCATTGACTCCCATTATTTTTCGGCGTTTTCCTTCAGTTTTCAGTCCATAATGGCGGCCGCGCCGTCACGTCATGGGGGCAACTGTTGCTATGGAGCGTTCTATTGAGTTTCGCCTCTTGGGCTTCTATACTCTTTGCTGAGAGCGGCGTTTAGATGAATATGCAAATATGTGCTGTGCAGTTTCCTTTCAATAACAAAACAAACACACAACAAAAAAGACAGCGGTGAGAAAACAGCAGTTAAGAAAACATCTGATCGTAGCGATTTGGATGTTTGCACGAGCTCTGCAATTCAGCACTCCAGTAAAGTCACGTCACTTTTATATATCACTTTATACAATAGATTTTTAAACCAAGCAGCTTTACTGTATTACACATGAAAAACAGTGTCAGTATCTATTTCAATTAGAAATTGAAAACAAAATTTTCTACTATAAAGCGACTCTTCAGTGTGTTTTTACTCGCAGACGTCTGACCTCGACGGACTGAACAGAAGAAATGAAGCGGAGAAGATTTCAATGTCAAAGAAGACAGAGCCTCAGAGCACACCTAACTATTATCCGTATCCAGGCCGTATCTAGATCTGATGAAGGACCTGCGCCTGGACACGACGACAACGCAGTCCTGAAGTGTCAACTAGTCTCTCCCCAGTGAAGGCCTCCTTCCCTATCCCTTGTCGGGATAATTCCGGCTCACGTGGCTACGCGGAAACGATAAATAATTCTGTATTATAAATTTGTAAGGCCAGACAAGTAATTTGTTGAGGGTTGGTTTGTAAAGAAGGACTACATGCCTGTGCACATATATATTCAAACGCATAACTATAGACTAAACACGTGATACGCATGTGCATGCCGTCAGCGTTTTCGCGGGTTTGCGTTTTTGAAGTTTGCGCATAGATAACCTGTTTTTTCCCACAAATTTTCAAGGCTTGTACCTTGGAACCTATTTCAGGGTTTGCGTTCTTGAGCCACCAGGCACTGTTTTGTGCGGATGAGCGGGCCGGAGCGCGTTGAGTGTTTTCTGTTATAACGGTGTCGTGTTAGCGGCCCCTAAGTTAATAACTAATGATCTTTGCAATGGAAGTGAATCAATAAATCAAAACTAATTTTAGCTGAACAATAACTTTATTCTAGAGCTGCTGTAAAGCCAAAACAATCGTTGTTACTGTAATTTCCTATTATCACTGTAAAGCTGCTTTGAAACAATCTATATTGCTAAAAGCGTCTATGCTAAGCTATGCTAAAAGTGGTACCGCCAGACCCGGAGATCGGCTGAATGGATTCGAAAACGGTAAAACTCAACTGTTTAACTCTGGGGGAGTTGTAAAATGAGCCTATTTCCAAAAAAAGTGGAGTATCCCTTTAACACCTAACCCTAACCTAACAGTCTACTAATACTAGTTGACATGTAGTTGCAAAGTTACTTATTGTTAGTACAATGTCTAAAGTGGACCATTGAAATAAAGTGTAACGGAAGATGATAAAAGAAGAAAGAAAGAAAGAAAAAAGAAAGAATTTCAGGCTCACCCCAGTTTGTGAGAAACTCAGCAGCATAGCGATACAATAAGTTCATGATCTCAATGACCACAGCGTAGATGATACTGGGAACAAACATCAGAATGCCGGACGCAAAGTTTGGATTTTCGGTGTATATACTTATGGCCCAGTTCTCCATGTCAAAGTAAACCATCATCACGTAAAAGGACAGATACAGGCAAAGCAGAACGAAAGGAACCGACACCAAATATATCCTCAACTGCCGCCTGTCAAGGGAAAACAAACACTGTCAAAACAAATTGAGCATCTAAAACACTTTCCATATTTATCATGCTTGTATTTATTTGATGTTGATTTAGAATATGCAGTTCTATGTATGTATTATTATTATTACATTTTAAAGGTCTGAGACATACAAATCAGGTTTTGATGATATAAAAGATGTGCTTAATATGCCTTTTTTTCAGCCAAAACATGACAATATAAAAAAAATTGGTACTTGGAGCTAGGGTAGACTGGTTCCTCTCGCCCCGTGACTGGATTAAACCCCAGAGCTCCATGGAATCCAGGCCTCGGTTCTTCAAACGCTTTCTTGCGGCTCAGCGTTCCCCACCCGTACGCTAACGTAGCGCTGCATCTCTTCCACACTTCCAGGAAAACCGTAGACCAAACCAGGTTGAAGACAGCAAACAGCACGTACTTGTCATAGTCCTCCCAGTCAAAGAGGTAGTAAGGGATACCAATGAGGGCCATGGGTACCAAGGCAAATGTGAAATACTCCAGAAATCCAAAATAGAGCGCCAGACCCTCACCAAAGTAACATCTGATGTCATCTACATTATGGAGGACACAAAGAGAAAATCTTCAATGAATAAAGCACATTGCATTGTGGTTTCAATGCAATTGTTTGATGATCTAAAACACCAGTTTTTAAGATGGAGCAGGTACAATTCTGCTTCACTTTACATTTGCATTAAACAAGCAATCAACAGTATTCGTTGAATTTCCACAATAATTCAAGAGAAGTAAAAGCATGTAGAACAGCTATAAATCACACCCACCCACCGAATATGACATTCAGCTGTACTTATATAACCAAAATTCTTGTGAAATTCTTTTCACAGAAAGTTGTATCAACAAACTGATATAAAGGCTGGAGTTAGGTTTAAAGTTCATGCTGCCAGCGCACACAGACAGAGTGACTCACCCAGTGGCTGGAAGGATAGTTTGATCTTTTTGTACCATGAGAACGAGAGTCTCTTAAGGTCTTCTTTGTTATGGAGAGGGAAATACTGGATTAGGATACCTTTGGATTGCAATCTCCGCACTGAAAAAGAGTTTACCATCAAAATGTAACTTATTATTCAAATGATGAAAAAAACATTGTGGACAATTACAATTACATGTGATTTAAAAATACTAAAGGATTAATATTGTTAAACAGCAAATATGACGGTTTGAATGGTGATGTGTTAAATTATAGGTGGAACTATCTTTCTTTTTTTTTTTAAAGGTATACAAAGTAACTTTTTCTACTTCAAGAAAGTTTCACCCAGATATCATTTTTGACAAATGTTTAAAATAATGTACTCCCAATGAAATGAAGTCAGTGGCTTAAAAATGACATTTTATTCTACAAGGGGAGGGTCTTCCAATCATGGGGGCTGCCATGTTGAGATCACATGATCTTTCAAATACTGCTCACTTATTTCAACGCTATCAGGCACTTTCAGTTACATAATAAAATAATCATAGGTGATAAATACATCGGGTTGCTCCATAATATCAGTGGTAAGCCAAAATGTTTTCTTTTCTGTCACATAATGCATCCACACCCATAGGTGGCAGTATGAAATCAAATCATGTGTCAAATCAGAATGCAAAACAAAAAAATAAAGAATTACTTATTACAAATACCGATATTTATATTCCCTAACTGAAAAATATATCTGAATTTCAACTTTGAATCAAGTAAATAAACAGGTAATTAAACACATTTGCATCAATAATGTCAAATGTTATTGGTTAAAAGCATTTTCACCACCCTCCCCTCAAAAACAAAAAAGAAAGTTGGAGCAACTTTTACATTTTGATTAAAGATTATGAGGATGAAAAATTTTTAAGAAGATGAATAACACCTAGAACATGTAAAGAGGTCGATTTTGTCAAGTTGACTTTAACATTCTATTATCTGAGGTAATGTAAAGTTGATAGGGCATTTTAACATGAAAAAAAATTACACAGCAGATTTAATGTTTTAGTGTACTTACTGTAGGGCTGCAAGATTAATCGAAATAAAACCAAAACTGTGATAAGACTTAGTGCGAATATCAAATCGCTAAGGTTGCGATTTAATAATAAATATATGTGCTGTGTATTTCAGAGAGAAGTGCAGCACTGTGTTCTTTCACATGAGCAGCTCATGATCGGCCAGTGTTTGCAATGTCAAAGCGGCTCAGTTCACAGTAAATGTTGCTTCACATGAACTCCATCTTTATATCTTTTATAGAGTTTGGGTTGCTCTAACGTGCATTTGTGCCAACCATCTTCCCACACTTGCAATAGGAAGCGCTTATCAACGTTAGAGAAGCTTAAATTCCTTCGTGTGGTTTTCCATCAAAATAAAAGTTTGATGGTTTAACATCTGAAATTAAATGAACACAGCCATAAATATTTACTATTGTATTTTTTTTCTTAAATACAATTTTTTCTTACAGTAAAATATTACAATAGTTATTATTATTATTATATTTTATTGCCACATTGATATATAATATATTTGGAAAAATTGTGCAGCCCTACAAACAAGAACAGGTTTTTTTAAATCACATTTTAAAAACGCAGACGCAATTTTTAATCAGAAAAAAAAATGCAAGTCGATTTTTCCCCAAATCGTGCAGCCCAAAGTTTATTTTTTTAATCTAGTGCAGTAGGTAATAAAAAATTAAATAAAATAAAAATACACTTACCAACAGATTTTCCAGGGTAGAGCTTAAGCTTAGGATATCCTGGAACGTGTTCTTCATTCTTAGCCCTAAGCGTATCCAACTCATGTTTGATAATGTATTGACACTCCGCATCACTGAGAAATGCTTGACCATCTCCTATGAGCACAACACAACAGTGTTATAGAGCAGCCAGGACCAAATCTACGTAAAGCCTACGTGAGGAACTAATGCAGCCGAAATCCCCAAAATGGTTTCTTAACATACTGGGAAAAAAACAATACAGCAACACACTATCATACTCCTTATATTGGGTTATAAATGAAGCTCACCCTCAAAGTCTCTGAAGCTTTCTCTGTTGGCATAAGTGAACCCTCGCATTGTGCCATCTTGAAACTCCTTAAACAACCCAACATCCTCAGCTCCGTTTAAAAGCCTCTGTAACGTGGAACCCACCACAAAGACATTTGGGTTAGACTTCTGATCATCCTGAACAGGAAGAAGCACTTGATCCACCAACAACTCTGCTCCTATAAAAGAAATCGCAGTTTTAGGAACTGGGTATTTCCCAAGGTCAATGTCCTGATAAATGACACACATTTATAAAATTAACACTGAAAAGTATTGTTCAGTGTTAGAAAGAAAACTACATGTGATGACATATCATAATATTAAATATGTATATCAAGATCACTGACATGTATGAGTGCCCTCTGTAGTCTTAAAAATCTAGTTATACCATGTTCTTGCATAATGTACTTTCTCTGTATTCATGTTGGTTTCATTTGGTTTTGAAATATTTTAATCCATTTTCAAGAAACGTTTCAATTTAATTACTCTAAAAAAAGTGTCATGTGGTGTAACCATCAAGTTAAAAAAAAAGTATAGAACATATTTCCCTTACACCTAGTGTACACACTTTTAGATTAAATATATTTTTCTAGGAAAAACGTATTTCTACAAATATCAATTCTTAATAATATCAATTATTCATTTATAGATGTCACTACATGTTGTCATAAAAAAAAAAAAAATCTGATATTTTGAGAATTACTGACCTTGATACACATTTGCATTTATTCATTTATCCATACAAATAAGGAAGATCACAAGCAATTTCTCATATGGCCAACAATTTTCACTGCACATAATGACAGGTTTAGTAAAAATCTAATTTAGTCAACAAGATAGAACAGAGGTGAAATGCAGAAAGGAAAAGAATGATGATGGAAAGATTGGGTCGAGGTTGGCAGCTCATTCCACTAGAGAACAGAATAATTTCCTGTTTTATGGTGTTTTTTTTTTTTTTTTTTTGCATTTTGGCTGCACCACATGATGTTGCATATTGCAGGCAAAAGTTGTGAAATATTATAGGTAGTGGCCATTTTGATTATGATTTTTATTATGCAAAACTACTCTTTTATGGAATTAATTACCAGAACAGTTGCATCACCCCAAGATATTTAACGTTATGCCCAAAATGGATTTTAATACAGAAATGAAATTGTAAACTTGCTCATCAAAGAAGAGGTAGCCTATATTCAAATTAAATTTGTAATGATTTTCTTTTTTTATAAACGAGCATAATGTCACTGAACCATCATCAGTTCTTAATTTTCATATAAAACCACCTCTTGTTACTGCTTTCTAGTATTTAAACGTTACAGCATTACTTTATCGTTTACTGCAGCTTATTTAATTGAGTTGAATAAAAATGAAATACAGAACTTATAATAATATCTATTTAACATTGTAATGTCAGACTATTTTAATTAACAAATAGAGTACTGAGCAGTTATTATTTTTTATCAGAACCAAGTGTCTGTGCAAGCAATATGTATGAAGTAACTTTAAAAGAGAAGCATATGTGTTTCCTCTACAGGCAGAATCTGATATTCTATATCTGAGACCTCTGTGAAGGGCAGGGTTCACATTTGGTGGGTGACAGTGGTTGAGTAACACTGACAGAGGCACTTCAGACACACACAACTTCAGAAGGCAAGCAGATATTTCAGAAAATGTTCAGTTCCTGTCAACCTCTATCCCTAGATGTAACATGCCAAGGGTCTCACCTCCATTTTGCTGCTTGTCTCTGATCCTGTTTAGTAACCAAGTGATGGCCTCTGCTTTAGTGTCATCAGCAAGCTCCAGGACCACCAGAGGGGTGAACGAAGAGACATCACTGTCAGAAACCGACATGCCGAGATGCATTTTTCCTGATCCCTGTGTTATACACAGACCAAGAGAGGCAAGGGGCAAAATAAATTATAAATAAAACATATCACTCTCCTCAAGATTCAGATGCAGAACATACACCACAAGAAACACCAAACATTTCACCCGGTGAAGATCGAGCTTTATTTGCATCCATAACTGTTTATGGAAATATTTTCCTGTTACTGAGAAGTATCAAATGCAAATAGGTCATTCTAGAAATTAGGTGCCGCAATAAAAGTCACGCCACAAAAATGTCATCATGTCACACATTGCGTATTGCTTGATGATGAAGACATATCATATAAAATTCACTGTGTGATATGACTCACTATTCCAATATCCCTCTACCATTAAAATCTATTTTAACTTTTTAACTTTTTATTCATCAAAAAATCTTTATAAAATTACCTTGGTTTCCCACAAAAAAAATATTAAGCAGCATAACTGCTTAACTTTAAATGTTTCTTGAGCACCAAATCAGCATATTATAATAATTTCTGAAGGATCATGTGACATGGAAGACTGGAGTAATGATACCATCATTGGAATAAATTACATTTTTTAAATACATTAAAATAGAAAACCGTAATAATGTTTCACAATATTACTGTTTTTACTGTATTTTTGATCAAATATATGCAGGCTTGGTCAGCATAGGAGATGTATATACATTTTGATAGTCAAAAAAGAAGAAGCAATAACTAAACTGATGACAGAATAGAATAGAAGATGCTCTAAAGAAGCTGGTGTTTGTAAGTATTGTAAGTATATTCATATAAATATGAAGCTGACATCAAATGTACATTTTGTTATTTTAGTGGGGAAAAAAAAATACTACAACTCTACATTTACTACATCAAGCCTAAAATTAAAATCCAGTTTGAAGGGATAGTCCGTCCAAAAAATTAAGTTTAGGTTCCCATTGACTTACATTGTATAGACAAAAAAAAAATTAAAAAAAAAAAGACAATTGAAGCTAGTCAACCAAACTTCTTTGTTGTTCCATAAAAGAAAAATAATGTTTGGAACTACTTGAGGGTGAGTAAATTATTTTGGGGTGAACTATCCCTTTAACAAATAGTAGAACATTTATTAATAAAGAGGAAAACCAGAGGAAGACCTTATTTACAACTCAACAAACTGGTCTGGTTTAGACATAATCAAGTACATGACATCCTTCAACCTCAGAATGAAAGTTGAAGGAAAGTCTGGAAAGGGACTTAAAGTAGATAGCAGAGCCTTTCCAAGTTCTCTGCTATTCCACTGCACTCCAAAGTAGAGATCAAGAAGCTTCAGGAAGTTGGTGTGCTGCTTCAGGGCCTGGCAAATTTGAATTCCACATTATACCAAAGAATGCTTGGGAAGAATGTGAGACGATCAGTAAAAATGTTGAAGCTGAGTTTTGAACATAATAATTACCCAAACCATGCAAGCAAATCCACAAAAGAATGGCTCTGAAGCAACAAATGGAAGGGTTAGGAATGGCCAAGTCAAAGTCCAGACCTCAATCCAATTGAAATGTGGTGGGGTGCAAGAAAACCTGTTAAAGGGATAGTTCACCCAAAAATAGAAATTCTGTCATTAATTACTCACCCTCATGTCGGTCCAAACCTGATAAGACTTTATTTCATCTTCGGAACACAAATGAAGATCTTTTTGATGAAGTCAGAGAGCTTTCTGTCCCTCTATTGACAGCTACGCCACTACCACTGTGACGCTTCAAAAAGTTCATAAAGTGATCACTTTATATGATGAACAGATTTAATTTAGCCTTTTATTCACATAACATTCATCAACTCACACATCAGTTGTGGTAAACGGAAGCTCAAGAATGTTCGCTTGACGTGCAAGAACCAATGGAGGTTCATTCTCGTGTTACGCAGCACGTTTGAGCTTCAGCAAGAACCAATGAGATTCATTCTCGTGTTACGCAGCACGTTTGAGCTTCAGCAAGAACCAATGAGATTCAGTCTCGTGTTACACAGCACGTTTGAGCTTCTGCAAGAACCAATGAGGTTCAGTCTAGTGTTTCGCAGCACGTTTGAGCTTCTGCAAGAACCAATGAGGTTCATTCTCGTCTTACACAGCACGTTTGAGCTTCTGCAAGAACCAATGAGGTTCATTCTCGTCTTACACAGCACGTTTGAGCTTCTGCAAGAACCAATGAGGTTCATTCTCGTCTTACACAGCACGTTTGAGCTTCTGCAAGAACCAATGAGGTTCATTCTCTTCTTACACAGCACGTTTGAGCTTCTGCAAGAACCAATGAGGTTCATTCTCGTCTTACACAGCACGTTTGAGCTTCTGCAAGAACCAATGAGGTTCATTCTCGTCTTACACAGCACGTTTGAGCTTCTGCAAGAACCAATGAGGTTTGTTCTCGAGCATCAAGCAAGTTCGGATGAGCTTCTGTTTATGTTCACATCAGTTTTTAAAAGTGAATAAAAGCCTAAATTAAATCTGTTCATCATATAAAGTCTTACGGGTTTGGATTGACATGAGGGTGAGTAATAAAATGAAAAAATTTTCATGTTTGGATGAACTCTCTCTTTAACAATTATAAGAAAGACCTACATAAAAATATGAATGCAAGGGGTACTTATTCTCTTCAAAGTCAAATTTTCATTGTTATTGTTAAATTATATTACACATATATTTGCAATATGTTTCTAAACGTTTTCTATAAGGGTTAGGTTTGGGGGTAACGTTAGGGTTAGATCAAAATTGCATTGGTTCAATATAAAAACAACTTAAGTCAATGGAAAGTCCCCAAAAAGGTACAAAGTGAATGTGTGTGTAACACACACTGTTTTGTATATTGTGTCTGCCTGCTTTTATACTGCAAATTGTCTGATGTGATTAATAATGCATGTAGCCCATGTATAGATACAAATGAATAGTCTCTGCCTATTCAAAAAGGTCGAATAAACTCTTAAACAACACCTAATATGTTCTACCCAACATCACCAATTTGAAGACATGCATCAATAGTTCAGATAAAAACCTGAAAAGTAACATTGCACGAAAAGGTGTGGCATAAAAACGGAAACCTAAAGAAACTAAACCTGGATGACTATCCCGGTGTTTTTGGACATGTCTCGGGAAACACAGCATGTGATTCTTATTACAGTAAACATGAAAAACACAATCTCTCTTTTCTTTGGACGTCTTGACAGATCACTGGGCGGAGCTAAACACACATGCCATGCCCGACAAGGAAACATACAAAGACAGACTATAGCATTTATGTGATCCCAGTCACATTTATACGGATAGTTAACAAATGTAACCTCTTTTTACCACTTTGCAATTCTTAAACGCTTATAAAATAACATATTAATGACACAAAACCGCATGACAGGCCTGATACCCCACTGACATGTAAACTGTCTACTCACAGTGTTGCACGCGCAATCAGCTGTCCGGAACGTGAAACAGACGTCAGTCCTGCACTTCAAACGCCCATTTAAGCTAGTTTATCTAAAAACCTTGATTGGGTTTGGGTATAATTCAAGTGTATGAGCAGGAGAGGTTTAAAGTTAAGGCTGACTTGAGTTCCTCCACGTCATCGAGATGACACAGCCCTAATTCTAGATCACACCCACCCACCGTTCAAACCTGTTATACAAACACATGCATGTTCAACAGTGAGTGATTTATCAACACTGATTTAGAAATGCAGACAGAACCTACAGTAAATGCGCTTGAAATAGATCCGCTTAGTTATTCGTGCATACGCCGTTTCCATTATTGCGTTTTAACATAAAGACATTTTAAATATTTGTGCCTTCAAACAATACGTGTGCAGAGAAACCGACTTCTGAACTGAACATTTAACGCTGATAATTATCAGCAGACAGCTGAGAAGACACGATCAAAGTTCACTGTTGACGTTTTGTCACGTGATCATTGTTAGTGATGTACGAGTCGTGAGTGAATTGACTCTCTTGGACCGGTTCTTTGTAATGAACCAGTCTGAATTGATTCGCAAACCAGATACATACCGTTTATATACTGTCTATGATACATACGCATATCTTCAAATTAAATTAGTTTATGTGTAAGCAGTTTTCACAGCTACAATGGACACTATTGCTTATGTGTAGCCTATAACAAGATAGAGCAATGCATATATCAGTATAAGTGTCATTGTGTTTTGTGCCCTTATAGAAGTCAGATTGTCAGAAACAGTAGAGAATGCTATTCTAAATTGAGCCTAAATTGGTTCAACAATTTGTTTAAAGAACTGGTTAAAAAGAAATCAGTGATTATTTTACTCCACGATTACGTACTCACGCGAGCCCTTAAACTTCCACATATATTTTATTTTATTTTTATCTTTTTCTTTTTCTTTTTTTTATCTGACCATTTATTTAATTTTTTTATCCCAACAGTTAATCACCCAGTACTATCATTTTACTCGGGTTTCTGCCCATCATGTACGGTGACATTAATTCAGTCCGTTCAACTGATTCAATAAAAGATTCGACTCATAAGAACATAATGTACACAATTCTCTGTCTAGCAGCTAACTGAACAGTGAACAGCACTGTGTCGAAAACATGGCTGAGGAGACAGTGTTAGCGGGCACTGGGTAAGTGACCCTCTAAGCACACATTTGCTTAAAAATGTTTAAATGGTGTGAATTATATGTGCGTTGCTATTGTTGTCGTTAGTTAGATTTATTCGTTTTCGTTTGCACGCCGTACGCTAACTGTGTGTGTACTGTCAGTGTTTATCAATAAAACCTAAGGTTGTTGTTAATGTAGGCTATTTACTTCTTACAATTCTTTCTGTCTGCCAATTCTTTTTTTATTAACAAACTCTTTAAATTAATACAAAACTGATTTCTAACTAAATTATGAATTGCCTGTATTGTAATACAATTATTACAGTATGTCTTTGATTGACAGCACTTTCACATTCTCTTGGCTTTAGACTGGCACAGCGTGTACTGATGTTTCTTGGTATTCGTAGTCTCTTCTACAGTGTTTTCTCTTTCTTGGACAAGACAGTGAGGTAAAATGTGTCCAAATGTTATTCATTCATACATGTCATAAGTGCCTCTTAGTTTTGGTCACTACATAAACTACAGTGTAATCTTAGCAACATATGGCTATACTAAGTGTGAACCAATATTCTAAATCAAATTTAAATTCTACCAAATCTTTTCCCTCCTATTTATGGAAATTTTAGTGTTATATATACATATATAAAGATTAAATCAATGATTTGTTCATATAATAATCATGAATCAGTCATTGCTCCTGTCATTGCTCTTGATGACCTCATGGTAAATTAGGGCAATTTCACAGTACATAGCAACAGTCAGGTGTATAGTACTAATTAGTTTTGGCTTCGATTTAGTTTTGGGAGGTTAAGCCATATTTTAATATGTGATTATTTTGTCAGAATGAGCACAACTACATATATTCAATATATAATTAAAATAATATGTGTAACATGGACACTGTAATGTAAAATTTTGTTACAATGTACAATAAGTTATATGAAGTAGGCTAATTCCTCAAGGTCTAAGGGCTTTTGTGTCCGCTGAAAGCAGATTTGAAAGCCTACTTAATATTTCCTGTATGTCATTTATTAATTAGCCTAGCCTAATTAATGAATTTATTTTGCTCTGAAAGCAGATTTTAACCTGTCATTATTATCATTAATTGTTGTTGTTGTAAAGAACAAACATTTTCAGCCATCTCATGTTGGTTTCTTTCTAAGTGAAATAAGAATGAGAAGCTCACATTTAATTTGATTGTAGGTCATGGTGGATTACCGACTGGCTGCCGTCCTGGAGCCCAACATCTCAGAGCCAACTGAAGGAGGCTGAAGAGAGGATGCTGCACTGTGAGTAACACCAACCATTGTCAAATCAAAATTTAAACTCCAAACTTTTCAAGTGTTTGTTAGGTATTGCAAATTGTCTCCAGGGGCCAGTTGCATAAACATAGCCATTATGTTAAGACTGTGTCTTAAGAACTAGTATGATCAACTAGAAGTTAGTTAGGGGTAATCAGTCTTACTGTTCGGTGTCAAATAAGACCAATCTACGTTTTTATGTTACTGACTTGAAAAAGTTATTAATAGTTTTAAAGAATAAAATTGGATGACTAACTTGTAAGACTAGTCTTAACAGTTTATGCAACTGGCCACAGAATTATTTAATAAACATAATTGATGATGATCAATATACAGAGTGGCAATAATACGTTTGTGAACCCTTTGTAAAAAATGTCCGGAGTGTCTATTTACACCAGGGTTTCTCAAACTCGGTCCTGGAGGGCCACTGTCCTGCACAGTTTAGCTCCTATCCTGATCAAACACACTGTGAGTTTCTAGTGATCCTGAAGACACTGATTAGCTTGCTCAGGTGTGTTTGATCAGGGTTGGAGCTAAGCAGTGCAGGACAGTGGCCCTCCAGGACCGATTTTGAGAAACCCTGATTTACACCAAAATAAAATAGTTGAATTTTGCCTTGTTGGCAGAGGCTATTTACACTAGCTCCGCCCACTATTGTCTGGTTGAGTGAGACAAAACTACAAAAGAAACCCGTTTGAAAACAGGAGCAGTGGTGTGGAGAGTAAGGGAGCGTTTACAAGACATTTTCAACAAAAAACGTTAAACTTTTTATTCGTTTTGGCCATTCATTTACTCAACAACGGTGTTTTGGGGGCCTGAAAACGCAAACTTTTGAAAACAGGTTTCAAAGTGTACGTTTTTTAAAGGGTAACTAAACCCTAAAACAACTCTTTTTTTAGTTAATGATCTGTAAGACTGTGGCTTTATTAGTGCTGTTCATTGATTCGAGTAAATTTTTTGACATTTGGGTATAAAGTGTTTTAATTCTACAATATATGGCGTAAAAATGTCTAAGTGCTGCCCTCTTCAGGTTGAACGGTGTTGAATTTTCCTATTGGAAGTTGTGGTGCCCTGTGATGTGAGAGGGCACCAGCTCACCACGCCCTTGGTAGCCCCTGGTATAAAAGCATCTTGTTCCGTCAAAACAAATGTAGCGAGTCAGTAGTTGGAATTGCGAGTATTGAAAACGATCAGGATAGCGTATATTAGCATCTAGATAGCATAGCATTTATATAGTTATTTAGATTATTTCGTGTAGCCTAGGTAAAATGGGCTTCTCCAAACAGCTCGCGCTGAAAAGCGATGCAGTGCCAAACGCTGCTCCTCCTGCATGGACTCCACCACCGCAGCGGCGTCTTGATGTGAGTGGGCATATATTTTTAATCACAATTTATGTTCCCCAGCTAACACAGTTACGTTGTGAAGACGTAACCGGACCGGACCATATTCGTTGTAGCGGCATACCACATAGCGTTCCAGTGACGTAACTTTGTGATTCCCATAATCGTTGTGGCGATGTTATAGTGGTACGTCGCAAGAACGTGATGAGTACGTCTTAATGACCAAACTGGCATGTTGCGAGGACATAACATCAAAGGACCATATTAGTCGGTGCGACGTGCCACATAACGTTCCAGCAACATAACTTTGTGATTCCTGTATTCGTCGTGGCGACGTTAGTGGTACGTCGCAAGAACGTGATGAGTACGTCTTAATGACCAAACTGCCATGTTGCAAGGACGTAACATCAAAGGACCATATTAGTCGTTGTGACGTGCCAAATAACGTTCCAGCAACATAACTTTGTGATTCCTGTATTCGTCGTGGCGACGTTATAGTGGTACGTCGCCGGAACGTGGCAGGTACTTCCTATCGATCAAAATACCACGTCCGCATTTATTTTTAATATACTTCTCACCTTTAGTCCTGGGAATTAAGATGTGCTTGTTCCATAACCTTGAAATCCACATAGAACTGATAAACTCAAACATTTCATTCTCTGCTGTAAAACCTCATCAAATCATCATATTAGAAAGATTTCTGAAGGATCATGTGACACTGAAGACTGGAGTAATGATGCTGACAATTCAGCTTTGATCACAGGAATAAATTGCATTTTACAATATATTCACATAGAAAATAGTTATTTTAAATGTTAATATTATTTCACAATATTATTGTTTTACTGTATTTTTTATCAAATAAATGAGTCAGTAATATAGGTAAAAATATGGTGGGGGAAAATGGATATGAAGTTATTTAATAAGCTTCCTCGGTTCACCTGTTTCCCACTTCTCTGTCAGCAACTTCCTTAAGAATTGTTGAAATCGTGGAGCTTTCCCTCTGTTGTAGAGGGGTTATTTTGTCGCTGCTAAAATAACAGAACATTTATCAATATTTCTTTACCGTGAAAGATCAAAACGCATTTTAACTAGTTTCAGACAATTTTAGCTCAGTGTAAGTGATGCATCGATTAACAGCACATACATTTATGTTAAATATCAGTTTGTTAAATAAATGAGTCAACTTCCAATCACCCATTCAACTGCCAGCAAAACCTTTACAAAACTATCATAACCTCTCATCTACACAAAGATGTGATAATAAGCCCAAACTTTTGTAAACAAGAGCTTAGGTTAGCCTAACGTTACCTCTTCTGAAAACGCTTGAGATGCTAACGGACTTTTTCGAAGACACTAAACCATTTCTATAAAGTAAATATTCAACAGATGTGTGTCAATAACACGTAAGAAAAGTGTCAGGAACAGTTGTGTATATTATGTGTGTGGTTTTAGAGACTAAACTCACCTGAAAGCAGTGAAAACAACAGCGAGAGAGGGAGCTTTGCTGCTTATCTGTTGTGTTTGCTGCTTATCTGTTGTGTTTGCGGTGCCGTTTCCATGGCAACTCTGCGCCGCTCCGGCGAGTAGCTTTGAAAGCTACTCGAATGTTCAACCCGCATGCTCATAAAACACTTAAGTCACGCAGTATTTACATAAATAAACATCTAGAATTAACACATTACATAAATACAAATCTCATGAATTTAAAACTGATTTTGAAGTTCTTCAAGTTTGAATTCCAGTTTGAAGATTTTTTTAAATTGTTTTTACGAACACCCAACCTCCTTAAAGTCGACATGAAATCAGAATTGACCCTATTTACTTTGTTAGCGCATATTACTAGTCTTGTGGTGAACAATTAATCCGTGTAAGTTAATACACAGAAAAAAATTGTTTGCCGTGGTAATCTTTAATCAAAATCTGAACAGTTATTTCCGGTGAAGCAGTCGATTCTGTTCCCTTCCGGAATTCCTGTTCCCTTTACGCAATCATACTACAAATCATGCGTAGTTGCCGCGTTACCATCATGGCTGCGTTCCAGTCCAAAATTGTCATGCCCTTCACTCGCTAACTTCCCTCCGTCTCGTTCACTCGGATGTACGTCATTGCGAGTGCTCACTACTGGCGGAAACTGCAATGGGCTGAATTGGAACGTCCTAAGCCCTTGATCACTTGGAATCAGCTGTGGAGTTGATTTATTATTTACATTTTTTTTCCCTTTAAGAATTTGTTTAATGCAGCATCCAAATGTTTATAGGTGTGTTTGGGTTGTTTTAAATTAAAAATATATATTATTAATATATCATAGAGTTGTCTGTTGAGGTGGTGATTAGATGAGTTATGTGGTGACGTCACAATCGTACTGCATTGTGGGACATATAGGTGCCTGAAGTGTACATTTGAAGCAGACTCGCTCCCTCGGTCAAAATCGAGGGAACGAGGGTCTGTCCATCTAAACTTCCCTCGTCCACTTCACGAAGTGGAACGCACTTCAAAATGGCGGCAGGGATTCCCCCAAGGGGAAGTGCTTAGGGATGTTCGCAAGTGCGTGTCTAAAGCTGTGTCCCAATGTTGAAGGCTGCATCCTTCGAAGGACGCAGACTTCAAGGATGCAGCCTATGCGTCCTCTGAAGGACGCTCCATGTAGCCTTCCTTGGATTTCCTAATTGCGCAGCCAGGTGTTCCCGATCACCGCTCCTGGCGCCAAGCAACAGTGCGAGAGGACAGCTACTATCCTGATCATTCATTTTGATACAGTAAACAGCTATGGAGCCAGAATTGGCTATTGTCATTCATTTTTATGTTTTATATTTTACTTGAGGACATGGTGAGGATGTTTTAGCCCCGGCGCTGCCAGGTCATGTATTTTCGGTTTAGCCCTGTTTGAATACAAAACCCAATTGAATATAAAAAGTCCAGTATTTCTCGCGCTCGTCATTGGCAGCTGTCACAGTTGCCAGGCGACAAGAACAGTCCTTCGTAGGCTAGACCGGTCCGAGCGCGTCAGATGCGCTCTTTGATATGGGACGCTGCTGTAGTGAGCAACAATTTGTTAATATTGTGACTAATTTTGTTACTTTAATTTTCGGAACTGCATATTTCGTTAAGTATTCACTTACAAATGTGAAGTAACCTACTGAAGTACTTTTTTCCTCACATCACAATATGATTACATTAAACTACACAAAAGTAGCTATATAATGTAACAACCAGATATTACTGTATATTGAAAATATACAGAAGTAAAATGCAACATATACGCAGTAATGCAGTAGTAGCCTAATATAAATGCAGTAGTTATTAAAAGTACTTTTTTCAGAAAGCCGTCGATTGAATCAGCCCTGCAAACCTGTTGGTAGACAACTTAGTGGATAGTGGAAATATGCACTCAAACGCTCTGGAGACAATCCCAGATGATGTCCCACCAGCAGGAGGCCTTAGGGGCAGCCCATCCCGGTCCAGCAGCTCAGCTCAATAGAGTCTACATCATTTTTTTTCTTATTTTATGTATTGTAAAATTAAATGTTTATGTTGATTTTGATATGTTTAACGTATTTTGTAAATAGTTGGAAAAAGTGCTTTAATGTAGCCTATAGAACAAATGATTTTCATTTACCAATTTTATTTGAAAAAATAAAAAGCTATAGAATTTGTTTCATGCAGAAAGTATTACTGTCATTACAAAAATAAACAATGTCCAGAACAATTCATTCTCTTTTATTTACACAATTAAAGTAGCATAAAAATAAATGTACATCATTTTTCTTTTAAAAAATAAAAGTGAAAAAAGTTAAACAAGAATATGTAGAACATTTTTCAATCATTCTCTCAAGAAGAGAAAACAGCCTGTCCATCCTCTCCCTTCTTTCCTGTGCACTCCTCGCCTCTGCCTCCCTCTGTAGTTGCATTTCTTCTCTGATCAAGTTCAAAAACCCGTCCTGTCTCGCCGCCTTCGTGCTGGTGCTCCTGCTGGTGCTACTGGTGGTGCTGGTGCTGCTGCCCCTGGCTCCTCCTCACCGTGGGCACCCACTACTGAACTCGGCCCTGGTGTGTCCTCAGGGATTGAGGCGATGAGGACAGGGGGGTTGGTGCATTGCCTCTGTCCCAAATCCTCATCCATGAGGACAAACCAGGGCCAAGTTTCAGCAGTGGGTTTCCCACTCACACTCTCACCTGTCCCAGGACACTTGCAATCCTAAAGGCAGAGCAAATGAACCATGGCTTGTTAACAACAACAGGACAATACATTTCAGCAAAGATGTGTGTATTACTTTTCTTATATATATATATATATATAAACCCATTTTTTCCTGAATTGTTCTAAAAAAGCAGAAAAGGGTACTTAACACAGAGGAGCAATCTTAAGTGCATTGTTAACACTGCAAAATATGACACATCAAGACATGCATACAAAATACTTAAGAAATCATATTTCTGTAAACTAAAATTTGGTTAAAACCAAATAGCATGACAGCACTACAAAAACACATAAAAGTGAAACCCCATTGCCTTATCTACTGCTTTTCGTATTGTTTTCGGCTTTATTGGGTGAGTGATATTTCTTATAATACACAAGTGCAAATATTACAAATAGGTCGTTAAACTAATAACGTTATTACCACAAGTTTTGCCTAAAACTACATGATAAATGTAGCCACGCAATGGTGACGAAGGAGTTAAGAAGAAGTTTATAAGAAATTTAACTCTGGTTTCGCTAGCTATTTGAGTAAATTAAAACATAATACTTACATTTAAATGTGAATTTGCTGTCCACCACCGATCTCTAGTCTCGGCCGCCTTTAAAAATAAGTAAATAAATGCTGTCGTCAACGGCGCGCAATGACTTATGGGGTAGAATAGGCCGCTAAGTGTCCATTTATGTATCCTTCTTTTCACGGGGAAACGAAGGGTGCATTTGGCGTCGCTTTTGAATCAGGGAAGCCTTCGTCGCGGCGCGATGACGCAACCGGCCTTCAAATACGGACTTCGGAGGATGCAGAACTGAATTTTTTTTTATTTTTTTTTTTTTTATTTTTTTTTTTTATTGCTGATAACGGGAACATACAAAGAGAAAGTATACATCACATAATATCAATCACAACAATAATAAATGAGACAACCACAAAAAAGAAGAAAGAAAAAAAAAAAAAAAAAAACAGAAAAAAAAAAAAGAAGAGGGCCATTACATCACATAAAATGTTCACATGAAGAGATCAAAGGTAGTGCAAATCCTAACAGTCCTTATAGCTTTCTTATTAGTAGATACTGAAATCATATTTAAATAATTTTCCAACTCTTTTAAGAAGACAGAGAAGACAGGCTTACAGTTTGTAAATTTGCATTTGTGAATGTAAAATTTGCTCAGGAAAAAAATTAAATTAATAACAAAACAGCTATTTTCGTTTGTGGGGTCTGAGTCAAAATAACCAAATATAATGTTCCTCATATGTATTGAGAAGCCTGGGAAGATTTTACATTTAACAAATATACCAATATCATTCCAGAACTTCTGAGTATAGTGACATGACCAAAATAAGTGAACCACTGTTTCATCAGAATTCAAACAAAAAGAGCATGTTAGCTCAATGTCAGATTTAAATCTTTGTAAAAATTTCTTAACAGGATAGAACCTGTGTATGAGCTTAAAGGAAATTTCCTTCACTTTATTTGTAAGAAAGAATTTCTGTTGTAAAGACCAGATTTTTTTCCAATTAAGGTTAACAAACAAATTATTCCAAAAGGAAATAACAGGTGGAGCAGAAATCAAATCCTTAAGAAATAAAGATCTTATTTTATAGTTTTTAGCTTTCGACTCAGAGAAACAGATTTGACCAACAGGGGTATCACAAGGTTTGGTAAAGGATGCAGTAGATACTGGGGAAACGTAATTACAGTTTTTAAAAAGCATACATAAACCAGAAGGAATAGCTCCCATTACTGTGGCAAATTCTTTTGGGGTTATTGGTATTTGGTATTCGGAAAGAAATTCAGAGTATCTGAACAAAAGACCTTGCTTATTAAACAACTGCTCCACCAGAAATAAACCATTACAGAACCAATTATCATAAAATAGAGATTTATTCTTGAATAAAATGTTCTTATTGTTCCAAATAAAACATCTCTGTGGTGAAAAATTATGTTTATAAATTAAAGCCCATGCTAAGAGAACCTGACGATGAAAGTTGGAGAGTTTGATAGGGAGTTTGGATATATCATAATTACACATTAAGAGAAAATTAATGCCACCAAGTCGTGAAAAAACCAGTTGAGGAAAAACATTCCAAATAGAAGATGGTTTGGTTAGGTACTGATTCAGCCAATTAATTTTAAATGTATTATTGAGGGAGTCAAAATCAATAAAATTCAGACCACCATTATTATAAGAATTTAATATGACTGATTTTCTCATATAATGGGACTTATTTTTCCATAAGAATTTTATTAAGATCTCATTAATTAATTTAGAAGTGGGCTTGTCCACAAACAGAGACTGAGCTGCATAGGCCAAACGAGACAGACCCTCTGCCTTAGAGAGCAGCGTTCTGCCTTTTAAGGACAGATCTCTTTGTAACCAGCAATTGCATCTTTTTTGTGTTTTGGTAATGATAGGTTTGAAGTTTGCTGAACACCTACATTCATCTTTAGTAATTTGTATACCTAGATATGTTACCCTATTTTTAACAGTAATATTCTGAATTGAAGAAAGAGAGCAATTTTTAATTGGTAGCAATTCACATTTATTCAAATTTAGATTTAATCCAGATGCTTTAGAAAAGGACTTAAGAATATCCAAAGCCACTGAAATTTGTGACGAATCATTTAAAAATAAAGCTGTATCGTCCGCTAATTGACTTATTTTTATTTTAGTATTGCCAATTGTGATACCCTTTAAAGGACTACTATTGATATGTGTGCTAAGGAACTGTGTTGCAATTAGGAATAGGTAAGGGGAAACTGGACATCCTTGTCTAACTCCTCGTTTTAAAAAAAATCTAGGTGAAGTACCATTACTTAATTTAATTGAGCTGTTTCCGTTTATGTATAGCATTTGGATCATCCTGCAAAAGGAATCGCCAAAGCCAATTTTTTGAAGAGCCTGAAATAAAAATTTGTGTTCCAAAGTGTCAAAGGCTTTGTAATAATCTAAAAAAAAAATGAAACCATCATCACTATCAATTAATTCTGAATAATCTAACATATCTAGTACTAGCCGAATATTATTAGAAATGTGTCTTTTCTGCATAAACCCTGACTGTGTTTCATCAATTATAGAGTTCAAAACATATTTTAATCTTTTTGCTAGGACTGAAGCTATTATTTTATAATCATTATTTAATAGTGTAATTGGACGCCAATTGTCTATTAAGAGGGGATCTTTATTACATTTTGGGATAAGAGTTATTAATCCTTGACATTATGTTGCTGGAAGTAATGTTTTTTCTATACTTTCCTCATACACCTTTAACAAGAATGGAGCTATACTATGACTAAATAGCTTATAAAATTCTGAGCTGAGTCCGTCTGTTCCGGGAGATTTGTTGGCTTTTAAACAGCTAATAGCCTCCTCTACCTCCTTTAATGTGATAGAGGCGTCACAAAAGTTACTGTCTAAATTACTTAACTGGTTTACATTAGGTAGTGATTTAAAGAAATCATTCATATGTTGTTGGGAAAATTTAGAAGTATACAAATCACTATAAAATTTGGAACAGAACTTTGCGATACTTTTAGGGTCATCACTAATATTACCGTTAATCATTAGTTTTTGAATTTGGTTGTTTTTAGCTTGCTGTCTTTCCAATCTGAAAAAATATGCAGAGTTTTGTTCACCCTCTTCAATCCATTTTCTGCGTGATCTAATAAACGCCCCTTCCGCTTTATGTTTATATATGTTGTCCAATTTGCACTGTAATTCAACCAATTCTGCTTTTTCACAATCAAGTAAATCAGCCACATGTTTAGATAAAAAATTGGTGATTTTGCATATAATGGAATTTTCATCAGTTTTTTTCTTTTTTGCCAAATCAGTGCTAAATTTCCTAAGATATTTGCCAATTTCATATTTAGTAAATTCCCAATTGCTGCAGTAACTATTCTCCTCTTTTGCTTTATTCCAATTTTTGTTAATTAGCTTATTAATTTCATTTTCTACTTCACTGTAAGAGAGAATGGAGTTGTTAAGTTTCCAGTAAGAAGAAAAACCGCGCACATTATCAGGGGCAAGAAAATGGGTACGAATGAAGATACTCTTGTGGTCAGAAAATGGTGATGGCAAAATATCAGTAGATGTATTGCATAATTCTTTAGAAATAAGCCACATGTCAATTCGGGACTGGGAGGAGAGAGAATTATTACTCCATGTGAACATCTTTTGAGAAGGATGCAATACTCTCCAGCTATCGATCAAAGAGAATCTTTGCATAAACATTTTCAAGTATAAACTAGAATTGTCAGGGAGTTTTGGAGGCCATCTGTCTATGCTGCTATCTAAAGCCACATTAAAATCTCCACCAAAAATAAGCATGGAATTTGGGTATTTAGTCAATAATTTTAAAACATGTTTCTCTAAACGACTAATCAAGGCTTCATTTTCTTTCTGCTGGTTAAAACCGTAAACACAGACAAGAATACACTTCAAATTTGAGATTTCAGTAACGAGACAGATATAACGTCCATCTAAATCACTTACATTAAGTAACACCTTCCCTTTAAACTGATTTTTTAAGATGCATACCCCGGCTGAATGCGTCGTACCATGAGACATCCATATGTCCAGTCCCCATTGTGACCTCCAGAAATTAAGATCCTCTACAGTTGAGTGACACTCTTGGAGAAAACAAAAATCAGACTTAAATTGTTTGAGATATAAGAAAATAGCTTTTCGCTTAGTGAGATTTCTTAGCCCTCTCGCATTTAAGGAAACAACAGATAAAGACATGAAGTGGAAGAAGGGAGATTGAAGAAGAAAAAAGAACAAAAGAAAAGTCAAATAGACCTAGATAAAGCACAACAAATAACTTGTTGTACAAAACTTTAACCGGTCAAGAATTTAACACTAGAATGAGAACCGCAACTCCAAAATAATGAAGAATATATTAAGATACAGTATGAAATGCCAATTAAATATTACTTTAAATAAAATTTAGAACATAAAAGTATAATACCAGATCGTTTAGGCTATTAGGAGACTGTATTATAATACCAGCCAGACAACACATGTCTGAAGCATAGGCTACTAGAACGTCGCAATATACATCACAACAAACTGTAAAACGCTCTAAAATAGAACTATTTAAACCATGTGAAAGGCAGTATTTTTTAACGCCTTGCACAATAATCATGAATGTAACGTTAGTACCGCCAGATGAGTGTCTTCAGTGTCCTGGGAAGAACTGTATCGGAGAGCTTCAACCAGCCAACCAAAAGGGTGGACGCAATATTAATGTCAAGAGACAATAATAATAAACGAGAGACACATCAGTCAGGAGGGAATATTTCAGATCCCTCTACAAAAGCCCTTCCACCCACAAAGTAAGCTCGCTTGTTCTCTTTTCTCGCCTTTTCCACGACGGGCCATAGCTTGTTTCTTCGTTCTCTATCCGCTGTAGACAGATCCTCTGATATTTTCAGGTTGTTGTTTTTAAGAAAACTCGAATCTTTAGCTGCACGCCAGACCGCATCGCGTTGAAAACGAGAGGTAAACTGGACGATGATTCCTCTGGGCTTGCTATCGTTCAGCCGTTTGCGACCTAAGCGATGAACGGTGTCCACGACATCCGCGAGTTTGTCTTTCGCGTCTGGCAGAAGATGCTGGCAAACGTCGATGATCTTCTCCCTGACATCTTCTCGTTCACTTTCAGGTACCCCATGAACTCTGAGACTCCATCGTCGTGAGTAAGCCTCAATGTGCATAAGCCGTTTCTCCTGTTCATGCGAGTTAAACTCGACTCTTTTGGCTAGTGACTCAGTCGCGCCGATTTTGGATTTCAAATCTTTTACTTCAGCACTCATAAAGTCAATAACATCTTTCACTCCAGAGATCTGCCTGGTATTTTCAGTGATCGTTTCTTTCATACTAGCGATCACACGTGAGTTTTCCCCTACCATCTTTTCCAAAGCATCCGAACGATTATTTATCAGCCTCGATAGTTCCCCGATTTGTGAGAGGATGGCAGTTGTGTCAGCGCTCTCGGTCTTGCGTTGTTTGATGGCAGGGGACTTACATGGGGTTTCTGGAAGACAGGGGAATTCTTCCTCGCACAGCATGAATTCTGTGGAGACAGTGTCATGGTTTAAGTAGTCGTGCATGTTGTCCATCGTAAGTTCTTGGCGGGCCTCATTAACAGTTTTGTTAGCATTAGCAGCGGCTTGAGGTCCATTCCTACTTTTTCTTTTCTCAGATTTTCCCATTTTTACAGCCAGTGCAACAACTAAATGTGATCTGGTATAAAAATATTAGCTTAAAGCCTTTCTAACTGCATTACAAGTCAAAATAAGCAACTGAGTTTGCGGAGCTCCTCGAAATGTGACTGATTAGAGCGCCATCTTGGATCGCCTCCCCATGCAGAACTGAATTGGGACAGCCTTCATCGAGCCGCGTGACGCAATCGGCCTTCAAATGCGACCTTCCAAGGATGCAGCCTTTGAATTGGGACGTCCTTCGTCGCGCCGCGGTGACGCAATCGGCCTTCAAATACGGCCATCCGGCCTTCAAATACGGCCTTCGGAGGATGCAGCCTTCACTTTGGGACACAGCTTAAAAGTGGACTGGAACGCAGCCCAGGTTACCATACGTACCGTCAGAATTGATACGACAAGAAGCACAACTGGATGTACGGGAAGCCAAAAGGTTAAAAAAGTATTATTTTTTAATAAAAAAGTTAAAGCGAGTTTTTCCTGCTCTGTCATTTCAATCTAGCTTATTTTTTTTTATATTCAAATTTAAACCGTTATTAGCGATTTCAATGTAATGTTTATTAAGGCTTTGATTAGTAGCCTAATACTCGTCTAGCTGAAGACTATTTGAACCACACTTCACAATTTAATGTCACATTTTATAAAATAAATAGGCTACTTGTTTTGAAAGATTGATTTTCGAGTAGGTTTACCAAAGGGAAAATGAAGGGGAAAAATAAACTCCAAAAACAATGGTTTCATATTTAGTTATTTATTACAAGAAGCACATTTGTATTCATCTTCCGTGGATGGATTGCCAACACACTTTAAGTGGAACCATCGCCCACAGGCAATCTATAAATAAATAAAAATATATAAGATTAACAATTTTAAAAAAGGGGGTTTAAAGCATTGGTCCATTCATGATTACTTTTGAGTATGCTACACCAACCAAAAATGCTTAACCATATTTACCCAAAGAACATCTGCACTGCAATCATCTGCACATCCAGTCAATGTTTCTGCCTCTCCTTCAGAGTCATCAAAAGTTTCTGCCTCTCCACAAAAGTGGCACAGGTCACTTAGG
The DNA here is from genome assembly GCA_021554675.1 of Leuciscus idus. Classification (NCBI taxonomy): domain Eukaryota; kingdom Metazoa; phylum Chordata; class Actinopteri; order Cypriniformes; family Leuciscidae; genus Leuciscus; species Leuciscus idus. The sequence continues at coordinate 11,363,317 of CM038635.1, read as the reverse complement.
TCATCTATGAGGTACAGTACGACACTGATGAAAGTGATGCACATCAAAAAGCACGTCAATAACATTCATGAGTTTATAAAGCCATACCAGATTGGCGGAGCAGAGTTAAAGAAATCTCCATTCTGAATCGTGTTAAAGATTGTAGATCACTGGAGAAGTTTATTGTGGTATTTTGCAGAATGTGTTCTGCAAACTGAGGAAGTAACAAGATATTAACTTAAGCATCATCCCATTTTAATGAACACTTAATATTTGCTACAATACTATAATCACACACCTTCAAAGCGAACACACCACATGATATGGCATTGTTGGAATGTGCCTGCAAGAATAGAAATTCAGGTGACAATGTTGTGTGGTCATCTCCCCAATTTATAACACCATTGATTAATTTGATTAATTAAAGCTAATTAGTGCCCTCAGAAATTTTTAATGAATTAATTACTAGAATGTTATGTTGCACCCATGTATCTTGCATGTGAAAAATATTAAAGAAAAATAGCAATATGGTTTTATTCATATTTATTTATTTATTTATTTATTTTCATACAGGGAATATAAAAGGTGTCACCTGAAAATGTGTTTACCTTTTGACAATAATATGATGAACTCTTTTTTTTTATGTGTATTTTGGTGACATTTAACATATTAATACATTTTGTATACTGTTTACAAAGTTGTATTTCATAAACCTGTCATCTCTGACGTTTTGCAATCTTTATAAATAATACAGACATAATAATATAAAGACAATAATATGAGGCATTGAGTTTTTGTTTTGACAGAAATATTACTGGAGTGTGAGAACCATTTTATTATGCTGACAATTGAATGTTGCGCCAATGCGTTTGGCCTTTTTCGCTTTCCGTACTTCCAGTTGTGGTTTGATGCATCTTCTAGGCATGCGCAGACATGCCTCTTTGAGAGGGAACACAAATTCCTGTAGGGAACAGAATCGACTGCTACACCGGTCTGAAATGGCGTTCCTTTTCTGATGACGTAGGCTTGACGGCTTGAGTTGAAAAACGCTTAACCACTCCCCTCAAACCGTTAGTCTGCTATGAGCAGAGATGGAGAGGAGGAGCACTAAAGTAAAACTCTGCCCTCTGTTCAATATTCCGTTTCACTTGGAAATACGCCACAACACTGGAGAAAAGTCATTTGCAACTTCCGGTTAAAAAAAAATAAACAGGGTGTGCTTTCTGCCTCTCCGTCTCCGTGAACTTTTTTTCTGGAGCACGTCTCTAAACTTAAACAAAACTCAGCGACTACTAGTCACACAGGCATAAGCAATATATTTTTTATAATCATTTAAGTCTCTGTAATTGAATTATCTAATTCAAAACGAAAACAAATATTCTCTGTTTATGTAATCTGTATGAAAAGATAGATATGTCAGTCATTATCATGGCAACTCATATGTAAACATGCCTACAGAGAGAGCATGCGCTATTTAAACGCGGGTCTCAGGTGCACGCCCCCCTGCTCAGCAACCAAGGGTCCGTCCTTGAGTTACCCTTTAAAACGATACCGTTATCATCTCCGTGTAAACTGCAAAAACGTGAATTTGTGAAAACGGTGACGTCATGCGCCTGCGTATCATTTGTTCAATCTATAGGCGCATAGTTTTTCTTTACAAAATAACAGCGCCAACTACTGGCCTAGCAGCAGAATACAGCATTTTGAGTCATTTTCGTGAATCGTGTGAACGGGATCATTTTGATAACGTTGTCGTATGTACGCGAAAAACACAAAGGTAAAACGTTTCCTTTTTTAGTACATCGTTGTCTTGTAAACATAACCTCAGACGTGTGCTGTTATGTGACCAACACAAGTTCGAATCTGCCTTTTTAATAGTGGGAATAAAGGGTTTAACGTGTTTTTAATTGACCTATAATTGAAATTGGATGTGGTGTCCTCATGATCGTTGATTGATGTGCTGGCACTACGGATGAGCTCAACCACGACACATGTAGCTCATATTACCACACTCAAAACCATGGTTTCTTTACTGGACCTTCGAGGATACATTTACTGATCAGCAGGTTTAGTATGAACCTCCAACATAGGTGTAGAGGTGTGCTTTAGGGATAAGGAAAAGTAATGTCCTAATATGGCAGCATCCATTTATGATTTTAGTAAATAATCAAATACACCGAATATGTTGTTATTATTGCATACTGTTTTATAATTACTACAATACAGGTGTAAATAGTATATGTCACTATTGCACTAAGTATAAATAGCATCTAACTACAATGTGCACACTTAGGGTAAAGAAATACTGCTATTTTCTCTTAGTGTAAATAACATATAATACTTTTTGCATACAAATAGTCTTTGCCAAACATATGTGGATTTCTGCATTGATTACTCAAAAAAAAAGTGGTCTCATCTTAATTTAACTCAGAATTGTTGACACACACAGTCTGACTAAACTAATAAAGCACTAAAGATTATACTTTTCACATTTTTATTAAATACATCAAGTAATCATTCACAGTGCATTGAGCAGAATTTTACTTGTAATAAAGTCTGCACTAGATATGAAAATGCTTAGCTTGTTTTATTCATATAGGTAAAAAATATATATTTAAAGAGTGAAGATAATAAACTTATTGATATTAACTTATTATTTCTAAGTTGGTATGTTTTAGTATGAATATGTACTCATATTTGTCACATACATATTTGTGACAGTGTATGTGTGCGTCAAAGTATGTGTGTGTGTGTGTGTGTGTGTGTGTGTATATATATATTTTTTTATATATATATATTTTTTTTTTTGTAGATGTAACCTTTGCAGATACATTTTCTGTGCCCTTTATAATACAGAAACCTTTTCTTTTTATTCCTTTCAGACGTCACAAGCAAGTTCTGCAGGCAGTTTGTTCACATATCTGACAAAAACACACTGTGGACTTTGGTATTTAAGGGGCCAGTGGAAAATAAAACCCCTCTGGTTCTGCTGCATGGATTTGGGAGTGGTGTGGGATTTTGGGCCTTGAACCTGGACTCTCTCGCTCAGCAGAGGCCCGTTTACGCCTTCGACCTGCTGGGCTTTGGCCAGAGCAGCAGACCTCACTTCAGCACGGACGCCCAGGAGGCTGAGCTCCAGTTTGTTGAGTCCATCGAACAGTGGAGGAAGAAACTGGGCCTGGAGAGTATGATTATGTTGGGCCATAACCTGGGAGGATATCTGGCTGCCTCCTACGCAATCATTTACCCAGATAGGTTTGTAACTAAAAAGACAGAAAAGAGTTCAGCTTTAGCGAAATATATATTTATTATTATCCTCTAATTGAGTGAGGGATTAAATACTATGCAAGCACACAAATTTATAGTAAATATCTACATTAGAGCAGAGTGCATTTGATTGATTTACAAATGTCATATTGATTGATGAATGGCCATTGCATCTTTTTTTGTGGTAATTTTTGATAATCATAAACATTTTAATGATACTCCTGGCAGAGTTTAACAAATGTCAGAATTTGAGAATTGGCTGCCTTGCATTTCATGAATTTGAAATGAATTGGCAATTTAACACAGACACAACTTATGTTTTAAGGCAAAACATAACATATTACATCATTAATTTTGACTAATTCTGCGTAGATACATTTATCACATCTAATTTGAATGCTTATTACTTAAGTTAACTGCCAAAACAATTAACACAGCATCAAAGCAAATTTTTATTTTATAAAATAAATACTGACACATGTAAATTAGTACATTAGAGCAGCGTATAAACGAAGTGTTGATTCCTCCATGGTCCATAACAATTATTAAAGGGATACTCCACTTTTTTGGGAAATAGGCTCATTTTCGTAATGATATGACGCAGCGCCTGAAAATAGTCCCCAGCTCGGTAACTTCCAACGTGACCGGGACTAAGTTTGTCTGACCTATTAGACCTATTTTCAGGCGCTGCGTCATATCATTACGCCTGCTGGACTCATGGTACGGCAGCAAAGTTTCTTGATTATTACGCAGGAATAAGAGTATAGTTCCTAGCCATATCAGCCTAGAAAATCGCAACTTTTCATTTTCCGTCGGTCTTAGTACACGATGTAACTACAGAAGAGTCAAGTTTTAAATAGGATATATATCGAAACTCTTTGGTCATTTTTTTTTAGAGAGATGCTAATGGTCCTGTCCAATTCAATGATCTATGCTAAGCTATGCTAAAAGTGGTACCGCCAGACCCGGAGATCGGCTGAATGGATTCGAAAACTGTAAAACTCAACTGTTTAACTCTGGGGGAGTTGTCAAATGAGCCTATTTCCAAAAAAGGTTGGAGTATCCCTTTAATGTTATCTAATGTTTCTGGAAATACCTCGTGTGATGTGAATGAGATCATATATTTCTGCATAATTCATACAGACAAAAAGAATTGCATTATTGAAAACTAAACATGCATTTCTTAGATTTTTTTTCCCATTGTAGTTCTACTTCTATAAATTCTAATTTATAATTTGCCATTCTGTATCCTGTGTCTTACCTTAATACAAATTTAAATCTGATTTCAAATCAGCCCCTTGATGAATAGAAGCTCACTTCTGTGTCGTGTTGTAACTGTGGCTCTGAATGCAGAACACTGTTTTTCACATCCTTCCTGTTTCCCCATTTCCCACAACCTTTATATCTGTCAGCAGTTTGACCTCAGAATTTGATTCGAAACTATTTTTGTTAGCATCCGATTTCAACAAGCATTAGAGTTGCTGCATATTCCATATTTTCGCTTTTTTTTTCCTTTTTTTTTTGGTCTCTGTGTATCAGGATGCACAGATTTCTTTTAAAGTCCCCCTCTAGTCAATAATCGTATTCCTTAAAACTCATCTTTGATCACCAAAATGACATTTTTAAAGTTTTTTCATTAAAATTGAATTTTCTTCATGCCTTAAAATAGCTTGAATGTAACTTTACACCCTTGCCTCATTTAGTATACGTGGTTCTATGAATATGCAAATGAGCCCCGCCTCCACTCACTCACACCAGCTCAGAGATCCATTCGTTGACGATCACGCGTTGACCTGATTGGTTACAAGGTAGTTTGCAACGTCAGAAACACCAGCGTGTTTTTGAGACTGTCTTTGGTTCATTGCAGTTTTAAGGAGAAAATACTCAGCAATGGTGTTGACTTGTGAATTTGCACATGGTTTGTCTTAAAGCACATTAAAAACAAAATTGAATTTGCTGTAGGCATCGCTGTAGACATGCTGTAGACATAGACATCTAAACAACATTAAAATCTTGATTTTCACCACATGGGGGCTTTAAAAATTACATTTGGTCAGTGTAACTAGTTGTAGCTTGGTGTAAGTCCATTTAGTTGTGATTCAATTGAAAATATGCTACAGATATATTACAGTATGTCCTTCTATTTACCCACTGTCCAGAGTAAAGCACCTGATTCTGGTGGAACCGTGGGGTTTTCCAGAACGTCCTGACCCAGGAGACCAAGATAGGCCCATTCCTGTGTGGATCAAAGCGATAGGGGCAATGCTGAGCCCATTCAACCCCCTCGCTGGTCTCAGATTGGCTGGACCTTTAGGTAAGATTTATTCTAATCTGAGAGTGCAAATCAAACTTAATAAAAGTATTAATGAGAAAAAGAGAAATTACAGCTTAAGGCTCAAGATGTGCTTGTATATCTTAAATGATGTGGAACACCATGTGATAAAGATTGTCAGTAATGAAACCTAGGGACAGATTTAGCCAAGACGTCGCACTTGCAATTTCACTGAAATGATTCACTCAGTAATTGGAGCATGTCTTTTTTCATACGTCATACTCGTCTCATATCGCATACCTTAATCACATTGCCTTCTGTGTATATGCTGCAATTGTTTTGCAAGAACAAATTGGCTTTGGAAAAAATCCTAGAATTATCAAGGATCTGAAAATTTGTGTTTTGAATTTCATAGATTAATATTAATGACGTTCCACTCATATTTTACCAAGCTAGCTTTTTAATATCTCATCTGAGATCATATTTCATATCTCTTTCTCTCTTTTCCTTTTTTCTACACTGATAATGTTTGTTTTTGTTGTATATGAATTTCAGATAGATCCAAAAATGATGTCATCTCAATTTCCTTGAGTGCTAGTTTAGTATAAAAGTATCCAGTATTTTAGGAGAACCAAAACCTCATACCCAGAAACCCCCTGACTCAGGATAGTTGTGATCATACACAAGCCCAGATGAAATCTTTAGACTTTCACATTTTATGGGCTGATTTCTTAGGGAAATCTACAGAATTATGTGGAATGGATATTAAAGGGATTGGCTAGTTCAACCAAAAAATTTAAATTCTGTCATTAATTACTCATTGTCATTCCAAACCCGTAAGACTTTCACTCATCTTCAGAACACAAATGAAGATCTTTTTGATGAAATCTGAGAGCTTTCTGTCCCTCCATTGACAGCTACAGTAAGCCACTACGCTTCAAAAAGTTCATAAAGAGATCGTAAAACGTATCCATATGAATAGAGCAGTTTAGTCCACATTTTCTGAAGAAACACGATCGTGAATATGATGAACAGATTTAATTTAAACATTTTAACATTGTTCATTGAACATAAACAGAAGTTCAACCGAACCTGCTTGGCGCGCAAGAATGAATCTCATTGGGTCTTGCTGAAGCTCAAACGTGCTGTGTAACACGAGAATGAACCTCATTGGTTCTTGCTGAAGCTCAAACGTGCTGTGTAACACAAGAATGAATCTTATTGGTTCTTGCAGAAGCTCACAAACGTGCTGTGTAACACGAGAATGAACCTCATTGGTTCTTGCTGAAGCTCAAACGTGCTGCGTAACACGAGAATAAACCTCATTGGTTCTTGCTGAAGCTCAAACGTGCTGTGTAACACGAGAATGAATCTCATTGGTTCTTGCTGAAGCTCACAAACGTGCTGTGTAACACGAGAATGAACCTCATTGGTTCTTGCTGAAGCTCAAACGTGCTGTGTAAGACGAGAATGAATCTCATTGGTTCTTGCTGAAGCTAGAACGTGCTGCGTAACACGAGAATGAATCTCATTGGTTCTTGCGCGTAACACAAGAATGAATCTTATTGGTTCTTGCTGAAGCTCAAACGTGATGCGTAACACGAGAATGAACCTCATTGCAAGCATACTTGAGCTTCCATTTACCACAACTGATGTGTAAGTTGATGAATTTTTACATGAGAATTAAAGCCTAAATTTAATCTTTTCATCATATAATAAAGCGATCGAGTCTCTTCGGAAAATTTGAAGAAGAAGAAGTTTTATTTATATAGCGCCTTTCCGTATCGCTTTACATTGTACATTACAATACATTTACACATTAATTTGGACTAAACCGCTCAATTCATATGCATTCGTTTTATGATCTCTTTATGAACTTTTTGAATCGTTAAAGTTGTAGTTGCGTAGCTGTCAACAGAGGGACAGAAATCTTTGATTTCATCAAAAATATCTTAATTTGTGTTCCGAAGATAAACGAAAATCTTACAGGTTTGGAATGACATGAGAGTGAGAAATTAATGACAGAATTAAAATTTTCGGGTGAACTATCCATCTAGCATAGTGAAAAGTGTTAAATGGAGCTTAGAGTACTATACTATTATTAATAGCTGAAAGATACCAAAAAAATCGAATTATCCAGTATATGTAATAAACAAAACACAATAGTGATGTGCAGTGGTGGCTGGTGGGCTTTTTAATAAAGGAGGCACACTAAATCTGAGAACCCAGATTATTATTATTTTTTTAATTAACTGCTTAAAATGTCTTTTAGATGTAATAAAATTACACATACATTTTACTCTCCTATCATAAAATCCATCCTACAGTATTGTTCTGTCTCGCACCCTCTGCTATTTAATGAAAATGATTGCTGTATGTCAAGCTTAGGCGTGGGTCTTTTGCTCGAATGGTAGCTTGGTACATTTTTGGAAAATATTCAGTATTTCTATAATTCATAATTAGGTTGTCGAGAATAGATTATCAGCGGGAGCAGTTCAAACTAATATCACGTTTTCTAGAATGATTGGTTGTTATACTAAGAGAGGCTAATCACCTCTGTGATGCTGAGAAAGTGAAATACTTACTGGTGACTGGTGGCTAATTTTCTTTTACCAACGGAGGCAAAAATCTCTGGATATGGATTGTGCCACTCCTCCTCCCCTTCTGTCTTCAGATTCGCCTTAGCAATCACATCGTTTGTATGTGTAATTCCGATGTGATTGCTAGGGCGAATCTGAAGACAGAGAAGGGGAGGAGGAGTGGCACAATCCATATCCAGAGATTTGTGCCTCCGTTGGTAAAAGAAAATTAGCCACAGTCACCAGTAAGTATTTTACTTTCTCAGCATCACAGAGGTGATTAGCCTCTCTTAGTATAACAACCAATCATTCTAGAAAACATTCGGCATGTTCATGGGGGAAAAGCAGCGGAAAAGCAAACAACCGGTAGCTCCAATTTCAGTCATATTTTATGGTCTGCAGTGGTGAAATAAAAACAAGAAATACACATACTGAACACATAGCAACACAACAAATATATTAACATTAAATTATTCTTTCAAAATTTCGAGTGGGCTGTGCCTCCCCTGACGAGCCGCCTCTGGTCATGTGTAGAACTTTGTGAGTGATGGACGTTCCAATTCCTTGAAATCTGCAGAGCTTTCTGTCAAGTTCTGTAGGATTCTGAAGGGGGCTGGATATTAGTCACTGACAATGGGAACATGTGACACATGAACTGAAGAATTAATGATAGGATGAAAAATGTATGGGTGATCCATCATTTTTGGATAGATCGATTTTCGGTGGATTTTCACTTTTTAGTTTTTTCAGATGTGTGTTTTGCATTGTCCTGTAGGTCCCACTCTTGTGCAGACTCTGAGACCAGACTTCAAAAAGAAATTTGCGGCTATGTTTAATGACAATAGAGTCACAGAATATATCTTCCATCTTAATGTCCAAAGTCCAAGGTACCAAATCTATCTATCTATCTATCTATCTATCTATCTATCTATCTATCTATCTATCTATCTATCTATCTATCTATCTATCTATCTATCTATCTATCTATCTATCATCTCATTCTTTCTCTCCCTTACCCTCTCCCTTATGCTTTTTGTTGTGAATGGCTTTGATATATGTCTGAACGTTGAAATTCTCATAACGGTCTGCTGTTTATTTTTTTATTATGATCCTAATATTTTAGCGGTGAAACAGCCTATAAAAACATGACCATTCCGTATGGCTGGGCAAAGAGGCCCATGCTGCAGAGAATTGGCCTGATTCACAGCGACATCCCCATTACGGTGATCTATGGCTCACGCTCCAGCATAGATGGCCACTCCGGCAATTCAATCAAAGAAATGAGGCCAAACTCCCATGTAGAGATCATTGTGAGTTCTCCATTCACTGCTCAGCACACACTGCCACTCAGAGAAACTTTTCTTGATCTTTTGCGATAACAGCTTGATGTACTATGAAAACATACTGCAACTTTGCAACATCACACAGATCTGTATGATTTCATACAGGAATGCATTTGAACACATGGTTGCCCACATTTACATGTCAGCAATGCCTGTTTGGCATTCAAAACATTGGCCCACCTAGTCACAGCCAGGCTGTGCTGTTCCTGTCATTGTGTAGCACCTACAACTCTGCATATCCTTCTGAAGGATCCCAGTGTTTCATATGTGTGACTGAAGTTTTTTTTTTTCAAGATTCCTTATCATTTCAATATGATCTTAAAGAGGACCTATTATGCCCTTTTACAAAATATTGATTTTGTTTTTGGGGTCTACTAGGATAGGCCTATATTTTCATGCTTAAATGTTCAAAAACCTTATTTTTAAGTGTGTTTCGGAAATGTCATTCCCGTAACCGCGTTAGATCGAAAAATCATGGTCATGGCGACAGCACACAACTAACGCAACTCAATAAGGCCTCGACCCCCTTTTTTTTGCGAATACATTGGCGGGAAATATTTAAATGAGGAATATTGTGACATATTGTTACTTTCCGGGACTACAATCGAGGCATTTCAGGAAGTTCAGAAACAGCGCTTACTGATAAAAAGAATAACTGCCTTTAGAGTGGACTTTGTGCTTTGTAACTTTGCAGTCCTTTTTCATGCTCAAACAGCAACATTACAAAGTTTACAGTTACAAACATTACAAACATTACAGTTTGTGTAGCACATTGCTTTGTGATTCTTTAATAATGCATGTAGGATTTTCAAAGAAGCTATTATTGAAGGATGGGGCAGTTAAATACAAATCTCAATCTGCATGCAAACGTGATGATTCTGAAAGGAAACTTGACAGTATGACTATTTTTAGCACAATAAAAGGTATAAGTGGACCTTAGGACCTCATGATATGACCCGTTAAGGGCATGATGATGGGCAAGATATCCTTCATGGGATTTCATAGACATTTGGAGCTTTGCCTGGATGGCATAACTTCCCACAAATAACTTCTTAATTCCAGTGGGAGTTATTTTGCATGAATTCTAATAGATTAAAATGTTGAGAGCAAGCAGTATTGAAAAAGTACAGTTTGAATTGGCAGGCAGAACAAAAACAAAAGTCTGTGTACAATGAATATGCTTGTGTTGCAGACTGACTCCTCTCACCACCACAAAAACTGAGCTAATTATTCTAGTTCTGAAAGGCCATTGTGTAATCTTCGAGTTATTAGGGATGTTAAAGCCAAGTGAAAATATTGCAACATGTTATATCACAATCTGTGGCACTGGTTCAAAATAAACACCTTCATTTTATTATGGCACTTCTGGTATACACTGATTATTTTCTTGGTAATCTTAGTCAATGTCTGTCTGCTTTTAAGCTATGTTAAATTTCTTATTGGCTTGCATTGGTTTTAGGCCATACGAGGTGCAGGACACTATGTGTATGCTGATCAGCCAGAGGATTTCAACCAGAAGATACTTCATGTCTGTGAAACGATAAACTGAAGAGTGATGATGAAGGTACTTTTCTTCTGGAACTATCCAAATATGGCTTTCTGCAGGGCTGTGTTTCTCCACATGCGCACACACTCTCATGCGTGTCAGCAAATTATCGTTGTTGAGTCCTATATTGGGATCGGAGAGTTTGAAGGCCAGTTGGTTTGAAAACCAGATGCTTGTTTTGCACCACTACTGAACATTTTTTTTTTTTTTTTTTTTTGGTCCTAAATAATACGTTTCCATGTCACATAATTATGATGATATAATAATGTGAAAATGTAGAGGTTTTTTTTAAATCTTTTTATCTTTGATTTGGATATAAATATGTTATAATATTGTGATAATTGTTCATTATTATGACAATCAATAACATTTTGTGGTACATTTAGTGACCATAGACATGTAACTAAGAGCAATTAGGCACTTTAATTACCGTAACTTAAATTTCCAAAAACATGTATCCCTATGGTTTTCATAAAAAAAAAAAAACTTTAAAATTTTTTTTTGTGTTTATAAACTTTCATGGACCTTTATCAGAATGTGAGACAGTAGTGATTGTGTTTTATAGCTTTTGAAGCCTTTTTGTTGTTTTCTACCTCATGAAACTGTAAAAGATTCTTTGTTAGGATCAGAAGGGAGGCAGACAGGTGGATCAACAGAAAGCATGTATATCCTCCGGTCATGCAATTGACATGTATCACTTCACTTATTGTAACCTGTTATGAGAAGATTTTTATGTAAAATTGCCACAAAATCTTTTTAAGTGCCTCAATTTCCAAAATACGTGCACATTTTGTAATATCCTCAACCATTTAAAGTCCATCTTGCCTTTATCTTCGCCTGTAGGCTGGTGTTTTCACAAAATTTAAATGGTACTGAGCCCCAGGTCAGAGTTTAAGTCTTCAGGCAAAATAAATGCAACATGCCTCAGGGCAAAGTCAATGTACTGTAAACGCATTCAGTGCTTAACAGGCATTATTTTGTAAGGAAACATTATTTTAGTATCATTATTGTTTTGAATTAAATTGAGGCTGTCATAAAGATTTTGTAAATAATAATTGTTTGAATTTATATTTTTCCAGGTTTGACAAATCTATTTTTCATGTGTGAACTTTGATGTCTGTTGTTAATTTTAATAATAATAAACAAATTTTATGAGTCTGAATACAGCTTGTCCCCTGTCTTAAAGGTCATATACAGTAAAACACCATCATCATATGACTCACTGAGGCCAGACCGTTGTCTGGAAACCGATGTGACAGAGCAGGTGGAAAACGCTCTCCTGATCATTTATATTATACATTAAATGTCTTTTTACCTCACTCATGGCATTGAAAAAAAAAAAAAAAGCATTTCTTACAAATTTGTAACCCTATTTTTGTAGACTCTCCTTTTGCATAAATATTTCTTAGACTGTCACTACTGATTCGATATGTGCTCAGTGAGACGATACATGGTCGCCATTCTGAAGGTCTGCACACAATGTCTGTTCATATCCACAAGAGGGCACAATGTAACACTGCAGGGATGTTACCGCCCTGCACCACCCCCACCAACACACACATTTAGAGTCCATGCAGTTAAATCACACACACTTACTGACACTGACTATAGAGTCAATGCAGTTAAGCATCAAGGGCAATGTTAAGCCATCATAACATCCGCTACATCAATAATATGACCCTCCAGCTCAACCCACAGGAAGCACTTTACAACTCCACTTCCTCTGCATGTGGTAATGCTGAATGAGCAAGAGTGCTTTACTGAATTAAAGTAAAAAGCACATTTAAGCAATGTACTAAGTTGATAGTTTTGTAGTGCATGGATTCTCAAATTGTGCATCACAAATATTTGCTGCTAACGGATGTTCCGGGAAACCTACGTTCTGGAACAGACCGTGTGTGTTAGTTTACTCGATTACAACAGTACACAAGTGCATGCATTATTACGTATTATGTAATATTATTACAATTTTACAGTAAAACTGCTCTATTTTAATGAATTTTAAATGAACATTTTACAGTAAAACTGCTCTATTTTAATGTATTTTAAATGATAATTTTTTCCTAAATTTCATCAGCCATTACTCCAGGCTTCAGTGTCACATGATCCTACAGATATCATTCTAATATTGTGATTTGATGCTCAGGGAACATTTATTATTATTATCATCAATGTTGTGCTGCTTAATATTTCTGTGGAAACCATAATACTATTATTCAGGATTCTTTGTTGACTAGAAAATATGGAAGCAAATAAGAGACATAACTATTTGAAATTTAACAGCCACTGAATACTTAGTTTTGAAATATTTTATTTTGAAAAACATTTATCTGAATTTATTTGCTCTGAATTCACCCCTTTGAAATTATTTTACTTTGGAAACCATGTATCTGAATTTATTTGTTTTTCGAATTTATCTCTCAAAACCTGAATTTCGATGAATATTTTTCAATGCTCACAAATTCAGATACAAAAAAAAAAAAATCTACTTACAGAATTTCAGATAAAATAGATTCAGGTTGATCAAATTTGATTGCTCAAATTCAGATCTCAAATTTCAAGTTAATATTTTTCAAAGAAAACATCAGTCTAATTCGACTGCTCAAATTCAGATCGAAAAATTCAAGTTAAATATTCACATGGTAACATCCGGGCTGAACAGAATTTATTTTAAATAAAAACCTTTGCAACATTATACATATCTTTACTGTCTCTTTTGATCAATTTAATGTGTCCTTGCTGAATAAACGTATTAAGTTCTTATAAAAAAAATCTAGCTGACCCCAAACTTTTGAACAGCAGTGTACATTACCAAAGGATTACGTCTGCAATCAAAAGTCAGTGATTTAACTCAAATATTCCTCATCAAATTCTTCTAAATTATCTGAGCTATGCTTATCACATTAATTTCATAGCTGAACTGCACATCAATATTCATTTGTATTTATTTATATTTCTCCTACTCTTCGAAATACAGGTTCCCTATCGTCCGGTCACCACGACGTACGTCTCCGTTCCCTCCCTCAGGGAACGAGGGTTACCATATGTAACCGAGACGTTCTTTATTGCCATTTATGGTTCAGTGAAGAACCTTTAACATCCACTGAACCTTTCCATTGCACAGAAGGTTCTATATAGTGGAATAAGGTTCTTTAGACTATTAAACTGCCCTTCCCAATAAGAAAAAAAAAGAAGTTTTTTTTTTTTAAGTACTGTTCACTGAAATGGTTCTTTGGGAATCTAAAAATGGTTCTTCCATGGCATCACTGTGGAAAAACCCCTTTTAAGAACCTTTATTTGTAAGAGTGTAAGGAATTTTACCCAGACAAATTTAATTCAGTTTTACATAACTGACAACTTAAAATCAGAGGTAATTTTCAAAGGGGAAAAAGAGAGTCCATTCAAAATCTATTGTCCTTGGAAGACTGAAGTGTATACTTAAAGAGGTAAAAGAGGCATTTTTAAAAGATATTTGTGTTTTTTTGACCATACAATGAAAGTCAGTGACTTCCAGCGGTGTTTTAGACCCCGTTGACCTTACACTGTATGGACAAAAATGAATAGTTGAATCAAGTGTGCCGCACACCTGAAAAGTGAAGCCGAAACATTTTGATCGCCCCGATCTTGATACCGCGGCTCCACCTTCAGCGGCCATTTCTGGGATATTTTGGTTTAATTTTTCTACAGTGGAAGGGTTGAAATATTCTTCAAAATATCTTTATTTTGTGGGCTCCGCAGAAGAAGAAGAAAATAACAGGTTTGGAACAACATGATGGTGAATAAATGATAACTGAATTTTCATTTTTGGGTGAACTATCGCTTTAAGACGATGTCAAGTCACCTTTATTTATATAGGCTAGTGCTTTATACAGTACAGATTGTTTTAAAGCAGCTTTACAGAGATAAACATGAAAATACTTATTCAGTGATGCAAACAGATTTCAATTCTGTTGTAAACAGTCATTATTCAGGTGAAATCAGTTGAGTGTTGATTCAGTTTGGTTCAATAACTGTGTAAAAGATCATTAATTATGGAAAGAGTTTAATTTGTCTATAAAGCAGCTCTGGAGAAAACAGTGATGTCATCATCCAGCTCAGTTCAGTTCTAATCCAATAGTGTCAGTGCAGGCAAATCAATAATATTACAGAATATTAAGTGTCACCAATGTTCCCTCTTACTGTAAGTGTATACTATATATACCTTATGAGTGCATTTTTTTATTATTGAAAAAACACCATGTATGGTGCACCTCTCTTGTAAATGTGTTAAAGCATTTTCATATTGTTCATGCACCAGACTGCTTGGTATTTACCCGATGCGGTAAGCTGTTTAGTTTACTTTTAAGAAAACCTGAGATGTGTCATACCGCACATAGACGCCACAAATTTCTCAACCTTGCGAGTTCATTACGATCTCCTCTCTGAGTCACACACAGATATGAGGTTAATCTGTGGGAGTGTGTTTTGCTGTCTTGAGGTATACGAGAGCAACAGAGAGGGAGGAGATGCAGTGCACTATGGGTCGTCTCAGCATACGGCCGGAGGAGGTCTTCACACAGCCCTCGGCAGACAGGGCTCTGGTGGGTTGCTAGGAGACCAGCCCGGCGCCTATATTAGATCTAATTTATTAAATTCCCCCTTCTCTCACGCCGATTTCTCACCATCTCTCGGCTGTCTCTCTATTTCTCTCTCTCTCTCTCTCTCTCTCTGCATAGGCACCATACACACAGAACTGCAATAGTGTTACAGCGCCATGATGCACAAATTCCACTAGGTATGACTTATTGTAAGCTATACATTTGTATTTATAGTAGTTAGATTGAGATCTAGACTGTGACATGGCCAATTCATCAATTGTTGTTTGTAAAGTTGGTATGAAATGGATATTCAGTCTGTTTTCTAAATGCATGTTCTTGATCTTTTTGTGAACGATTCATCCGTTCCATTTTTTTTTTTTTTTTGACTGCATCATTTTTAATCAGAATGTCTTAGCTCAATCCCTGATGCCGGATTTCTCGAATCGTTTAGTCTGCTTAAACCCCGTACATTTCTTACTGTCGATTTTGCATTCAGATCTGCCTTCACTTATCCAATCATCAACAGACAGATACTGTAGAACCAAGTCCCCATTTTTCAATAACTCACTTCACTCGAGTCTACGTCACAAATACGGATGAAAAGATATATAGCTACTTCCATTACATTGCAACTTTTAGTAAGAATGCACACAGTATTAAAATCCTGGCCTTAAACTTCAAGTTTTTGGTATATAACAATAAATTGCAGATAAAATGTTACTTAGTTGACAGATCTCTGAGATGCTCGTTTTAGAAATTTCAGGTATACCCTTATGTTATGGGAACAAAATGTCCCCTCAAAGATGGCAATCCTTAGCCTGACTACGTCAGACTTCGTACTTCCGCTCAATTTCAGTTCGCTTCTGTACTCAGTCTGAGATAGCGACCTATCTCCCAGTTTTCCTCCGGCCTCAAAACAGCCGGCCAATCAATGAACAGAGGGCGGGCTGAGAGCCGTGACGTAGACGCTGATTGTACCGTGGATGCGTAGATTTACTTCACATAATGCAAAAGTCGTTCACAGCCATGTTCACTCCGGTATTTCGCTCGATGGTTTTGTTTTCGCATCATACATGTGTTTACAGTGGAAGTTCGATGCGGCTAAGCAGGCGCATAACACACGCCATAACCAAACGTTATGTGATTGGCTTACGGGTAACCAATGATTTTAAACTTCAGACAAGCGCCGCCCCGCGAGAAAGAAAACGCTTTTCAATTATGCCCTTCCAGGCTCTGTCTACGAAGCAAAGCGAAGTAGCAGAGTTTGGTATTACCAGGCTAGGCAATCCTTGTCCTTATGGGGACATGAGGAAAACGGCTTATAGATCATACTAAGTGATGTTTTTTGAAAATATAAAAATGCTTAAAGTTTTCTGTGATGGGTATAGGGTTAGGGGATTGAATATACAGTTTCTGCAGTATAAAAATCATTATGTTTTGAATGTCCACATAAAACATGACAACATGACAAACATGGTCAATGTCATTGACCTCCCAGTCTGAATTCATGTATATCTCACATAATCTAACATTAATCGCATCTTTTTTTTTTTTTTTTTAATAAGGCAGTGAACTCACAACAGAGCCAACATGGTGCCTAGGTGAGAAAAAAAAAGACTAAAATGGCATTAATTTGAATCCTCTGCTCAAAACCCAGCAGTAAAACATCCCAATAACATTTTCTTTAAAAAGAGAGACAGAGAGAAGGATAAAATGTTCGTAAACCTCAGGAGGAATGGGGAGAGTCTGTTTGCTCGGTGTTCATATGTCTATTCATTTATTTAGACCCTCATTAGTTAATGCCTCAGTGATTGCTTCCTGTGGTCCACAAGGAGCCAATTATTAGGCATCACAGACAGGAAATGACAGAATGTGGAATCACTGGAGGGATTTTAAAAACCAAAAATATATGGATAGCAACTATAATAGTCCACTAACATGAGTAGTCTCTTTGCCTCTCTGACTATGATGTGTCTTATGCAGCTGGGGATTTTTCAATCTGATTAATAAATTAACGAACGCCAAGTAGAGTCCGTGTTCTCATTTCTGCCTGTCACCTCTCCACAGCGTGACTGAGGCAAATTACAGGCAATAAATGTCCTAATATTCTTCCTAAAAGTCTCTTCAAACACAGCAGATGCGAGTAACATGGAAGGAGACTCGTAAAAGCTGCTGGTCTCATCATCAGTAAATGAGGTTATCGTGCTAAAAAAAAAATTGTGATTTGGAATGTTTGCATAACCACAGAGCAATTTGTTCATCTTAATTTGATTTTCACACAAAATAGCAACATGGAAAATGTTAGTAAGATGACAGGTCATTACAATTACACAAAACCATTAAGATTAAATAATGTTTCTCTCTGGCAGTTAAATGAGAACTAGGCTAATTAAAGAAAATAAAACTGTAAGAGGTGTGGTCACACTATTTTGAGTACTTAAAATGTCTACATACACTAGAACCTAATACAGTCCTACTATGATGTTACCCTTTGCTTAGTCTTTTTCTTTTTTTTTAAATCTAAAAATATGCAATAACCTCCACTTTACTGCAATGCTGAAATCCTGCAGATTTAAAGTTTATGTGCTATCAACTCAGCTAAGAGGTCACGCCGTGACAAAAAAAAGAAACCTGTTGCACCTATATGTTTACTAACTCTCATTATTGTTAGTGGAGTATAAGTAGACTGGTAGGGTTAGGATTAGAATAAGTTGAAATGTGGTTGCAAAGTTACAGTAGAATGTCTGTTGAGGAGCATCAAAATAAAGTGTTAACAGATATTCAACTTTTTCCTCCCACCTTTGTCCTCTTCCTTCATCAACTGTAACTAATGACAACTTTGCCACATTCTTCATAAATAAAACAACCATCAGCTGCCAATTCTCCACGCCACAAACCGACAAACACATCTTAATAGAAAATACAAACACTCGCCCCTCCTTCTCTCCGATCCAAACTCATCCTTTTCACTCACCCTACTACCTGTTCGCGTGTTCCTATCCTCACTCATCTCCTTTAAGCCATTTCTTCTTCAGTTGTACTCACACTCACTCACATCATCAACACATCTCTTCACAATGGTACCTTTCCCACAGCATTTAAGCAGGCTTGGATAACCCCACTGCTTAAGAAACCCACTCTAAACCAAGCAAGAGTGGCTTCCTAGTTATCAGTACTTATCTTGCTGGATCTGTCTGCTGCTTTTGATACATTTAACCACAAGATCCTCATGTCAACCCTCATGACAAAGGGCATCTCTGGAAACACACTCCAGTGGTTCCAGTCTTACCTCTCTGGTAGGTCCTTCAGGGTGTCTTGGAGGGGTGAGGTGTCTAAGTTGCAACATCTAGCTACTGGGGTGCCTCGGGGCTCAGTGCTGGGACCACATCTCTTCTCCATCTACATGTCATCACTAGGATCTGCCATTTAGAAACATGGCTTTTCCTATCACTGCTATGCTGATGACACACAACTCTACCTCTCCTTCTAGCTGGATGATCTGACGGTAGCTGCTCGCATCTCAGCTTGTCTGACAGACATTTCTTTCCAGATGAAGGACCATCACCTTCAACTCAACCTTTCCGAGACAGAACTGCTTGTGGTTTCGGCCAACCCAACACTTTATCACAACTTCTCTATTCAGCTAGGCTCATCAACCGTAACTCCTTACAGGACAGCTTGAAGTTGTGATTGATGATCAATTAAACTTCACTCATTGCTAGAACTGCCCAATCCTGCAGATTTGCCTTACACAACATTAGGAAAAAGAGGCCCTTCCTATCGAAGAATGCTGCACAACTCTTTTACCAAGCTTTTGTTCTATCCAGGCTGGACTATTGTAATGCTCTCTTGGCAGGCCTTCCAGAGTGTACTATCAAACATCTGCAACTGATCCAGAATGTGGCAGTGAGAGCTCATGTTGCACCTCTCTTCATCAATTTGCAATGGTTGCCATTAGCTGCTCACATCAAATTCAAGGCACTGATGTTTTCCTATAGAACAACCACTTGCTCCATACCCCTATACCTAAACTCACAACTTCAGACTTATGTGCCCTCCAGAAGCTTGTCTTCTGCACGTGTACGGTGCCTTGCAGTGCCATCCCAAAGAGGCACAAAATCACGTTCACGGACCTGTGCTTGCTGGTTGTATGGCCTGCCTAACTTAACCCAAGCAGAATTTTCAAGAAACGGCTAAAGACGCATCTTTAATCTTCTACCAAAACAAAACAAAAACTTGCTATGTGTACTGTGCTATACTAACTAGGACTAGTCACAGCACATATATTGTTGCTCTTTTGTTGGTTTAATTGCTTCAATTTTCCCCCTCATTTGTAAGTCGCTGTGGATGAAAGCGTCTGTTACATGTAAATGTAAATATTCACATGATATGTATTTGCAGGGCAGAGTTTACAAAACTTGAACTCAGGAACACATACAAATTTGCATGAGCTCATGCATTCGTATAAATGAAAGTCAATGGAACGAAAAGTCTCTCTTCATCATTGTTCGACAAATTTTTTGATAAGGGTGAAATTCAGTCATTTCAACAGGAATTCTGCGAGAAGGCGAAATAATTCTCCACACACACATTTCGCAGGAATCCACGCGATTGGGAATTTCGTGAGAGGGCGAAAGATTTTCCTGTGCAGATTTCACAATTGGATCAGGTCGGTCACTCGATTTCACCGTGTTGACCAACAAAACTGCTTTGTTTGAAAGTGACTTTAAGGTGTGATCACATTAGTGAAATTTTGCAGCAAAATCTGAATTAATTTACAAAAATTACTGGATTTCACCGGGCAAATTTTCGCTAATCAATGGTAAATGTGACCGTATTTTAACAGACACTGAACCGCATTGGTTCAGTATATCATGAAAATAAAAGAGATAATTTGCGTGTTGGTTGGAAAACTCCACTGCAGGGTACGAGCGAGAATAAAAAAGTTTTGGAAAGAATGGGTGATAAGACCCCGGGGCTCAGCCATCTCTCTCCGTCAATGTGCCACTACTTCCTGTACAGCTCATGACACTCAGCAGGCCACAGCTGGAGCAACAGACAGGGGAGGAATCAATCTACCGTTTCTCTTCTGCATTCTCGCTTTTGCTCATGCTTGCTGTCAGCCTCTGGACTAGCTAGAAATGTGCTAAAAATACACCCATGGAATAATAAGGTCTGAGTGCCAAGCAAAAAGAGATAAAAATCTATAAAACATGACAGCTGATGTGAGCGTGTATAGAGTGTTTGTATGTGATTCCAGCAGCTGCTGACCATAACCCTCGGATTGGGCAGTGTGCAATACGCCACTCACACATGCATCTTCTGAAATACTGCACGACTGCTGACTGCCTGAAACCACTCAGGTGAGACAACAGCACTACCGTCACCATGGTGACCAGGACCTGCCGAAGCCAGACAGCCCAACACTCGCTCACTGCATCCCTGCTGCATTAAAACATCACTCAGTGTGACAAAGAGGGATTACAACATTTCAGCAGGCTTTTAGAACTTTCTCTGAAAACATTACTGATTGCTCTTTAGCATTACTATTGCTCGTAGGTATTACTATCTGTTGTTTGGCTATCACAAGCCCAGACATTCAACTTTAATTTACCTGAACTGCTTGCAACATACCGGCTCACCTAAAGTCATTTCAACTTCATTCTGATTTGTACAAGCCCAAATTCATGATATCTGAGGGTAAGTTGTTTACTTTGTAACATCCATTGCCACCTGTTTGACCTATTGAGGTCAATTTACAGTTGCGATCATGAGAGAAGTATAAATAGCACCAAGTTAAAATGACAAATATCTTATTTACACTGTAAATTTGTAAAATTGCTAATATGCTTTAAATTATATTTATATAAATATATTTTCAATGTGTTTTAGTTAGCCTACTTATTTTCTAATATATTCAGTCCGAGGCCATTTTGCATTTACCCAAAATATATTTTAAGATCCTAAATATATTTTCTTGCTCCTTGTTATACATTTTGTACATACAATTTATATTTAGCATATAATGAAAATATAGATTTTGGCCAGTTTCTCTTTTTTTTTGGCCTGAACCAGAGAAACCAACACAATAGGTCTATATTCAAAATTCAGTTTTATGAGGTTTGACTTTGAACACAGTTGTGTGTCCACAGTGTGTGTAAACAACCAGCCAATAATTGTAAAAAATAAATACAAATAAAATTCCTTTTTATATAATCCCCATAAATCATAAACAGTCCAAACCGATCTCACGGCAATTCGTACATATTTTACGAGTAGCCCAATTTTATGAATTCGTACTAATGACCTACACCTGACCCCGCCCCTAAACCTACCCATCACGTTGGTTTAGACAAATCGTACGAGTGACGAATTAGTCACCTTTTACTCACTCGTTGTTGAAAAGTTGTTTCTGAATTTTCTTTAGATTAACATGAGGGTACATGCTTGATGAATTGAATCAAGTTAACTTCACAACAACTAGATAAATGTATCCATTAACCATTCAGAAACATCCAGTTGCATTCTAAAAGTTGTAACTTCTTCCTTAGTCTCTACATCAGTGTTTACTGTCAATTTCTGACATTTTGGCTGTGTGACATTCTCCAGTTTTGTTGTTGCCGGAGTATCTGAAGCATGAGCTGTTAAAGGAACACGCCGACTTTTTGGGACTTTAGCTTATTCACCGTATCCCCCAGAGTTAGATAAGTCCATACATACCCTTTTCATCTCCGTGCGTGCCGTAACTCTGTATGACGCACCCACCGCTAGCCTAGCTTAGCACAAAGACTGGAGGTAAACGGCTCCAGCTAGCACACTGGTTTACTCCAACTCTGAGCGAACTCTCTGCTCCTCACCACGGGGCTTCTCAGGTGCTGCGAGCAAATCACTCCGCCCAAGCAGCAGTGCTTCGTCTTCTGAGAATATAGTTCCCAGTATGTATATGGTTAGAAGATGGCTGTGTCTCATGTGACCTTGTTATTTGTACACGCTGTGACTATACAAATCACAACATGTAAATAGGAAAATGTTGGTCTTATTTTGTCACTTTTTGTCACATGAGAAGGGTATGTATGGACTTATCTAACTCTGGGGGAAACGGTGAATAAGCTGAAGTCCCAAAAAGTCGGCGTGTTCCTTTAAGGCTCGGTCCTCTTCCAGAAAAGGGTCCGGGAGCAGCAGCTCATTTGCTTTTTAAAGGGACACACACACAAAAAAATGCTGTGTTTTAGCTCACCCAAATCACAAATTTGACAAGCTATAATAAATGATCTGGGGGGTATTTTGAGCTGAAACTTCACAGACACATTCTGGGGACATCAGAGACTTATATTGCATCTTGTGAAAAGGGGCATCATAGGTCCCCTTTAAATGATCTGCTGGTATCACTGTTGGACATTGTCATGTAAAAATTATACTTTATACACTATCCTAATGTTTGTGTTTTTGTAATGTTGGTTGCAATGTTGGTTGCTATAGGTGTTTGCTTTCTGATCTAAGTAGAAAGTGCCCAACCCTGAGCCTCTGTGATGTCTCTATGATATCCCTACAGTATATTAATAATAAAACTAAATTTATAAAAGTCTCTAATAATATTTTTAATTACTTAAATTAATAGATTTTAATATTTAATATTTGAAACTTGCATTTGGATCATCATTTGGGATTCATGTGCATGTCACAGCCAATGAGCGCGTTCCTCTAAACTACCTTGGCAAATAAACCAGCGTTCGTCGTCATCTTCTTTTTGTAATTTAAATTAAAAGGTCTTGGCTCTGCCTGTGCTGTTTAGGCAGATAAACCCTGGCAGCTGCTCTAAAATAGAGTTTCAGTAATGCAGCTACAGAAACAGCACTGAGACTGAATATTTCCTTGTTTTCTGACCATTGACTGTGGTGCTGACCCCATGTAACGTAACAGACCGAACTGCTGAGTGGGCTACTCACCTCCCGGTACCCAGTACTGACAGTTAATATGTTTACGTGCAGGTGAGTGTATCTCTAGATACGTTTCTGTACATGTGTGGCTCCACCATTTCGCATCTGAATGTCCTTTTGCCACCTTAAATAATAGTTCAAGAGTATGCAACTCTGTGTGTGTGTGTGTGTGTGTGTGTGTGTGTGTGTGTGTGTGTGTGTGTGTGTGTGTGTGTGTGTGTGTGTGTGTGTGTGTGTGTGTGTGTGTGTGTGTGTGTGTGTGTGTGTGTGTGTGTGTGTGTGTGTGTGTGTGTGAAATGAACGCATGGGTTGTTCCTGCCAAGCCAGCAATAATAAGGCTAATGCTTCCGGAGGAGTTGTCCAGCTCTGCATTAGGTCTAGATGGGCTCATTGATTTAGAGCTAAGAGGCCAGGTCGGACCAGCCCCAGCGCTTACATACACACATGGCATCCTGTCCCAAACCAAGCCTCTTATCTCCCCAATGCAATTACAGCTAGAGAGAGTGCATTTTCAGGAAGGGGGAGGGAGGGGTAATGAGGTCTCAGCTAACGCCACTCCTATAGACCAGCCGCCACACCCACGGCGCTCACGAGGTAAATCAGTGCATTACTGCATTACTGAGGGCGGAAATGCATCTATTGAAGTTTCAGGGGAGAGGGTGCATGAGGACGATAATGGAGTAATGCAGAGAGTGGCAGGAGACGAAAAAAACCGAGACAAAGAAAAGGATATAGAGATAAACTACATTCACACAGCAACAGAATGCCGTTGTCAGCAGTGTTCATTTATAGAGGGATTACTTTTTTCACATAATGACTAAAGTAAAATTGTACTTGTTAAATTTACTAAAATAATTTCAAGAAAATATCAGTTACTTTTTCAAAATTAATATTTGCAGTTATAACCATACTTATAACTTACTAAAATAAATTTTACTGTTTCAAAATTATTATTTCAAATAGTAATTTATGTAATATATATATATAAGTGTATTTAGACAGTATACGTGTATTTATACAGGAATCACAATCATGGGAAACAATTTATCATGCACAAAGAAAAAAATCTTGATTTGTTAGATAAACATTTTTTTCATGATAAACTGTTGATTCCTATATATATATATATATATATATATATATATATATATATATATATAATTCCACAAATGTTTTCAATCATATAAAAATAAAACATTTTTTTTTTAATTTATATATTTTTTTTATTATTATTTGATTTTTCAAAATCAAATGATATATATATATATACAAATAAATGTACAAATGTAATAGGGATAAATGTCCACTGCAAGAAATTCACACATTATTCCGATTCCACACAATTATTCCGATCCATTCACACACGTAGAACAGCATGTAGAATTATTGTCGTTGACAGAGAAAAATAAACTATTTGATAGTCCCAAATATTAACCGTGAATGTAGCCAAAGAGATGAGTCAGGAATGAGACAGGAAGAGTCATATAAGACATAAAAAGATTGAAGAGACAGAGACAGGGGCAAGCTAGAGGGTAAACGATTTGAAAAGAGAAATGTAGGGAGAGAAAGAGAGAATCATCGTGACTGATGAGATAATTGCTATTTTCCCCCACTGCTTTGCATTATACAATATCATGCGGGAGCAGCTAATCAGGTCCAATCATCTGACGTTTTTAGTGAACTGGGATCCCCTCATCCAGTTTTACCCTTTATTAGGGAAACCATAACGTAAACTACTAGTTTAGAGCTTCTCATTTTTCTCAGTTCAAAACTGCGCCACGATGCTATGATGTTGTGGCAAGTTACCATGTGCCATACAATTTATAAGATATTTTGAATGTTTTTTTTTTTTTTTTTTAGCTATACGTAGGCCAGTTCATGACCACTCGAGAGCAAGTTGACTGTGCATCTGCAACCTAATTATTCACATATAATATCTATATCTGCAGTAGACATTAGCAGATTAGCATTAACAGCATTTAATTTATCATTAATGTGATAATTCTGCGTATGGATATTGTATACACCACATTCTCATCGCTGAAAGGTTATCCCATTTCATCTGAAATATAGCTCATTGGTATGTACAGCCATTGGCTGCACAATGCTGTGATATTTTCAATGAAAATGCATTGATTTGTGAGTGTGAGTGATGAGCAGTGTCATACTAACCGTTCCAAGATGGCGGATGTGTGGACGTGTCTGGAACGTCGAAGTATACATAAAAAAAAATACTCTTATGATTTATTTTCACACAAAATCTGCTGCTCCATAAATGTTCAATACAAACCTATATATATATATTCACACATTATTCCGAATTCGGAATATATATATATATATATATATAGCCTATATATAAAAAACATTTTTTTCTGCAATCATACACTAGGGGAGTAGTGAATTTGTTAAGGTCTGCCTTTAACCCCATTGTAGCCTACCCTGTAATATTTTTATTCCAAAAAAACGTGTTTTTTTCCTGGCTGTTGTTTCTGATATATTGAGTAGGCTAATAAAATGAGATGATGCAGAGTAACAAAGTATTTTTTTTAACTTTGTTACTTTTCTGTTCTGAAGTAATGTTTCAATTTACTTTATCAGAATATTTTTATTTAGAAAATATTTTAATTACTTTTAATTCACTATATATTCAAAGGCATAATATCGTACTTTTTACTCTACTACATTTCATAAAAACATATCATTCTTCTTATTTGGAACTGAAGAAATGGACAACCAAATTCATGAATGAGATGATTTTTTTCAATGAACATGTTGAATTGGTTTGCAAATCAAACTGAATGATTCATTCACGAATCGGACTGATTGCAGCTGTTCTCAACATAACTCAATCATTCAATGATCCGGTCTCCAGATTCACTGTATTGTTCATGTCTGACTCAAAATGAGCCAAGAGTCGGGAGATCCTCGTTTGAGTGTGCACGCGACTATTGGCGCGAAAAGTAAGTTACTTTATTCCCAATTTCAGTGTTAATTATTGTAAATGAAAATCATATGGGTCATATCAGTTTTTTGTGAACTAAAAATGCGAGCTGTTTAAGCCGAGTAGCCTATGAAATGTTGTTGGCGTCCATGCGTTTCACATCTGTATATGAGGCAATCTACTTTAAAACTATAAATAACTTTAAAATAATGCAAATTAATTCCAACGCATCTTCCCCGCTGCTTTAACAGATTCAAATGATATATGTTTGTATAGTGTTCTTCTTAAAATGTTAAGTTTTGGCACATGTGTTGTTTATTTTTATTTTTGTCACCATGCATTTAAACTTTTTTATTTATTTGGTAGGCCTATATTTCGATATTTTCGCATGTTTGCACCCTTTAATTATTACTTTAGTATATTGAAGTTTTTATTGTATCCAGCAAACAATTTTATGTTCCCAGAACGTTCTGGGAACATACATTTTTGGTTCCCAGAACGTTCCCAGAGGTCCCCTCAAGGTTAGGGGAATGTTCCGGGAACGTTCCTTTTAAAATAACCTACAGGGAACGTTCCTAGAACATTCTTGTTTGGTTCCCAAAAAAATAACCAATACGGGAACGTTAGGGGAACGTTCTGTGTTTGCTGGTATGTTTCGGTAACTAGTAGATCAATCCACATTCTGTTTCTTCACAGAACATTGTTCATCGATTTTTACTATTAATACAAGTAGCTATATA
Source organism: Leuciscus idus (assembly GCA_021554675.1). Classification (NCBI taxonomy): domain Eukaryota; kingdom Metazoa; phylum Chordata; class Actinopteri; order Cypriniformes; family Leuciscidae; genus Leuciscus; species Leuciscus idus. The sequence goes on along the minus strand of CM038635.1, from coordinate 11,336,133 downwards.
AAAATACTGGTAACCACACAACTCTAATATGTCAACAAAATGAAACAAAAAATTTTAAACCTGGATTTATCCAATGTTCAGATTTCTGTTCCGGAAGTATGCATGTGCAATTATAGATAATGACTAATTTGCATATTTAAACATAACATTTCAGAAAACTTGTAATGCAAAACTATAGTCTACAATACAATATCACAATGTATTGTGATTAATCGGCTGGAGAAGCATGGTGGTATCTGTCATGTAAAATTTGTATCCTATTCACCAGTGTCTTGCCTTAAATAATAATGATGTTCTGGCCTTTAGGTAAGGCTCGAGTTCCTCCTGCAATGTAAATTTATAGGATTTTTTTTATTTTTTTATTAACCTATTTCACATTTGTTATATTAATTATAAGTCTGGCCGCTAGCCACATTATTTAAGGTATCATTTATTTCTGTTGCACAAACATAAATTTCCCGACAGTACTTATGGTTTGTTCAAATCCCCAAACCATCTAGGCTACGTATGAACAATAGTATAGGCCTATAATAGTGATGCCCTAGCAAACTCTAACAATATTTATGGATGTACGTACATGTCTATATGGTTATATTATAACAGAATTTATCACTTTTCATGCAGGCACAAATATATAAAGCACAAATATAGCCAATATACTGATGTGGCCACACCAGGACCCATAGATATCCTGACAACATTCCTTAAGGATGTGTGGCTGCCACACACCATTTATAGCACTGATTTTCTTTGTGTATTCAGCTCAAGTCTGTAACTGAAATACGTAAATACATTCTGGCCTGGGTGTAAGAAAATAAAGCCCCACTTGGTCAGCCATTTAGTTTGCTGAGTCCATTCAAACAACACTGATAGATACTAAAACTGTGAAACCCCACATCAATTCTTCATTAATCAATGTCTGTCAATAGCTACCTCACACTCGCAACAACCTTGCACACTATTACTGCTTCAGATGAGCTTCTGAAGGCTTTCAGAGTGCTAAATAAAGCTAGAGGCGACTTATAAGAGGACTAACAGAATAAAAGCATATGAAAGTAAAAAAAAAAAAAAACATTGAGAGTAAAGAGGGAAAGAGAGAAGAGCAGAGCTAATGAAGGAGGAGTCTTCCTTTGGTTGAGTGCTAGTCTTGCTGCTTCCAGTAAAAGCCGGCCGTCTTCACAATCAATAGCACCATAATTCCACTGCAGTAATTGCCGCTTGTGTTGAGAAACGATAGTAAATCATTAGCCGGTGAGCCCAGCTATAGGCTCACGGGAGCTGGAGAGTAGACGGTGACAATCGCTAATAAGGTCAGCTGTGGCAGCTTAACACTTAGTGAAAGTCCCATTCACCGAACCACCACTGAGTCTTTCTCACTTTGAGGAGAAAAAAAAATGACAGGCCACATGAGTGGGAGCAGAAGATGGAGCCTGATACATTAGTGCTGCTATTATCAATGTGTGATTTCACAAACAAAACTGTGAGAATTCATTGCAACTACAGTTTTGGTACTTATAGCAGACTTTTTAATAACTGTAATTCTGTCATGATAATGTTATTGCTGTAATTTCAAATTAAGCATTGTATGTTGTCGAGAGGCCAGCGATGAGTTAGGAAGGCTCAGTACAATGGAGTAGCTTATGTAGGTGCAGTCTACAAACAAACAACAAAACAAAACAAAAAACAAAGAAAATAAAAGATTTATGCAACTTATACTTGTGCCAAAAGCACACACACAAAAAAGCTGTGAACTATGTCTAGTGGCATATCTACAACGGCATTTATCACTTCAGACAAACGTATTCAAAAGCTTGCACAGTATACAGAATGCAACCTCCCTCCCCAAACATTCCAAACAATGGCTTAAATAGACAAGTTTCGCGCTAAACATTAGTGGGACGAACCATTGTCTCAGGATGGAACCTTTTCCTGTTACACCCAAGGAATTACACATAACATTGTCAACTAAATACTATACATATTCAAAAACAACTAATTCCTACTCAAATAATCATCATAATAGAAACAATCCCAACATACAAATACAAAATTAAACATTTAACACATCATAGCACTCATGTCTCTCTCTATTTTGGAAAATGGAATGTTCCGGCTACAGAACCCACCCCTAAAACATTGTATCAGACATGTGCTAGAGTAACTCACATAACATTTAACAAGTTGAACAAGTGATGTTGGTATTGTCCATAAACACATATACATGTACACCATCAATATGCAACAAATAATAAACTTATGAAACTCCAACACTCTGATGACGTCTTCATCCAGGTTCGTCATCACAAGCATACGTAGATGCATGGTATACATACATACACATATATACACATATATATATATATATATATATATATATATATATATATATATATATATATATGTGTGTGTGATATATTTTTTAATATACCATTCTAAAGTTTATGATCAATAAGCATTATGCATAATTTAATAAGCATTAAATTGATCAAAAGGGACAGTAAAGACATTTGTAATGTTAAAGATTTCTATTTTTAAACAAATGTTGTTCTTTTGAACGTTCTATTCATCAAAGAATTCTGGGAAAATTGTATCACGGTTTCCACAAAATTATTAAGAAGTGCAATATTGTGTTTTTAACAGTAATATAGTAATAAATACTTTCTTGAGCATCAAGCCACAAATTATAATGATTTCTGAAGGATCATGTGACACTGAAATATACTCTATATTGCCAAAAGTATTGGGACACCCCTCCAAATCACTGAATTCAGGTGTTCCAATCACTTCCATGGCCACAGTTGTATAAAATCAAGCACCAAGGCATGCAGACTGTGTCTGCAAACATTTGTGAAAGAATGGGTCGATCTCAGGAGCTCAGTGAATTCAAGCGTGATACCGTGATAGGTTGCCACCTGTGCAATAAGTCCAGTCGTGAAATTTCCTCACTACTAAATATTCCACGGTCAACTGTTAGTGGTATTATAACAAAGTGGGAGCAATTGGGAACAACAGCAACTCAGCCACGAAGTGGTAGGTTGCCAGGAGAACAGTACAAGCCTGACTGCATTGTGCCAAGTGTAAAGTTTGGTGGAGGGGGGATTAGTGTGTGGGGTTGTTTTTCAGGGGTTGGGCTTGGCCCCTTAGTTCCAGTGAAAGGAACTCTTAATGCTTCAGCATACCAAGACATTGTGACAATTTCATGCTCCCAACTTTGTGGGAACAGTTTGGGGATGGCCCGTTCCTGATCCAACATGACTGCGTGCACCACAACTTGTGCACAAAGCAAGGTCCATAAAGACATGGATGAGCGAGTTTGGTGTGGAGGATCTTGACTGGCCTGCACAGAGTCCTGACCTCAACCCGATAGAACACCTTTGGGATCACTTCTAAACCTTGTGGAAAGCCTTCCCAGAAGAGTTGAAGCTGTTATGGCTGCAAAGGGTGGGCCAACTCCATATTAAACCCCTACGGATCAGGAATGGGATGTCATTAGACTTTTTTCTGGATACTTTTGTTAGTTATTTTGTTACTATATCTGTTACTATCAATATCCCTACTGTGCCATGCATTAAACAGAATTGAATGTGTGATAAACACCTGCTGTACAGTAATGCCCTCCAGAACATAATGTGCTCAAGCTTACAACTCTCCCATTTCTAGCCCTCAGTAGATTATAGAGGTGGTAAAATGTCCATTTACACAACCCTGCGGGGCATGCTGGGGGTAAGAGGCACACTGTCTATTACACGCTAATGACATCAGAGGAAATCTGATTTCAAGAAAAATCTGTGAGAGATAGGGAGAGTGAGTATAGGCCAAGGTAATGGCTTTATGATTGAGCCGGCTCACAAGTATCGTCTTCACACATGCTTAAAGACCTCACACACACACAGTCACACAGAAGCATATTCTAATAGCCATGATTTCCTGGGACACATTATCAGTGAATAAAACTGAAGAAAACTTGGTGTTTCAAAAACAATAAAGAATGTCATTACAGAACTCTATGTGGAGGTTTTAGGATGCACTGTAAAAGTTTTAATGTGATTTTTTCATAGGCCAATATTATTCCAAACTACTTTTTTTTTTTTTTTTTTTTTTAAATACTTAATTGCTAAATCAAGTCACATTTATTATAAAGCAGCTTCAAATTAATAAACAAGAAAATAAGTGTTAATGTTGTAAAGTTAAAGGTAGGGTAGGCAATTTTCGGAGAGGCTAGCAATAGCAAGTTTGCTTTGAAAGCATAAGATCCCACCCTCCCTTCAGAGCATCTCCAAAACCACACCTCCTCCAAAACACATGAACTTGCACAGCAGGGCACAAAGCGTCACAAGAGACGGCGTTACACTTCCTCATGTCTCAAAGCTCATAACATTAGAATAATAATGAATATAAACAACTTAAAGAGCACTAACCTGTACCTCCTGACTAGTGGTCGACCGATATTGTATTTTTTTTTTATTGCCGTTGCCAATATCTTAGAGAGCAGGTTGACCGATGGCCGATATAAAGCCGATATATATATATACTTTATATTTATTTGAATCAATATTTAATAAATTAGAAATAAATTAGAAAACAAATCTTTAAAATAATCCTGTTTATACTTTAGATGGCACCTTCTTGAATCTGCAATCCTATTACAGTATTTTTCACACATAAAGTAATTGTTTAAAAATAGAGATCGTAAACTAATGAAGACGGAGAATGTGAGTGAGCGCTGTGTGATCAGGCGCTGCCGTTCTCTTCTCACTGTGCGTTCAGACCGCCCTGCCATCGAGGCATTCGTGGACGCTCTGATGCTCTGTTAAATAAAAAAAGTAACAAAGTGACAAAGTAAAAGTTCCAACACATCGGCCAATCAGAAAAACTGATCGGCCGATGCCGATATTTTAAAAAAGCCAAATATCGGCTGATATATCGGCCTTGGTGATATATCGGTCGACCACTACTTCTGACTGCTGTAGATTCATTTCACCGTTGATCGTCTTTCCATTGAAACGCATGAATATGAGTCATGAACTGCTCAGAGTATAACTGTCACCGTTATGTTTAGTTAGTTTCTGTTTTCATGGACGTCTTTCTAACTCTTACAATGATTAGTTGTATCTGCAGGACATTGGTCTCTTGCATATTAACTGCAACAGTATCATGTCCACAGAACTATGCTGCGCTAAGGTTTCGAGTTGCACATTAATAAATAATGTGGTTTCAATAGCATGTCAAATCAACAAAATATGACAACAATGTGATGGTAAATTTAGTGTTTAAACTTTGTGTGTACTAGGGCAGACCTACATCAACATTATTGAGCTTGCTGTCATGCGTTTAGAGATGGCTTTCTACATGAAAGACATATTCAATGCTACTAGCCAAGCGTACAAGATAGCATGAAACCTACCTTTTGAAACCTTGTGTCGCCTTTGATTTCATACTGACTTCATTGGCAGCTAATTAGGTTTAGTGTAGGTTGTAAATTTATGATTTAAGAGCCAGTCATTTTAATATAATACTATTACAATATTAGGGGAACACTAATTACCATGAAATGAAACCAAATGAAACACAATACATTTATACTTATGTAGTGCACTTATATTTTCTTTTATTAATAAAAAATAATAATTTGTTGAGGAATGGCAGGAAAAAAACAGCTTATATTTTTAGTTCACAATTTCACAGTCATTTTAAAATACAGTATTTTATTTACACCATATTTCAAATACAAAATATTCCAATCAAGCTCACTGGGAATATGTGCCTGTGGCAACATTTTACAAAATAAAATGAACAACATTAATAACATTTTACTTCTTGCACGTTTCACGACACTTTTAAAGTGAAATGTCCAGCTAAAAGTGCATTCAGTTTTTAAAACTGGCAACTGGCAATGTGTTATTTCATTATATGTATTGCTGCAGTTCGGAAATGAACTGTCCGGTGAATGGCTCTAAAAGGTTACCACATACACTAAACTCTTCCCTAAGTCTAATCGATAGTGTTAACAAAAGCAAACATGAGAATGTGAGAAGCAAACACATTTGCTGAAGCAACCATGCATTTGCTTGTTTCACATTTGAGGTCTTTTATCGTGACTCGTGTTTCACGGGACTCATACCCAAGCACTCGGCATGTGCAATGCAATGCTGTACCAGGTGAGCTACCATGAAGGTTTGCATGATGATGCAAGCGTAAAAATGTATTCGTTTACCAGACAGCAACATAGTGTCGGCCCAGATCCGGCCCACATCTGGTAATTGTGGTTTCCACGTGTACCAGATATAGGCCGGATCTTGGCCGACACTATGTTGCTGTTTGGGTTACAAATCATGTGCATTATGGTAAATGAGTTTTAAGGTCATAGTATTGTGCAAGCGATTGTGTGAAAATAGATCTTTATTGATCGATAATCTGCCCTAAACATAATTTGTGTCAAAAGGAATAGAAGTTGTGGGTGTTTTACTGCCACTAGTGTTTATTTTAGCTTGAAACTGCAGTGAATTTTATGCATGTATGTTTTTGGAGTTTTTCAGAAATGTAGGTAGAGGTACGCATTTTCAATAGACCTAGGTTGCTAATTTCTGTTAAAGCTTCTAATATCCTGTGCTGTTCTATAACTCCTCAATCTTATTTACAGCACACATCTGTCAGGAGAAATGAATGGATTTCTCTATTTCAGTATCCTCTAATGTCTATTTTCAGGTTTTTGAGGATACAGCAATCATTGCTGACTTACAGTCATTTTTAACGTTAATGACAGCAGTGTCGCGTTCCCTTTTACTGCAATTACAGAACAGGAGGAATTGTCCTCAGCTGAGGTTTCAAATTTGTCTATTTAATCCCACAACCGCTCTTGAGAGAAACCTTATTTGATCTCTCTTTTTCTAAGAGAATCAGATCTTTACGTCTCTCCGCATTCCGAGGTAACGGGCTAATTTCCGTATTTAAATATTCATGTATGCAGACGAGGCAGTGTGAGTGCGTTTACACCTACACAGGGTCTGTGACAGACAGACGGTTTGTTTTACAATGAGCTTCCCCCCTGAGGGAGAGAGAGGCTAAAGGGTGGATTTCGTTCTGAAATAGCAACATTAAGGAGGCATTCTGGGGCCGCAGATGAGAAGAGAGTTTGATTGAAGGTTTGTCGTGATGGGCGATGGTGGGGGTTGCAGGCAGCAGAGGCCGAGAGAATCGAGTGATGAGTACAAAACCACCAGCAGGATTTATCCTGGATTATGATGAAGAGTCTGAAAACTGCACAGGCATGGAAAGAGGTTTCTGTCTCTCTCTCCTCCTATCTCTCTCTCTCCTTCTGCCTTCCCTCGTTTTTCCCTTGTCGCTCTTCGCTGGGTCAGCAGAAGCATTTGGAAATGAACTGGGTTTCTTTATGGCAAGTTTACAAGGAGTCTCTCCCTGTTCTGAAAGCATTTTTGGAGAACACTTAGAGTTAATTAAGGTCCAATAATTTGCAAATGGGCTGTGGATTCAGATGCAGAAAATTTTCACCCCAAGCTTTCTGCTGATGTACTAAGAGAGAGGTTGTTTTATAGTGGGGGTTTGCAAAAGAGATTGTCCCCACTCCGTGTTGTCAATAGGAGACAATGAGAACTACAGCATTAGACTAAATGTGATTATAGCCACATTACATTGGTGCCTGTCAGTCTTGCATTCCAGAGTGCATGACCAAACCAGGGCTGTCTCATAAGTTGCTGTAAGCGACTTTTATCCTTCACCAAAACGCCGCTTTTGTGGCATTCTCACTTCACAACGGCAGAATCTGTCAAAGCCCTGGCAATCTCTTGATATTATCATGTGTTTGAATGGTGCACAACACCGAAGTGGCATTAACCACAATATGCTTAAAGGGGTGGTAAAATGCCCTTTTCACAAGATGTAAAATAAGTCTTTGATGTCCCCAGAGTTTGTATGTGAAGTTTTAGCTCAAAATACCCCACAGATATTTTTATATAGCATGTTAAAGTTGTCACTTTTTGAGGGTGAGCAAAAACGCACCGTTTTGTGTCTGTTCCTTTAAATGCAAATGAGCTGCTGCAGAGGCCGGAGCTTCAAGAGCTCATGACCTTTTACCACACACACACATGCACTGAACATTTCAAAAACTTTTATGTTCAAACCGGATTCAGACAATGATGGAGAGACTCAAGAAGAAGTGACAACATGTAGAAGCAACAGGACATTTCTGAATGATTAGCTGATGAATTTATCTAACTTATGTGTAGTTATATTCTAGTCATTGATTAGCATATTCCGTCTGTTCAGGGGGTGGGGTTTATGTAAATTCTAGGGTTGGTAATGTCACTAACCCTGGAGGAATGTTGTGTAGTCCCTACCAGCCGTTTGTTGTAGTCCTTAAAAAGCTATTGCTTTAAAAGAAAATATCTCCCTTTGCATTGAAACTTTGCAGATGTTGTTTATTCTCAAACAGCAACATTACACACTAACTAAAGTTAGAAAAGTGAAATCATAATCAACCACCCCTTTAATTATATTTGTTATGCAAAAATATAGGCTCCGACATCCCTGTGACACTACATATAGTAGGACAAGCAGTTTGGAGGATGGATGGATGGATATAAAAGTATAAAAGGCCCGATATACTTAAAGCGAAATCCTAGAAAATTAAATGGTGTGACATTTTGAACAAAAGCAGGCCAAAAAGAAGTTTGTTTGAAACAGCTCTCTAAAAAAAAAAACGTTCTAGAAAAGTTTGCTTCGGCTTGTAAACACCTTCAAAGATTGGTTATTACATAATAGGTATGTGTGCTGTGTGACCCACAAGTGGACATTTTCTCCAGTTAATTTCTTCTGTTCAGTACATCTAGGTCAGACACGGGTAAAAACATGAACACAATGGAGAGCTTCCGCTCCTCAATGAGGTTTGTTTAATAGCAGATATTAATAATAGTAATAGTAATTAATTGAAAGCGACACTGACACGGCTTTCTTAACGGCTCAAATCTTCTGAAGCTTTGTGAGAGTGAATAGAAAGTAAAAACTTCCTACATTTGCACCAGAAACATACTTTACGCAAGTATGCTACAGATGCGCAGACTTGGTCAACGCACTGCTAACGCACAATTAGTGCAACATACTTAACATGCTTTTGCGATGTTCTGGTGGTAACAAATATTTACTGTATGCAAGCTTTCTCCTCCTCCTTCCCCTGGTCGAACAGTTGCTTTATAATTAGCAGCATCAATACATAACATTGGTCAGGCTCTAACAACGATTGTTGTCTTTTGAGAATTTTATATATACATTTTATCAGAATTATTGCACTTTTACCTATAAGAATATATTTTGAGAATGTCAACTCATACACATGTTTTATTTGACCTCATCTAGTTTCCTTATTTATTATAGGCTATTTATTTTTAAATTAATGTTCTCAACATTATGAAAGCAAGAAATTTCACTAAAAATTAAAACGATGAAATTTTTACAGGCAAGTACTGTAAAAAGTACAGTAAGTTTTTGACAGGCAAGTTTTTGACAGGCAAGTACTGTAGGTCATCGTATGGTTAATCGTATCACAATGATTGGACAAACATTTTATGGTCCAACACCTTCCACTGACAATATACTGTATATGCATATAAATACATTTAGACCACTTAACTTTAGACACTTTCAACCAGCATAACAAAAAATGTTTCTGGAATAAATCAGCTACCCTGCCTTTAAGTAAAACACCAGGCAGAAAATGTCTCCTTTTAACAGAAAATCTCTGATTGGGGGATTTAAAATCTTGACATCTGGCAACTAGCATGAAAGCTCATAGAGGCTTGTTAAAAACAATCTGTAGCCTAATATTTTATCGCCTCTTTTTCGACAAATCAAAGAGAGGTTTTACTTAAGTAATTTTTTTTAACAAAAATGTATTTTTTCGTCAACGATATTGCATTTTGAGTCACAGTTATCGTTCAATTATGTCGGTGTCATCTCGTCATCGACTCGTATTATGCTGCCTTCATGTGCTATCGGAAATTTCCTACTTCCCAATTCTGAAGTGATTCCCAATTCACGAGATATGTGAATAAAATCTAAATTAATCCTAAATTAAATCTGTTCATTATATAAAGCAGTCTAGTCTCTTTAGTAAACTTAGATTAAACCACTCAATTTATATTTATATTATTTTACCATGTCTTTCTGTGAAAATTTTGGTTTAGTGAACTTTCAATGGATATACCAAAATCATGAAAGAATATTATATGTTCCGAAAATGAATAGAAGTCTGTTGGGCTTGAAACAACATGAGGGTAAAAGATGACAAATTTGCATTTGTGGGTGAACTATCCCTTTATAATTTGAAATATAAATTCTTTGTGCAAAAATGTTTGACTAGTAGTGTAGGCCTATATATAAACTCAATGCAATTAGTACCTACAGTATAGCATGTAGGATTTTAAATACAAATTCCTGCTTAAACAAACAGTTAGCTGTAATGGCATAGAGCTGAAATAACTGTTGTAATAGACATAGCACCCATGATATCAATGACTGACTATTCCCAGTTTAATTGCCATTGTAATGCAAATATGTGCCCTACGCCTGTGGTGGATCCAGTAAAACCCCTCTGTCTGTTCGTATTTGAGTCTGAGTCTCGCTAATGTGTCCTCTCAGAGGCAGCAGCCTAACAGCATATTAAAGAGCAGAGCCCAGTTTAACCGGGCCGGGATGAGCTGTGCATGTGGGAGAGAAGAGACTCGGAGGCTGCTTTATAGCAATTAGATGTTACGCTGCTGTTTCCTTCTCTTGCCATCCTCCTTTTTTCCCCTCTCTCGTCTCCATCCCCCCATTTATCTCCCTTTTTTTGCCTCCTCCAATGTACTTACGCCACAACCAATGTGCTTATGCCACCAACACAGGGATCAATTTATCCTATTGAATGAAGCCTGTTTCCACGCTGTCCTCTCTAAAAGCTATTTTATGTGTATGTTTAAGCTTATTTGTTGGTTGGCAGTTTTTGCACATCATACGATTTTTGAATGAATTTTAGACACTGAGAATATAAATCTGGACAATGTACACACATACGCGCACACACACACACACACACACACACACACACACACACACACACACACACACACACACACACACACACACACACACACAATACACTGTTCCTTTCTAGGTTTTGTCTGATTAATCATTTCCATTTCTATTTTAGTGACAATGTCCTATACGCTGTACACTGTAAATACTGCGTCTGTGAAGCTTCTTTCTTTTAACATAATCAATGACATGGGCCTTATTCCAAAAATAGCATTTCTCTGTCAGCTAAAAATAGCCCGAAATAAAACCTAAAGAGGAAGCAAAGCCTGGAAGAGAGACCTGCCTTTGCAGTGCACAAAGAGCTCTGCTATTGATAGTCCTTTGCAATTGCAACTGTCACTAGCTCTGTTCCAAGACCTAGCAAGCTGCCTTTAAAGGTAACATATGGCTTCTAATGAGAAGACTGTTCAAAATGAGGTAACTGAATTAAGGGAGCTTCCACACTGCCGTGGTCCAAGTCCGAGTGCGATTGTTCCCATTTTTGAAGATCGTGTATGTTAGTTTAGTAGTCCTCGGATGCCATGTTCGTTATTTACACCAGTAATCTGACATTAATTTGATCTTGAACCGATTAATTAGCACAATTTATTACTCCATCACCTGCGTGATATCATTAATGATGGTTTATTCTGTATTTTGAACCAAGGTGTTCGAAAGATGGATGTGCAACATAATTACATGGTTTCGGGAAACAGCAATGAGTAGCTAGTTCATTTCTCCAATAATGCATCATGGTACATATTAAAATGTAAATGGACTAGAGCTGATCAAAAATATTATTAATCAACCCAGGCTCATTGGGAAAATGTGCCTGGTGACATTTTTGCAAAATTATATTATCTAATACAGATAAACAATAATCTGGCAAAATTTTATTTCATTTGGTTGTTGTACATATTGTGGCAGTTCGGAATTGAAATGTCTGTTGAGTGTCGCTAGAAGGTTAATGCTCTATCAAATTTTAAAATAACATACAACCTATACACTAAACTCTACCCTAAACCCAACTAACCTGAATTTTAGCTTCAAGTTTACTAGAACTTCACATTTTAATTTTGTGTGATGGACAAATGAGAATCAATCACTGAGGGTGCATCTGAAATTAGTGAGGGTTCTCTAGTAAAGTGCAGATGAAGTAGAATAGCTATGTACAGTGAGACATTTAAGATTACTTACGAGTCATTACTTTTACAAATCGTTGGAATAGAATTTCAAAAATATTTTGATACGAATATTTTTCTATTAATTTACATTGCTTAATGCGTATTCATTTGGACATGCCATAATTTTGTCCTGTGTTATGGTTATCACTATGTCAATTGCAGTTTCGAGAGTGAATCCCGCATTAAATGTAGATGTCACTTCCATCATTTTGCATGAGTCATTGGCCGCCGGCAATTTGAGTGGTTAATAATTTCTGATTGAATTAAACACCTCTGATTGGCCATTGCGTTAAAGAGATCAACAAACATGTCTGTGATTGGCTACATTTCTCATCGATGCCAAATTATGTTGTAAATAAAACAATTTGACGTTCTCCAGAGCACAAACACATAAGCACCGGAGTGTCTGCCAAATCTGTTTCGCCAATATGATATTATTACAGTATCACGGTGATACTGTAATAATATCATATTGGCGAAACAGATTTGACACCTGAGGGTGCTCTTGCTTTCATTTGAGGGTGCTTAGCATTTGACTGATGTTTTTTACCCATGTTTTATTTTTTTAACAAAAAATTATTAGTGATCAAAAATGTTCATTTGCGGACCCCTTGCTGTACTGCTGCGAATGGTCTTTTTTAAGTAAAGACCCTTTACTTAAAGTAGCTCTACTGAACAAATGTACAATTACAAATAGGCCTACACATTTAAACATAATGGACTGTAAGATTATTTTGAGTTTGAGTAAATTCGGTTGTTTTTATATAATTGGCTTATTTCGCTACAATCTAATGTCTTTGTTTTATTTCTGTCTGTATGCATATTTACTGAAATCAGAATCTTTCTCACTCTGTTAGACAAAATATAGCTGCAGCAGTCTGGATTTGTCACAAATCTCTTTGCGTACTTTGCCAGCATTCTTTTGTCAGCTAGTGGTCATTGTATATGAAATTATTTTGATAGTACATCGCAGGAGATTTGGATGTTATGAGGTAGCCTGTCATATTGTTTTCTGTTGTTTTCTGTGATGGATGACATATCCTGGCAGAGTCCATTTAAGTGGTTTCCATGCCGATTGTGGTGATCTGTTACCAGTTGGTAATTCCTCATAGCTATTATAGGTGAACTAGCTAAACTCTATTTTTCACTATATCTGTCTACCCCCCCTCTCTCTCTAACTCTCTAACTCTCTGTCATTGCTTTGCCCTCTTGTGAGCATAGGGTGAAGTATGCCAAGTTGCTCTGCCAGGCTGCCATGTGCTTGGCACAGAGGAGAGCGCCAGTGAATCAGCCTTTTCTCTGAGCCGTACCCCTAGTACTGCAGTGGGAACCGCACGTACACACACACACACACACATGCGCGCGCGCGCGCACACACACACACACACACACACACACACACACACACACACACACACACACACACACACACACACACACACACATAGATGGAAAGAATTCAGGACAGTTCTGTTCTCTTTCATGCTTTATTTAGCAAAATCATAACACTACATAACACTCTGTTTGTCATATTTGGGATTTAGCTTGTAAACGTCTTACTGATGTGATCACAACTGTCAGAAAAGAAAACATTTTAGATCAAATTATGTTCCCCTCAAATGATAAAGTTATGGAATTCATGTTTTCTTGAAAAAAGCCAGGCATTTGTGCATTTGGTTTTAGGAAATCAATGGAATTCAAATGATTATTTCAGGCCTGTAACTTATTTTTCAGTTTTATTTAATTGCACATTCCTACTTATAAACTCCATCAGTAAGTGTAATTATGTACACAGTGGCCTGTTATTCAAAATAGCACATTTTCACAATCAGCAAATGAACTGTGATCTACTACAGATAAGTGTAACTATAATAGAAGTGGCATTATTGTGTTATTACATTGGTATTACTTTGTAATAATGCTGTAATTACATCAATATTGCGTCATAAAAATTGTTTAACTATTCCACAATATATACATATATTTTAGGTAATCTTTTTCCAAATCTTAAGTCAAATTATAGATATCTAAAATGATAAAAAGATCTAGAGCTAAAAATAAAACACTCAAGGCCCTCTCTCAGGGCAGCAATGATCCTGCTGTAATTCTGAGATTCATATTGATCTTTTTTAATAGAGAGATGATGTGGCTTCTTAATGCTTATGAATTATCCCTTGCTAATAAAGACGCTCTTGCCAACACTTATTTGATGCTTGAAATGAGCATGTGTCTTTTGATAGGATCATGTATAAATTAGCTATATCAACATTTGTGGACCCTAGAAAATACTGAGCAAATATTATTTTAGACACTAAGTGATCTCAGTTATTTGCCAGACTTAAGTCTTGAAAGAATAAATTATATGTACCAAATAATATTAACATTAGCAGTAGGTGAAAAGTTGATTTTGCAAGATGAACACTGAATATGTAAAATATTGTGTTAAACATTAAATTGAAGGAAACGAAAATGAGAATACACACATACAAAAGCACACACGTGTACTGTATTACAAACTAACAGTGATGGACAGTAACAAAGTATTTTAATTTGGTGCTGTAATTAAGTATATATTTCAGGTATCTGTACTTCATCAGAGTATTTTTATTTTGAGAAACTTTTACATCTACATTCCAAAGCATAATATCGTACTTGTTAAGGCCCCGATATACTCAGGTCGAAGTTCTTTTTTGTTCTTCGCTTTGACGTAAAATTAAGTTTGAAATACGTGACCATCGATATACTGTTAGCGAACATATGACGCCGCTCAGTGATGTTCACTCGCAGACCTCGACGGACTGAACAGGAGAAATAAACCGGAAAAGATTAGCATGCCAAAGAAGGCGGAGCCTCCGCGCACACCTTACTATTATGTAATTGCCACAGACCAATGGTAATCAGCAAAAGCAAACTTTTCAGGAAAGTTTGCTTTTGCAAGCAGTTTCGAACTCCCAAAACGAATTCCAAACAAACTTTGTTTTGTTCGAAATGACGTCACATCAGTTCGCTCTTCGATTTTCGCTTGAAGTATATCTGGCCTTAACTATACTACATTTTATAACATAACAAAACATATCGTTCCTTGTTATTTCAAACTGAAGAAATCGACACCTCCTTGTGAGATCCGATTCATGAACAAAATGTTCTTTACAATGAACCTGTTAAATCGGCTCTCAAATCACACTGAATGATTCATTCACGAATTGGACTAATCCGAATCACTGAATCACTGAATGTTCATATCTGACTCAAAATGAGCCTAAAACCGGGAGATGTGTGTACGACTAATGGTACAAAAAGTAAGTTGCTAATGCTGAATTTCAATATTGAATATTGATTATTGTAAATGAAAATCATATAGGACAGGGCTGCGTTTCCCGAAACCTACTTCGTTCTTAAGTTACACCTTAAAGGGTTAGTTCACCCAAAAATGAAAATTCTGTCAGTAATTACTCACCCTCATGTTGTTCCAACCCCGCAAGACCTTCGTTCATCTTCGGAACACAAATTAAGATATTTTTGATTAAATCTGAGAGCTGGCTCGAGTTATTTCATGTAGTGTTTTAACGCAGCGCGTCAGTGTTGCACGTCACCACGTAGGCTCACTATTGGCCGACGCTGGTCATGTGTGTGATGCGTGTGATGCACAACACAGACGCGCTGCGTTAAAACACTATGTGAAATAAGTCGAGGCCCAGAGAGAAGGAAATGAATAGTGGAATAAAGTCGTTATTTTTGTGTTTTTTTGCGCACAAAAAGTATTCTCGTCGCTTTATAAACTTAAGATTGAGCCACTGTAGTCACTTGGACTATATTAACGATCTCTTTAATAACTTTTCTGGGCCAGCAAGTTTCAGTCCCTTAGAAGCCTATGGAGGAGTGAGATAGCTCTCAGATTTAATAAAAAATATCTTAATTTGTGTTCCGAAGATGAACGAAGGTCTTACGGGGTTGGAACAACATGAGGGTGAGTAATTACTGACAGAATTTTCATTTTTGGGTGAACTAACCCTTTAAGCTGTACCTTATCGTTAATACGTGTTTCCCGAAACATTCTTAGTTAAGTATACCTTCTGTAAGTCATACGTTCGGAAGGTTGGTCTGGACCACTCTTAGCTTTTCCTTATCACTGTTGCAGGTCTATAAGAATATAATTCTAAAGTTTTAATACAGTGACAGTGTTCAATTAGGCGAATTCAAGTGTTTTCATGCAAAGAATAAAATTGTTATTACACTGATTGTTGTTAGATTTTTTATTATATTATCCAAAAGTACATCAGCTGGCAAATCATAGTCTATTTAAAGGGAATGATTGTGGTGGGGAGTTTGCTCAAACTATGGCAACGATACAGCGAATAGTTGTTCTAAAAGACGGCGCCGTCTGCGGAGCGCTTTTTAAGGCCAGTGAAAGCATAGGCTACTGTCAGTTAAGTCCTATTCGGACGCTAATTGTTTCTCATGGGCTCGTACGGTATTTTAAACATTTACAGGGGTAAGTCTGTGATTTTATTGCCGTCCGAATCCATAATGTCAGTGTTTTTTCTCACCCAACCCGCGTAAAAATCCCTGGCCAAATTAATACCTAGGCCTACTGTTTTTGGACAAACAGGTCGTGTGGTAATATAATTGCCGTCTGAATCCACATCTCTGAATTTACAAGAAGAGATTCAAAATTCACTGTTTAAATCCTTTTTGATCACTGCCGAGCACCGTACGTAAGATGTACACTTTTATTACTGAAATGCTGGAAAGTATTTACAAGAACTATTTCATCGCAGCTCCACCTCAGCGAACAAAAATGGGAAAGAAAAGAAAGCACGTAAAAATTTGATACAATTTTAAAACGTGTAGGCTAGGCTATTATAGGCTATTATAGTTTGGATTATATTTTATAATATCCCATGAGTCCTAATAAATGCAATTTCAACTATTTCTGAAGTGCTTCTTTGATAAAGAACACCGCTTTCTCGCATAACGCAGTGAAGCAGCCCCTGCACGAGAGAATAATTGATTCTCGAGCCATCGATATCAACCAATTCAGCACAATCGCCACGGACAGCACTGGGTAACGTCGCACGTAAGAAGGTATATCTTAAGCAGCTTCCTAAGGTATGGTTTGGGAACACGCCTAGAAATGGTATACCTTTAGTTAAGTTATACCTTAAGAGTCTTCGTAGCGCGCTAAGAGACAACGTTATCGGGAAACGCAGCCCAGTTATTTGTGTAAACGGGCGAGCTGTTTAAGCCAGTTGTCCAGTTTTATATTTTATGTCATATTTACATAAAACAATTTCTTTGGTATATTTCAATATTTTCACTTGCTTGCATGCTTAAATAGCAACGTTTTGATAGTGTATGTTTTGGTAACCGTACTGTTTGGTAACTGTAACTTGTATGTACTGTTACTCAAGTACTTGATTTGTGTACTTCATCCACACTGCAAACTAATGACACAATGTGCTGAAGTCATGTGCAGTGATCTGTAGTTGACTCATGTCTAGCATGATGATGGCAGCTATTGGTCATTGCTTTCCAATCAGTCCTGAGGGAGCACTTGGCCCGGCTTTCTCTGGAAACCTGTGCAGTATTCTGGGAAGGTGGCAGAGGCTGGGGAAAGGGAAAAAGGCTGAACAGAAATGCTGACTCATTTTAGAGCTGATAAGGGGGAGTTGCGAGACTGGAGACATGAGTGAATGCAATTTCCTCTACGGCTCAGAGAAACACTCATTGGTTCAGCGGGGGTCAATAGGATGGCTGGTATGGAGATTGCACTTCCAGGCAAGTCCAGTCTGGACATTTAGACATTTACCAAAACCCATCACTTGCCGTAAGTGCTTCTAACCATTCACTTGCGATCCACGTTCCTATCCCTTTACAAACTTCCAGTTTTCTTCCTACTTAATGCAAATAGAATGGAGGCGTGAAAATAAACTTAACAGCAAATTTACATGCCCTATGGACGTGCCACTCTGTGATAGCTCGTGTAAACGTGAAAGCTAGCCCAGATCTCTATTATGACTCAGAAGATCCAAAGCAAATGCTAATGGATGCTTTCTGTTATGTAATTTCAATGAAACCACTGTCCTGGAGGCAAAATGGAGTCTGTAAAGAAAATCTCAGACAAAAGAAACAACCTCAAGGGCGCTGATTTGATATTTTATGTAAGTACATCTGGTCATCATGGTGGGTGTATGTTTGCATTGAAGTGTAACAGTGTATGAGACATTATTACAGGTTTTTATATGCTTTTAATGCTATTATAAAGAGAGATATCACAGAAAAATACTTTCAATTACAATTGTGATTTAGATTACAGACCACTGGCCTGCAAATGTTGTTGGTTAATAATTGTGAAACAAAGGGGTCTTTCAGTTTCACTTTATTTTGATGGTCCCTTTAAAACATTCTGTTGACTATAAGTAAAGTTGCACCAACATGTCTACTAACTCTCATTAGAGTATTAGTAGACTGGTAGGGTTAGGGTTAGATTAATGACATGTACTTGCAAAGTTACTCACAGTATAGTCAGTAGAATGTCTGTTGGAGGAGCATCACAATAAAGAGATAGCAGATATTAAGCAGACAGTCTACTAATACTCTAATGAGTTAGTTGACATGTAGTTGCAAAGTTACTTGTAGTCAACAGAGTGTTCAAAAGGGAAAATCAAAATAGTGTTACTGTTCTTTCTTATGTTTATAATTATGTTATACTCTATGTATTATATATTATGTTTTTGTACATGAAAAATATGCTTCTTTTTTTTAAAAATGACATTAAAAAAGAGGTTTAAATCTATTAATTCCTATGGCTGGTACCTGATATGCAAATAGAAATCTATCTCTACCATCTCTGTTCCTGGTGCTGAGAAATGAAAGCTACCATGAGACAAACTTCTTTTGGTGTAAGCAGAGGTCTAGATATCAAGTCAATTTAATGACAATTAAACATGTAAAACACTACAGAATTGCAGAATACTGCAAAATATTATGTATTACTGTGAATCTGCAATCCAAGTTACTTCATAATTAACATATTCTGCTACAGTGTAATGTTCCTTTTTTTAGTGATTTCACATCAAGCTTGTTTTGTTTTATGGGTTCCTTGCTCTTTTAAGCGATGCTGTTCTCATTCAAATTAATAGTAAACTCCTCCAAGGCCAGAAAGAAACTACAAAGTGAAATGAGAAGCATAAAGGAAACATTGGTATTTTGCCATGGACAACATTTAAATACACACTTTTTTTCCCCGATAGTCCACTTTAGACATTTCACTTACTAGAAGTAAATTTGCAACTACATGTCAACTACCATTCATTAGAGTATTAGTAGACTATCTGCTTAATATCTGCTCACACTTTATTTTGATGCTCCTCAACAGACATTCTACTGACTATAAGTAACTTGCAAGTTCATGTCAACTTATTCTACTAACGTTAGAACGTTTTGAAACAGTCTATTAATACTGTACTTACTTATAGTTTTTAGAATGTCTTAAGTGGACTATTGAAATAAAGTGTAACCATATAGAGATGGATTGTGCTCAATGATGCATCTGACCAAATCATAATCAAGTATTCCAGAGAGCTGTGTAATGAAATAATAAACTATACTCTGTAATATGCCTCTGACATGCACTCATTGCTATTCCTGTAGCCATTTCTCAACATTCATGTGTCATTATATCTGACCATTCAGAAAATTGATCTACCATGCTTTCCTTTTTCTACACACAGTGTAGGGGGCCATTTACAAAAGAATAATCAACAAAAAATTGAGGAATCATTTGATTGATTTGTGAGCTAATAGATTATTCATTGTTTAGAAAAAAGCGAAGAGCAAAGTCTGTTCATTCTTCCGTTCACAGTTCAAAGAATTGTCCTCCCTATTTGTTTCTCTCTTTTCTCTTTCACTCCCAATGTTTTTTTTCCAACTGCAGTGGAGTTTGGCTTTAAATAGCTGAGCTTTGACAATTGTCTGTGTGCTACCTACACACACACACACACACACACACACACACACACACACACACACACACACACACACACACACTAACACACACACTAACACATGCACGCACATACATCCTCTCATCCTACTCAGGAGCAGGAGGGTTGAGCTGGGCCTGAGACATCTGGGTGGATCTCAAACAGGCGTGTGGGCAGCCATGCATTTCAAGAGCCAGGGAAACTGACAGCCTGCTCTTTACTTTTCAACACTCTCTCTCTCTCTCTCTCTCTCTCTCTCTCTCTCTCTCACACACACACACACACACACACACACACACGCACACACACAGCCATACTGGAAATCAGTTAATGTCTATATCAGACTGTAAGCCACATTTAACAAGCCCTCAGTGAATGATGAGCCTGGTGTTTGCGCTGGCTTCAGCATCTTGTTGGAAATAAGGAGAATAAGTGGCTTTTATTTGATTATGAGAGGATAAAATCCCAGCAGCCCCTATAACTGGACCTTGATTCCAACTAAACCTACTCCATGAAGCGTTAGTAAACAAATTTAGCGCTTATTTGCAGGTCATATATCCACACCACACAACCACAAAGAGGTAAATTGCTAACTCATTGCCACTAGCAGTGTTGGAGCAGCTATTTTGAAACTGTAACTTGTCAAGCTAAAAGCAATTAACTCTTTTTCCGTCTTTGACAAGATTTTCCATCATTTATGACACAACACTTCCCCGCCATCGACAAGTTTTTCCGGCTTTCCATGTTTTCACTGTTATACGGTAGGGGGCGCTGTTACTTATCTTCTGAAAGAGTACAGCATCTCCGGATCCTAAAACAAGCGAATAAGAAGATCTGCGTAAACTAGAAGGAACGGATAGAAGATCACTTACGCACAATTAAGCTAACGTGATCATTCAACAGCGTATGAATCAAAACTACCTTATGTTACCGAATAAAATGTGATGTCAGACCCACAAAGGGGTATATGACTGCAAGCTTTGGGGGTCACTTTTTAGAAAGTGTCAATAGTTACAGTCAAGCTGCACTTTTGAAAAGTAGTAAATTATACTACAAGATACTATTTAAAAAAAGAAAGATCTCCGTTGTTAATTTTTAAATTGATTATTTATAGCTACAGATTTTCTCATGAACAGTTTTCGCTGGATTTACAATCTGCTTTTAATCTTCTAATGTAAACGAATTTGGAGTTGCTAATTTGTATAAAACATGCCAAACCATCTCTTTTTAAGGGCTTTAGTCACTCTGAGCAAATGTGCTCTGTCTTGTCTGAGATCATGTATGTGTGATTTTGCATGTATGTGTCGGTTGGTTCTTAATTTGATAATAACATTTAGAATAAACTTTATTGCATATTTTATTGGTGAATCATCAACAAATGATGCGTTGAGCTTAGCCCCCGCTCTATATTTTCTTTTTCAAAAAACGTTACATACATCACAATGAAGAAGAAAACATCTGTTGCTACTGCTATTTAATTGTGACTTTAAAGGGCACCTATTATGCAAAATTCACTTTTACATGGTGTTTGAACATAAATGTGTGTTGGCAGTGTGTGAGCAAAACCA
Source organism: Leuciscus idus (assembly GCA_021554675.1). Classification (NCBI taxonomy): domain Eukaryota; kingdom Metazoa; phylum Chordata; class Actinopteri; order Cypriniformes; family Leuciscidae; genus Leuciscus; species Leuciscus idus. The sequence goes on along the minus strand of CM038635.1, from coordinate 11,314,332 downwards.
CCCTAGAATGCTAAAAATCCACCCAGTAGTTTTTTTACTATCTCAATAAATCACAAGCACTGTCTCAGAACGCCCTGTTCTAGATTTCCCTCACTGTGACGTAGAAATGCGCTAAGCCCCACCGACGCGGTTTGATTGACAGTCTGGTTTTGGCATAGACCCCGCCCTCGGTGATCTGCATCCTCCATTGTTTCAACGACAGCCGGTGTGTAATGTCTCATAAGAAGTGTAACTTAGGTGTTCTGTTGTGGAATTTAAGAATGGACATAGTAGTCTTCACTGACATCAGAGCCACTGAAAACGCAGCGGATGGATTTTATTTATGAAGAAACGGCGCCACTTAAACTTCCTTCATTTTCTGACTGACTGTTTAGTGAACGAGGGTCAAAGTTGATCAAGTGTGGATCATTGCCTACAGTTCGCGATTCAACGTCACCTCCAGAAGTAAGTGTATTTTATGATTTTTGAGCAAATAGTCATTTCAATCGATGTCAGCCAGTTCAACAACAAATGCGTCTAAAGCTATTTATTGTCGTCGTCATAGATGTCTCAACAAACAACGTCAGACAGTTTTATGTCACGTAGGCTATCATTTTTGCAGCAATTACAAATGTAAATAAATTAAGGTCTGCTCTATCTCCATAGACAGTATATAAACATCTATCTCCCTCCCCTTAAGAAAAAAATTAATAAATCGTTTGTACTTAGCAAACGTTATCACAGTATTTGTGTGTGTGTGTGTGTGTGTGTGTGTGTGTGTGTGTGTGTGTGTGTGTGTGTGTGTGTGTGTGTGTGTGTGTGTGTAGTTTCAAAAAATTGCGCGAACGTTATCACAGTTCGTGTGTGTGTGTGTGTGTGTGTGTTGCACATCCATAATTGCAAAGGGGACGCGATTAAAACTTTGTAGGTACATAAATGTATCAAATAACCATTCCGAGACGTTTAGTCCATTCTCATTCGTGTCTCTTCATCATCTGGGTCCAGCAGCAGGGCGGAGATATGCAGCTCATTAACATTTAAGGTGGTACACTCCAAAACAGCTCTTTTTAAAACAGGCCCCAAAAATGACATTTTCAAATGGTTATAATAAATTAACTGTGGGGTATTTTGTGCTGAAACTTCACAAATGCATTCTGGGGACACCCAAGACCAATATTACATCTTGTAAAAAGGGGCATAATAGGTGCCCTTTAAAGTAAATTATTCAAGAATATGTTCCTCATTGGAGTTTGTTTTATGTTTGGAAACTTTTACTTTAGTACATTTAAAAGCATTATATCCTACTTTTTACCCCACAACATTTCATAAAAAAAATAAAAAAATAAAAAAATTATAATAAAAAAGATATCTTGTTATTTCACACTGAAGAAATTGAGACTTGATAACTATGTCCTATTTGTGAAAGAATCATTCTTTTGAGACAATTCCTTTCAATTGGTTCACAAATCACACTGAACTATGTATTATATTGAACTGATAAATGATCCAATTGCAGCTGCTCTTGAGTGAATGACTGACTGATTTGATTATCTTGTTTGAGCGAATCTCTCTGAATTAGTCATGTTCTATTCAAAATCAGCCAAGAACCAGGAGCGATTTGATTCTCAGCTTGAGTCTGTGAAAGGAATTAACTGATGGTGTGAAAAGTAAGTTGGTAATGTTGAATTTCAGGATCGTTTACTGTAAAAGAAAATCATATTCAGGTTTTAAATTACTGCTGTAAAATGCAAAGATCTGAAGCTCGTTGTATAAAATGCTTGTGTACTTCATCCAGCACTGATAAATTTACACTAAAACAAGTCGTGAGCTTATAATTATAAGGTTCTATCTCCACTTTTGGTCAAAATTTGGTTTTTGACATAATCTGATCCATTAGGTGTTTATTAATGCCTGTGTGGTGTTATTTTTGTAAAAAAAAATATATATATATATATATATTTTGTTAGTAGTTAGTAGTTATTAATAAAATAAAAAGGTTCCATCTCACAAAACATAAACCGAGTTGGGATTATAAGGTTCTATCTCCAGTAGATTCATATCCAATCAAAACCCTGAATGAAGGTTTATTCTCATAATGTGTTCTCAAAGTGTCTCATAGTTTAACACTAGCTTATAAAATAAATGAACAATGTGTTTTTAAAAAGTGTTTAATGATGTTTAATGATGTTTAGTAACAGTGTGTGAGTGTGTGAGTGTGTGTGTGTGTGTGGGGGGGGGGGGGTGTTTAGAATGTTTTTAATGAAATAAATGAACACTGTTTTTTACAGAGGGGGTGGGGGTGGAAAGGGATGAAAACATAACTTTCATGATGTTACACAATATTGTGTATGTTTTAATCTACTAAATGAACCGTTTTTAATGTATGTAAGATGCTTCCTAAATGTTTTTACAGTACAGAGGAGTGGGGTGTAGTATGTGAAGAAATTTTTTTTTTGTTTAGCTGTAATTTTTCCATGTCCATGTTCTTTGACAATAAAAATAACATTTTTTCTTACAAACTTGATGCTATTACATATTATATTATATACTACAAGCTGTGTGCTTGTATTATAAATATATAAATTGATTAAAATCAATGGTTATATACATTTATTCTTTGAAATGTGGGGTTTTATTTGTATAAGTGGAGATAGAACCTTATAATTCCAAACAGAATCAGAGCTCTCAGAATTATAAGGTTCTATCTCCATTTGGGCCATCTTAAAAAATCCCATTTCCAAATGTGCCTGTAGGGTGATGGTCTTGTTAAGCTATAATACTACATAACAGTTTTGCCAGGTGGGATGTAAAACCTTTGATGCTCAATATCTCAGAACTACCCTAAACGGAGATAGAACCTTATAATTCTAAGCTCACGAAGTATCAAAACCAGAAAACATAATGATTTACACAACAGCATAAAAAAACGTAGATGTACAGCAACATTTAACTAAATATTTAACTACAAAAAAGAAGACTGGTGATGATTTACTGCATTTATTTGATCCTTGAATCGTTTATTTAGAAGAACCATCTAACATGAATCAGAACAAATATGATTATTGCCTTGGATCGCTCAGGCGAAAAGCTGTGAGTGTGATTCCCTGTGTGACGAAACAGCAACATTACATCTTGTTGTAAAAGTAGCTTGTTACTAGACAAACTATTGTGTTTAAATGTCACATTACAGACATATAGTTAAGCTAGTAATGTTAATCTGCAGAATTAACTTCTGCACAACACTCTGCTATCTTTTATGATAAGCTATGGTGACCCTGATGTCCAGCCTCTGAGAAAAAGAACCGGTGGTCTCCATCTTTTCAGAAGTGTGAGCATAAACATTAGCAGCATCTCTGCTTTCTCAGTGGGGGCTTGGGGCAGACAGATGGAATCTATTAGAAAAAGAGCTGGTCTGTGGAGCTTGTGATGGCTTACACACACATACACACACACAGAGAGAATACGCTCTATTTAGACTGTAACATTTGCCAAAGGGGATGTCACATGATGTAGTCAAATCAATGGAGCTTCCTCATTCGCCATCACAGGAGGAAATGTATATTCCCACATTCTCTTTCTTTCTTTCTCTTCTCCATCTGTCTCTCTTTCTCGCTGCTATTCATTTATTCACCCTCTGTGATTCTCTTATAGATCATATAGTGTAATAGATTATGCTTTCCATTCAAATTGTTCTTTGCAGAGGGAAAAATATTAAAGATGCTGGGACTAGTCACAATTTTTACTCCAGTGAATATTTTTTCAAGCCCTTCAAGTCTTGACTATAAAAAAAAGCTATTTCACTATTATTGTCCAGGAAAAAATATATGATTCATCGAACACGTATTAATCAACAGCGCGGCATGTTTTCAGAGTATAATGGACAAGTTTTCACAATGGAACTTGCCATTGAACAAAACACTAGAATTTTTTTTTTTTTTTTTTTGCTAAATTAGAACAGTAAAACATTTAAGGCCCTGATATTCTCACGGCAAAGATGTTTTTCATTCATCGCTTGGGGATTAAAAAGAAGTTAAAAATACCTGAGCTTCGGTATACTGTCAGCGAACTTGAAGCAGCGCTTATATGAATATGTAAATATGTGCTGTGCATTTTGCTCTCAATGACAAAATAAAGACAAAAAAAAGGACTGATAAGAAACAGCAGTTAAGAAAGCATCTGACAGGTCACGTCACAATTATATTTAGCACTTTATACAACTTATTGTGTCATGCTTTCAATTAGAATTACTACTTCAATTTCCACTATAAAACAGCTTTCCAGTGTGTTCGTGTTTTTAATCTTGCCTGACCTTGATGGACTGAAGAAATGAACTGGAGAAAATGTCCAATGTACATAATTGCTACGGACCAATGGTAGTTTACCAGCCAGGGGTGCGTTTCCCATACAACGACGTAACTCGCTGCTTAACTACCATATACAATGCATCGTTGAAGAAATCAACTAGCTGGTCGACTGTTTCATCTCTTAACCCTCTGGGGTCTGGGCTGTTTTTGGGGCCCTTGAGATGTTCTGACATGCCCTGACATTTGTGCTTTTTTCAGTTGCATATAAACATATTAATGGCAAAGGTGTAAATTCACTCTATATAGCACAAACAGGGCTACCATAATATGTGAGCCACGTGTATGTACATGTTTTCATTTTTGAGAGAATAATGTTTATGCATGGTTATTGAAAAAACTAAAAACTAAAATTTCTGAAATAAGGCCACAAAACACATAGTAAATATGTGTCAATAAGACTTTTGACTAATGGATGTCCTCGCCTAGAGTTTTTTCTTCAAAATTATGTGAAAATAGTCTTGCTTTATCGTTCACATAAAACCATACATTGATTTAAATTGATGTAAAACAGGTTTTGCTTGGAAAGCCAATATGCGAGGGGGGCGTGAACGAGGAGTGGTTTACACCTTAGAATACAATGTCCCACCCACTCTGCATAATGATGAGCCATTCACTCAGGTGTGAAACTGACTGAGCCACAATGCAAGGACAAAAGATATATTTAATGAAATAAAAGACGACCAAATGACATATGCATGTATTCGAATTTGAAATGAAATGAATGAATCTTATTTTGCTCAAGGTAATGATTTATTAAGTACACATGTCATGCAAACAAAAAACTATGCTTCTAACCACAGCTCGAGTGAACTTTGTGATGCTGTTTGGCAATTTTCGTTGAAACACCGTCTTGTTGAACTATGCAGATAACGACGGAACTTGCGATCATAGTTGGCTAACGATACTTTCGGGAAACGCACCCCAGAGCGAACTTTTCTGAAAAGTTAGCTTTGGCAAGCTGTTTTGAAACAAACTCCTGATTTTGTTCGAAATTACGTCTCACTGGTTCATTCTTCGATTTCATTTGAAGTATATTCTCTTGAAGTGCCTTTATGAAACACAAAACAATTAAGGACAAACAACAATAGAAAAGTTAACATACAAAAATAATTCAAAAAATAATTTAAAAGGATAGTTTATCCAAAAATTTAAATTCTGTCATCATTTACTTACCTTCATGTCGTTCCAAATATGTAGGACTAGGATTGCTCGATTGTGGCAAACATCATAATCACAATTATTTTGCTCAGCATTGAAATCATGATTATTTAACATGATTATTGGTGGATGGTATGATCAAAGTCTTATTTCATGATGTGATTAATTTTAAATGTCAGTGAAATTTCACTATTATCAATACTTAAGCAAAAACTAATACTAGGTTAATTAATGCAAGTCCTCAAAACAGTTACAGAAGACAAGTAAACAGTCAGCAATACAATAAGAACAAATAAACTAAATTACAAACAAAATCGAGAAAAAATACAACAGATCAAAAATACAAATTAAATAAACAGTGCTTTAGGTTTTTCAGGAAGACGTACTAACAGTGGTATTCAGATAAGTAATAAAGTAATGTAATCAAATGTAAAACAACACTGCTGTATATATTAAATATAGACTAATCCTTATTAAAACTATTTTATTCAGTCAAGAGCAGTAAGAAATTTTATCTTTGCCTTTTGTTGTTTGATTAACAATAAGGACTGCAGCAGATTTATTAGGCTGCTGTCACTTTAAGAGCTAATGCACGTATCCAATATATTGTAACACCCACGCTCTTTCTCAGTGTTTACATTCACTTAAGACATAACCGACTGTGTTTATGAGGATACTTTCTAGTCTCGGAGCACGCGCACAGTCGCCTAGGGAACAGTATCTCTTTCGTGGCTTAATACACATTTAATAACAGTTTAATATTCAAGCAGAGCCCCAAGTTTAGCAACAGTAGACTGCATTTTACAACACTCACTTATATGGCTGAATTGGATGTCAAGTTTGGGCTTTTAGGGAGGAATGAAAGTGCACCGCTGTGAAGGAAAGGAAGCTGCGCTGGACGGAATGTGGCAGCGGCACAATGATCATTTTACCTCGATTATCTTGTTTTCATAATCGTTGGAAATCGAAATCGAAAAAACTATTACGATTAATCGCACAACCCTACAACAACAACATTTCTCAAAATATCTTATTTTATGTTCCACAGAAGAAAGGCATACAGTTGGATTGGCATGTGGGTTTGAACTTGACAGAAATGTTGGATGAACTATCCCTTTAAAATGGTTTTGAACTACACTAGCTGTAACATAACAACTGCTTGAAAAAACACACATTTGTGTAATTGGACTTTTGACTCCTCACCTCATAGTTACTGAGACAGAGTCACAATCAGCAATGGTCTCCCCTATATGCTCCATACATATCTAGCCTCTTGATTCCATCTGTCGCCGCTCCCTCTCTATCCCTCCCTCTGCTGTTAATTCTCTTCCGTCTTGCTGTCTAACCTCACCACTGTCTCATGATACATCAAAATCAATAGGGCCATCACAAAGAAACGCATATATGGCCAATTTCCTCCCACCATCCCCCACATGCTTTTATTCTCCTCCATCCTTGCATCAAACTCCAGTAGTGCTGGCTAATCATATCCCTTCTCTGGCATGGCGGAGAAGACAGGAGGCAGACAGACGTTCCTATAGGGTGTGCCCGCTGCCAAACCGCCTGAAACAGCGCTTCCTTGTGTATTTTAGAAACACCTCTTTAAAAGACTGAGAATGAACTGAGGGTAGAAAGGCAATCTGATGGTGTGAATGAACACAATAGCCACCGGGTTCATGCACACATACGTACACCGAGGCATGCGATGCTTCTTAATGCCACAAATGGTGCATTTAAAATCTTGACATAGGGAGTATTAACAAGGTTAATAATTGCTAAAACACACACAAATATGCAAACGCACACACTGTTAGTGTCAGTAGCGTGGGGTGGCAGTGAGGCGTGTAAATGCGTTCACTTTGTTGGGGGTAGGGAGTAGAACCATATTCAGTCTTTATTTTCACACACACGCACCACAGTCTTTTACAAACACTTTTAGAAACGCTTAAATCTTAAGCACTAAGACATGTAAATTCAAATGCGTGCTACTCAAACCATTTAGACACACACGCAAAGCTCGTAGGTACACATGCACATTTGAAACGACTAGAAAAAGGCATGAGAAGTCTCTGCATTTAAACAGCTGACAAATTGTCCGTCGGTAATTCAATGTTAGGTATATCAAGATTTCACGTTGTCAAACAACATTATATATACAAATGCAATTAAACACATTGCACTTGCCCTCCCACACCCACCTGCCAATCAAATTGCCTGTCAACGTGAGCCTTGATGGATTTTGGCTGTTTTACTGCAGGGATTTATGTCAATCAAACATGATACAATACGCCCAACCGACTCGCATCAAATTATCTTTAGCCTGCTGCCCAAGGTGCTCAGATATGTCACAACACCCATGGTTTTATTTAATCCCAGGGATCACTTTCAATCTCTATAATCCTGACTGCATACATGTTGAAATTTGAGCCCTTTTTGCTTTGGCCTATCGAGTTCAGATTCGATAAGTTCTGGATATGGAGATATGGCGTGAGGAACTCTACCTTTTGTGCTGATCTCTCCGAACATATTTCTGTCATTGATTTTAGAGACTGCTGAAGACAGTGATGGGTGATGGGACGGCTAATGTAGCTATTCATGCATCTTCACACACCGATCCGAGCACACGCTCAATTCGTTTTCCGACATAAAACATAAATAGACAAGAAGACACCTTCGCGAATAGAAAAGTGCTTTTAAGAAGATATCTGGTTTTCTTTTTGCGCAAAAGCCAAAGCAGAAAACCCCACCCAACAAACCCAGATGCAAGAACGCAGCCGCACACAGTCGAAGCCACACATTCTGCGTACTGTAACTGCACTTACATGTCATTTCCTCCAAATCATGACACAGGGTCATTGTTTTCCAGACACTAGTCAGTGAGTAAATGAAATGCTATAATGAAGCACGTAGTGAGAAACAGCCTACGTCATCATGGCGTCAACCCCTAGGCACATGATCCCTCAATTTAGTGCCATTAGCATTGATTTATTTTTGACCTGCTTGAGTGATAACTTACCATATTAAATAAGCTGTTTTTGCATGAAAGACACTTGCTTTCTCGTGCGCACAGTGACTCTACTGTCATGTACACCAATTTTACCCCCACAGCAAGCTCGTACATGCTGCTTCATCAGCTCATGCACAGCACAGTGATGGTAGCGTGCTCATTCTAGCATGTCTCGATGACTTATCCTAATCCTTATGTCTTAGGCAAATACCAATAGTTGAATCAATCTCCAGTGTGAAGGCATTCCCCTTGTTTCTACTCTTTTTTTTTGCAAGAATTTTAATGAAGACAAGGCAGGAGCTCCAATCGGAAGGTGGGAGAGACCACTCACAGTCAGACAGAGGGTGTCGGTGTTGGTATAGATGGAGAGCGCTTACGGCTTCCTCTCTCCCTCCCCTTTTCCCGTTCCCCCTCTTGTCAGCGCTCTCCCGTGGGTGGTACAACCTGGCAGATTACAAAACACCCCTCCCATGTGTCTCCCTACTCTCTGTGCCAGGGTGAGGCTACCGATCACATTCTCCTGGAGCGTGTGAGTGTGTGAGTGGAGGTAGGAAGCAAGGATGGAGACAGAAACATAGTTAGTGAACAAGAGCGAGAGGAAGGAAGTATGAAAGAGAGTGTGTGTGAGATCAGAGCTGGGAACGCTCATGGAAGCGACGGGACACAATCAACACAACTGTCTGCAATGATCATGAGGGAGTCCGAGGGGTAAGTGCAGGCGCCAAGCACACACACACACACACGCACACAGACACACATGTACTACACACAGTCATTGACATTGTCTATGTGTGTATGCTCTAATGCCTGAGGCCCTGCAGACCATACTTCCTTTATTTGGAGTGTGTGTCTTGTGCACATCACCGGTGATGCCCTTTAAAAGTGCAAGTTCTCTCTGTATAACGGTCTATCACATTTTTGTGCCAATCTGTCCACTGTAGCATCACACTAAGAACAGTGACTTCTCTGTCAAGCCGTGATGTGGACGAGGGACTGTCCCTTTGGGTTCCCTTAAACAATGAGACTTTTCAAAGATCCCCTCGGAATTTTCGAAAATACGGAAAACGCATGTGGCCGAGAGAAACGCACACCTTTACGTGATCAATTTTATGTAACACCGCAAAGGCTGTCCAGAAATCACTGCACAAGCCCTGTTCACCGCAAGGAATCGGAAGCGGTTCACATGCAAATACATACACATGGACACGAATGTGTTCAGACAGTATGCACTCATTCTCACACATACTCCTTTGGGTGAGATAAAGCAGCGAGAATAGAACTAACTGAAGTCATTATGAGTATATAAGTCGCCTTTTCATCAATGCGAAGGTGCAGGAGGCAGCTGCTCTATAGATGCAGAGAGATTTAGTAAGCCCTGCCCTATGGAATAGATAGAGCCATTTAAGGCTAGAAGTGAGAGACAATGCAGAGACCCCGTAGATAAAGTTTAGCCTCTGTGCTTAGCTGTGGTTTTAATGTGGGGAAACCTGGGAGGCCAATGTCTCTAAGAGAACTAGTCAGAGGTCAGGTGTGGTCGCACTATCTAGGCGGTAGTTGACTCTTCCTGTTGGCCTGCATACAAATGAACCTTTATCAAAAAACTATCTGTGCTACAAATTCACTGTGCGACATTTTAATATTCACAGGAATCTATGTATCTAAAATACTTTTTGTGTATGTGCTATCGGAACATCTATGTGTCTGTGTATTTAGGTAAAGGAAATGTATGTGTGCTATGTATCTCTGTGTGTGTTTATCAGTGGGAGGCTTCATTAGTGAGCCGAGGGAACTCAGGTACATTAGCCTGCGTCTCTCACCTGCGTCCATCCTCACAGGAGTCTACTCTGACATTTCCTGTTCTCAGCTTACCGTAATGCGAAAGGCCATTTGCCCCGTACTACCAAACAGCATCCACTGATATGCACTTTATCGCAGATGTGCCAAAGAAAATTATCTTACTGAATGTATGCTCATGTATGCTCATTTCTGAGCATCAGTGACTATGAAAAGTATTTACTATTCACCATGAATTTAGTTTATCAACAAATAAATAATTTGAAGTGCACATGAATGATGTATTAAAGCTAAGATTGCTGAATTTCTCTGTATTGGGTTGAACGTTACGTATTTAACACAAGGATGTCAGTGTCAGCCGACTACATTTCCATTATTCACGGACACGTATGCGTATCACGGGCACATATGCAAGTGTGTGGTGCACATTTAATGCCATCTTGTGAATAGAATTGACAAATGATAATGGCAACTTGATGATGTAGAATGAGCCTCATAAAGCAATAAGATTCCGCCCGGCGTGCAATTCATACATGGGTTTGCATGATGCCCTGAATAAATGGACCCTATTGTGGCACCTAGCTGCTCTACAAACAGCGATTTGGTTACGCTTGTGCATTTCTCTGCTCGTATGTTCATCACACCCTGAAGAAACACTAACTGATGAGTTCCTAGAAAATTCCAGCTTATTGAAACCTTTCAAAATGGCCATAGACGGAATTATATTTAGGCCTGTTTCTCATTATCCTAATTGAAGATGACTCACTGACATCTGTCAAGGTTCATTTTAAGCCATGTTTAAAATTCTCTTGCATTGCTCCCTAAACAAAACACGATTTAGCTCTTATACACATTATTTAGATTTTAGTGCTTGTTCAGTGTACCATTTGGACTCAGTTGCGCTCCATATGCTCACTGTGGCTTTGGGTGTGGTGCGTACGCAACCGAATGCTGGACTAACCGTGAGGATTTACCTAAGCTGTGTGTCTGCGAGCGGTTGTGTAACGCTGTTGGTTTTTTCTTGTATAAGAAGCAATTAATGTCATTTGTAAATGAGTGGCACTGCAAAGCAAAAGATTCATTTAAGACCAACTATTTCATGGCTTGCATGGCTGACTTTTATTCCAATGTCAGAGGCCATTATTGCAATACTAGTGAGTGACAGTGTTCATACTGTATATACAGCTGCTTTAGGGTGCTGGAAAACAGTATAAGCGTGTAAGACAAAGACAGACAGAAAAGGGGAAATTTTTTTCCGTATTCTGCATTTACTTTAACGTAATATATATAGAATCTATATATGAATGAGCTTTTTGGATCGTTAAATAATAATAGCATTAATCTATCTCTATAATACGAATCCCTCCTTGAGGATCCGCTCACAAAATGGCCGTAGAGGCAGAGCTGCCCACAGGCTCAGTGATTGACAGAGAATTCCTCCGAGGATGGATGTGCGCTATATGGTGAGGAGCTCAGGAAGTGTGTAGGCAGAATCACCAGCGCACCAGGGAGGTTCCTCGTCTTTGTTCTCTAAACCATAACCGTTAACAAAGGCAGTTTGAAAGCAATTCATTTTCTAATTAATGCATTTTCCGTCTGTGTTTGTGCAATGCGAATTATGTTAGACACGTTTTAAAAGATGTCAGGAGAAAAAGGTGTGTGTGTGTGCAGTACCTGTACGTAAAGCTAATGAGTTTCGTTTGCTTTGTGTTGACTGAGTGGAGGTTTTGCGATCAGATTGCATTTACATGTTGAACATTCAAGGTTTCCTTCACTCGTTTTTTTGGTACAGAGTTACAATGGCCAGATTTATAAATGACACATAATTAATATTCATGAATTCATAAAGTAGTCATTCAGTGATCTTTCTATTAGAGCAACAGCATTTTTGCAATGCAAAAGCACATATTAGAACTGATTTATCAGTTTAATTTTCTCATTTTTAAATTTGATCAATTCTGCCCATTTATCTAGTATTTCATGTTATCACAGTCATTTTAATATACAAAATGATTCAGCTACTACATTAATACAGTAATAAATCACTGGATAAACACATTTCTATGACCAATTTTTGTCTCATAAAAGTAATTAACCTCCAACAAGCCTCTTTAAAATCTCCTTAATACAACAATTGGCCCTTTAAACAAGAGTGCTCAAAGTGGCAATAAAGTATCGAAAACCCCCATTTAAATCTGCAGAATATTGATTTAAAACAAGCCATTATTATTAACGTCAATTACGTTATTATGAAAATCGCCTTTACGTGAAGGAATGTATTGGCATGCATTATTCTATTGGTTAATCCTCAGCACAGCACTCGCTAATACTAAATTCTATTCAGTGCCACAATAATGCCGATATCAGACAAAAGCTTCTCAGCAGAGCAAATGCACAATACCAACGCTGATTAGTCTATTAAAGAGATAACATGCCTCCCATCCCCCTCCACCCATCTCTATCTCTCTCTTTCTCTCTCACACATGCACACTACCTCATTTTTCTCATTGATTGGTTTCCTATGCCGGAATTAGCCTGAGCTATATGCTCTATCCAGTGGTTTTCAATCCTGGTCCTGGAGAACCACAGCATTGCACATTTTGTATGTTTTTCTTTAACACACCTGATTCAGATCATTAGCTCGTTTGGGACTGAACTGTGTAAAAAAAAAAAAAAAAAACACACAAAAAAAAACACTTCTCTACTCACTTCTTTCTCTATTTTCTTACATTTATCAAACAGTTACTTCATACTGGGATAATATCTGTTTACGGACACAATCCAATTTTAATATAGCAAAAATAATGCAAATTTTGTAGTTTAGTTAGTAAATTTGATTCCGTTTTTATTTTATTTTACACAATAATGCAATGCATTTCAATTATCTTTACATTTTATTTGTCAGCAAATATGCTATTAATTACAATTAATTTCATGCATTACTCGGCATATCTATATATCGTTAAAGAAATTATAGATATAGTGTTCAACAGAATGATGGCACATTAGAGAGCAAGCTGACTGGAGGCTGTTCTCTCTTTGCTTGCTCTTATGAATTCTGACACTCATCCATGCTAAAGCAATGCAGCCAATATTCCATGTAATGGAACCATTAAAAGTTATTAATAATACAGGGAGGGTGATTGTGTGTGTGCGTTGAGCATCTGCACTCCCCGAGGGTCTCGTAAAACAGACGTGCTCTATATCCACACTATGCGGTGTGTGTAGGGTTTCCCTTCATTTGTTTCCTCTTCATTTACATGCACACACGCACCAGCATGCGTTTTCATGTACATACTTGCACTCAGGCACACGTACGCGTGTCATGTGACCCGCATTGGAGTCTCCTCTGAGTTCTTTGTGTGCAGCCTCTCACGCTGTCACACTCAGACACACCACACACGCGTGTTCCTCTATGTGTGTGTATGTTCTCTGCTGCTGCTCCTGCATATCTGCACACACACTCGCTGCGTGGGCTTTGTGTGGGTGGAGAAAGTGGAGAACAATGATGGGTTCTCTTGTCTGTCTGGTCGCTCGCACCAGGACGTGTGTGCGTGCACCTGTGTGTTTATGAGTCTCCAGTGTTCTGATGCACTTATACACGAAGGTAAGCACTTTCTTCTTTTATACTTTGCTGTCTTTCACCTCGTTTCATTTCCTAGAAGACTCCTGTAAGATTTCCTGTATAGTACTACACTTGATGCTGCACATGGTTTGCTATCAAATTGTTCATATCATTTTCTTTAGCTCATCAGCATTTTAAACGACAAAATTCAGTTCCTCAAGGAGCAATTCCAATGACACGATCATGCATTTCTTAAATATAAGATGGAATTTTATCATGCTGGGAATTAACTATTGATACATTTTTCATCTCTATCCATTATTTATCCTCAACCATGGGAGCTATGACTGTAAGAGTAGTCATTCATTTACCATAATGTGGCAAGACCAAACCATGTCGCTGATTGTAAAGCGCTTCCCAAAGACCCACATTCCATCACACTCGTTTACCGAGGGGTTGTCTGGCCTTTCCGCTCTCTCTTTCTCTCCTCCGTTTCTCCCTCCTCTCATTGTCCTCCTCAACTGCCTAGCGGAAATGTGCCGAATCCGTGCTCACTTATTTCCATATCAAAAGGTGAGGTATCACCACGGGAGTTACTGGCGGGAAATTTTCGTAATTATTATGACAAGGATAATATTAGTTCTGTTTAACAAGGCTGAGTTTGATTGAGGTTTAATTGAGCTATTTTTATAGGTTTCACCTTGGTTTTATCTGTTCGTAGCTCTACCAACTGTAAGAGCCTTTATCAGAGAAGGGTTTTTTTCAGCTTTTCAGATGCCGGTGCCAGAACTGTGAGGAGGTATTGTGCACCATTCTTATCTGAAGAACAGGACTTGGTACACAACACAATAGTGTATACTCATCTTTTGTTCCTTATTAGGAGCAAATCCTTTGCTTTTTGGTCCATTTGACTCACACATGTTTAGATTTGTCTGAAAATGCTGATTCACAAAAGAAAAGAATGCAAAAGGAAAGAATGTAATTAACTACAGTGAAACAAAATGTATTATAGATATAAACTATTTACATGTGCCAAACAAATGAAACATTTTTTTCTTCTAAGATGAATTTGATGCACATTTGGTGTATTTGCAATATATTTTATCTCATTTTACATATATGGAATACATAATTCATTTTTGACACAAATACAAAGCACAGAATCGACTAGTCAGGATTGGTGATCCACTTTAAGTACACTACTGGCAATCCTTTGCCATATTTCTCAATGCTTTGTAGTTCACGGAGTCATCAGTTTTGTGTTCAGTAGAGTGGAAGAATTTGGCTTGAACTGTAGACTCAGCCTCATATGAACTCACTCCATCTCCTCCCCTCAGTTCATCTCTCTCCTCCTCCCCCTCCCATCCACTCCCTTTACTTTCATTTCTACAGCTTAGCATGCTACAAAAGGGTCAGGAGCGTAAATCACACTACAAATCCATGTTAAAACTGCTGAAGATTTACTACATTTTATCTTCAGTAGGAGCTACCTTTTTCTGTCCAAGACAGCACTCCTAACAGATGTCAGGGGAAATTGGGATTGAGAAATTGATGTAATATTCAGTTTCTCAGTTGCGCATTGGACGGTGAAAGCCTAAAATTAGTGAAATTTATCCGACATCTTTGGAATTAATTGGGACAATTTAGTATTACGTTGAAAGCTTTTGTATTTTTCTTTTTTGAAGGTCAAATGTGTGATTTCTGCCCCACTACAAACGGAATAGCCAATAGAATGAATGTTTTCATAATGTCAAACAGGTTTTTTAAACATTCGCCAACTGTCGTTGGTCAGATATAAAGCTGCTATTGGTTAAGCTGGCAATAAAATAACTATTTTACATTTTGGCGAATTTGTATATGATCTCATTCGTACGTTTTTGTGAGATCTGCTTACGTCCAACTGAAGTTTAGGTTGAGGTTTACGGCCAACTTCGTGCTTACTTTTTTTCTAAAAATCTTATTTTCTTATGACTCAAATCATACAAATTCATACGACTTTACTAATTTGCCAATGCATAAAATATCTACATTTTAACATGAGATTGGGTTGGTTGAGCAATGTTGCTAATTTTGAAATTTACCTATGAATGGCCTACTTATATGAGTCTCTTTTCTAAACTGGCAGCCATTTTCTGGTAACTTTCTATATCTTGGAAAAATATCCATTTCTTCTAAGTTGTTGGGGCTACTGGTGTGGGGTGAGTTTTCCAAAAGCAAATATGATTGCAAGTTCCGTTGTTACCAACAGAGATCAATGGAATTTGTGACCATAGTTGGCTAACAATGCTTAAAATACTGTTCTTTGACTCCACAAATGTGCAGGTCCAAATCCCAAAGAATTCAAATTTGTCATTTATGAATAATGTAGATGAAAATTGTAAAAACAATCAATATTTATGCATTAAATTTGCATTGCCTGTGTATAAGAGGATTAGTTACATGGCATTAGTGTGCTGTCGACATCATGAGTGTGTCGACACTCGGATTATGACATGAGGATAATTGGCATTTTTCATGGAATGCCAGAAGACAAGCTTTGATGGTAATAATGAAATTGTGCACTCGAGGCAAAACAGGCAAACAAAATGGACATCAGGTAACAAAGATGAACATTTTGTCCTAAATCAGTGTTGATATGCCATTGAACTGTTCTCCTGTGGGTTTATGTGAAGTGTGGATCAGAGCAGATTTCGGAAACGGTTGCCGTGAAACCTGAATTGCCGTGGCTCTTTAATCCAGAGAAGAGCTCTTCACGCGCTCTTAATATGTGTGCTTTAATCGACGGCAAGACCTGAATAACCGCAGCTTTGAAGTAATTCTGTTCCGCACTCCCTCTCTGGCTCTGCACTGACCCTTTCTCCTCACCGTATAAAAAACAATTGCACATTCATATTCGCACAACTAACCTTCACACTTTATCCGTGCAGCCATCAAACACATTAGATCCTGCTCTACTCTGCACAGTTGTGATAGAGTGACACACAAAGGGCTTGTAGCACTAGTTTTCACAGCCTGTTTTCTACAGGATGACATTGCTTGTGCCCGCGGCAGTCTTAAATGGATTTCACACCCATACCTCCTCAGTGGGGGATTTTCTGCTGCTGGGCCCAAACTTAGCCACAAACTGTCAGCAATTCTACTTTTGCTGCTTGAGGATAACAGATGCTTCCTTTCCATGAATTCTGACTGAGGAATGTAAGAAAAATGTGCATTTAATTGGGTGTATTTTACTTTTATTAGTAGTATTATTCAAATATGGGCACTTTTGTTCCTGTGGACATTTAGAAAATCACTTTTCACACTGTCATTATTTAATTTGTCCACTAATGTCCAACAGTGGACTGAAGAAAATTATGTTGCTTTTGTCTTGAACATCCTGAACATTTTTCACCACATCTCAAGTTGTGTTTGATGATATCCTGAAAAAAAAATATATAAGGGGTGTTACTCAAAGGCAAGGGAGGCAGTATATCCTCAAATAAATTGGATTACAAAATAATCTGTTACAAAAATAAAACAATGCAAATATTACAAAATGTGACATTAATAAGGTGTATAAATCACTCATTTTTCTAAAGTAGCGCTGTTCAATAGTGACACCAGCAGGTAAAGTTACAGCGGGACTCGTGCTTCCCCTGAGCCCATTGACTTTTAACAGACGCCCTATGAATGGGGTAAAGTCACATGAGAGAAGGCAATGGGCTGTGGTTGGATAATATCGGTTATAATTGGATATGATTGGTTTGTGCGATAAATCCCGCCTCTTGTTTTCTGGCGCGTTCGCAAATCGGCCTTGAATGAAGACACTGATGGAGTTAATGGGAAGACTACTTTAAAAGTAAGTAAACAACTCACCCAATTAGATATCACTGCTTTATGTCACGTCAAAATCAAACTCGAAATTGCCTGAAAACATGACGCCTGTGGGGGTTTTAAGCGAGCAGTCAGATTGGTAGACTACATTGTCGTGTTTACCGAGCTTCATGACTGATGAAAATAAGTTGACTTTTGAAAAGAGCAGCTGAAAATCAGTTCACTAATAAAATATATTGTTTGAATTGTTACTGCCTGAAGTTATTCTTTTGGAATACATGTAAAAATGCGTAAAAACCCTAAATTTATTAGATTTATACTTGGCTTTAATGAATAGAACATTAATTATATAGTGTAAAAAAAAAATATATATATTTATTTATTTATTTAACCAGGAAAATGTTAACAATAATCTGCAAAATATTGATTAGATATAAAGCACAATAGAAATATTTAAATTTCATCTCAATGATCTTCGCTGACACAGATGTCTCCTTAATAAAGGTTCACATAAAAAAAAAATTTGTTAGTGGCAAAATTGTTTGTTGTGGTGGAAATTCATTTCCACACAATATTGAATTGGGTTTGAATCAGTTTTGACAATTATAGTTTTTTTTTTTTTAAATGCAACCAGTATTTTTTTGGATGATTTTTTTATATTGAAAATATGGTTACAGCATACATGACGATGATGTAATAAAAAATGTAATCCGTGGTTATAATAATAATATAATATAATGTAATATAATATAATATATATATAATGCAATAATATAATAAACTAAGTTATTAAACACAGTTATATAAATTGTAATAATAACTTAAAACTGTCTATACATCAAAAATCAACCTTTTTGACACAGTAAAAACACACTATAATGATATTTCACTGGTTCTGATGGAGAAATCAATATTGTCACCTTAGCATTTTTCATATTGAAACCAGCTTTAGAAAAGGGAATCTCCAATAAAAGAAATTTTCTTTTCCTTTGATCGTTTCACCTGTACAAACACAATCAGATTTTCTTAATTCCCTCTATCTGAGAAACAGACTTCAATTGACTCCTGCCAGACTGGAATATAACTTAACAGCGGATATGAGATGAAAAATAATCCCTTGAGTGTCAAGGGTTCTGGAAGGGGAGGCAGATGAGGGAAGAGGGAAGAGGGGAAAAAAAATCAAGGTTTAAAATGTTAATCGCAGCCGTTCTGTCAGGTCTGTCTTTAACACTCTTGTCATGTGTGTCTTCAGTTGTTTCTCTCCTCAGCTCTTTCTTCGGTTATATTCATCACACTGCACCGAACTGCTCACATGAATAATTATCTTTTAAACACTATTACACTCTGAGTCACTCTTTATGTAAAGCGATGTGTTGATCTAGATTGCTCCAGTATAGCGGCAATGACGGCCTAGTCCGTATGGCAAACTATATTTTTACACAATTTAGAACAGGCAGCAATCATTTGCTCCATGCCCCTGGGTGTCACAATAATTCTGTAAAATTAAAGTCTCCTTTTTGGCTGCTCCAGTTTCCCATGCTAATTTTAAAAGGTTGTGGACAGATAGTCTTTTATCAGCTTCCACCAAGCTGTGAGCGCTTCTTTACTCTGTTAGAGAAATATCTGAATATCTCAATTAAAATCATCAGTGTGATGCAATTAATTGTAATTATCTCTGTGAAAATGCCTTTTCCCCCCACACTCATTCGTTTATTCATCCTACTTTTTTTTTTTTTTTTTTTTTTTTAATTCACAGTCATAGATTCTTGTCTTTAAAAGAATTATGTTAACAGTCATTTTTATAATCAACACAATTATACTCATGTATGAATCATAAACAATATCTGCTGGAGGAATACCCTTTCCTGTAATTCAAGAAGCGAAGCCTCACAGATCGAATCAGCATGCAGGAAGGCAGCAATTATGTGAAAGAGAGAAGGTTAATGTACTGTACACTTAAGCGTACTCAGCCTGTAGTCCACACCACTAACCGTCTTTTAAAGGCACTAATGGTGTTCTGTCAAATAATCAACATGCGTGTGCCTCGTAGAGGAAAAACAGCTGTGCTGGACATTCTAGCTGTGTGTGTGTGTGTGTGTGTGTGTGTGTGTGTGTGTGTGTGTGTGTGTGTGTGTGTGTGTGTGTGTGTGTGTCTGCAGCCGTCAGCTGATTCATAGGCATTCCACAAATACTAAGTCATACTAAGATCAGTTTCAAATGTGCAAATGATTAGATTTATAAAAACATATAGCTTATTAACTAAATATAATTAATCTTTAGCTTTTTTATCTATCTATCTATCTATCTATCTATCTATCTATCTATCTATCTATCTATCTATCTATCTATCTATCTATTTGTCTGTCTGTCTGTCTGTCTGTCTACCTGTAATAATAATAAATATAATGTATAAATAATTCAATCAATCAATCAACCGACCTGTCTGTCTGTCTGTCTATCTGTCCATCCGTCCACATGTATAAATATAATGTATAAATATTTTGTTCAAGAACAAATGATCAAACAAACAAAATATTTATTCATTATATTTTATACTGACAGATGGACGGACAGACATTTGCTGCGTCTCAATTCGTCTACTTATACTACGCCCTAAAAGTATGTACTCTTTTTGTGAAGAACAAGTAGATACTTTTGAGTGTGTAGCAGAAGAGTAGACAAGCCTTGGGACAAACTATCACGTCATACAATTGTGTCTTTAACGGTTGCTCTCTTTTACACGCATAAACTGACCTGTCAATCATCTTGTCAAAGATAAAATCCTCCACATTTAATTTCCTACCGTATCGGAGAGAAATGCAGAGTTGCGTTGATCTGCCAGTCACGGGTCTTTAATGCGGAGACTCTCCTCATATTCATGCATAACTATGCATTTACAAGCTAATGGCCAAACGGATCTTTATAAAAGTTGCAGATGAAATATAACACAGATAACATTGCATATTTTTTTATTTTATTTTTTCAGCTTAAATGTTGATTATTAGTCACTCAAACCCCTTTACCCTTTCCTCTCTACTTAACCGTTGGTCACGCACATCCACCATGTTACATTTTTTACTCGTGTTTGTAGTTCCTCCTCCAAAGCGTAACGGGTTGTGGGCAATATTAGCCTTTATAGTGAGCATCGATCCACACTTCGAAAATCCACCGGGAATAGTAGACCATCCGGGGACTTCTGGCATACTCTTTTCAACATACTATGCTTTGGGACACACTTATTAGATAGATAGATAGATAGATAGATAGATAGATAGATAGATAGATAGATAGATAGATAGATAGATAGATAGATAGATAGATAGATAGATAGATAGATAGATAGATAGATAGATAGATAGATAGATAGATAGATAGATGCTCTCTTTGTGGGAACATTTTAGGGGATTTCTCTGGAAACACAAAACAATATTTCACATTCAGTGATGAAAAGATGAGTCATTGTGATCACAATCATTGCGTGTCACACGATCACAAATCATAAGTCCATTAGAGTGGATCTTCTCTTCATGAAAATGATAGCCTGACTAATACATTCATGTGATTCTAGCAGTGCAAAGTGAAGGGAGAATTATTCATGGTCCAGTTTGTCAGCTTTTGTCCTTGAATCGTTTAGTCAATTAATAAAGAACGGGTCCGGAACAGCACTGAGCAGACAGCTGGAGAAAACCTGCGCTCGATCAATGAGTGTAATCATACGGTTTAAATCTCATATCGAGCCCGAGTGTGAGCCAGGTGATTAATGACACTGTTAACTTTGAAAAACGAGTCCCTCGAAACCCTCCCCCTCATGGACAAAGCCAGAAATACACCGGCGTCTTCTTCTACTGTCTTACCTTTCTGTTTCTGTGTTTATGTCCTCCTACTCCCCCTTTCTCTCTCTCTCTCTCTCTCTCTCTCTCTCGCTCTCCGCCTGCTGTATTTCTCTCTTCTCTGTCACTCTCACTCCGTCACAGTGGAAAAAGTGCTCCAAACCTGCTGATCAAATAGTTATATGTTTGGAATATTTGTTCCCCCTTTTATGTGTATTCAAATGTGTGTTAGGCCGGAAGTGCTGTCTCATAGATTTTCCTCAAGCTGTGGCGTTCAGGATTCCTGCACTGCATTTCCCAATCATTTCATGCACATTTAACCTTCTATTTAAAATCAGTCAACCGAATCTCCCTTTAGAAACTGAAATTGACATTTAAATATTTAATTACAGTTCACCACTTTTTAAATCAATTTCAGAGACATTATCCCATACATTAGTTTTATAATTCAGTATAATTGCGTCAACAATGAGTGTCAAAAATACATCTCAGTGCCTGTTTGATATGTTTAACTGAACAGTAAAGTTTTAACAATAAAGTTCCTTGTGTTTTTTTTCTGTGTGCTTTTTCTGCAGAATTGAACTTCCTGAATGATGTTACACAAGACCGTGTGGATCCTATAAAGGGTAAGCATTGCAATAATAATATCTCATTTTGTCCATATTTTAATTATTTTCTGGCATAAAACCAACCCATATGCATCACTGAAAAAACGAGTGATGTCAATTTCAAACAATTTTCGGTTGCACTTTATTTTAAGGTGTCTTTGTTACCCTGTAATTATTCATTTATTACTACATTTATTATATTATTATACTGTTTATAATGATTAATTATACTATTTATTATTACATATTAAGTAACTACATGTACAGGGTTAGGATTAGGGTTTGGTTTAGTTGCATATAATTATGCATAATTTATAGTTATTACTATAGTAACTGCATGTAACATATGTAACAATGACACTGTAAAATAAAGTGTTACCCTATTTTCTTGTTGTTTATGCTTTCATGATTACGAACAGAAGCTGAAAAAGTATCAGCTGACACTAAAACTCATACTGTGCTTGTTGTGTGAGAGGAAATACATCAACATTTTAAGGCTACACTAAGACAGAATGCAAAAATAGTCTTTTTTACTATATGAATGTGAATATTCATGCATGTGAATCTGCAACAATACCTCCATAATGATCAATGATGAAGCAACTATTTAAAATAAAAGTGAAACCAAATTAATTCAATCTAATTCATATATAGAATAATATAAAATTCTGATTTGTTATACATATAATATATATTAATAAGTACTATAACATATATTAGTTATAAAGAATAATTTATATGAATTATTAATACTTGTATAATATTATTTACAATTATTTGCTTAGATTTTTCTTTACAAGGAATGCATACTTTCACTTTATTTATTTGTATGTAGCCTAGACTATAGTAAAGTTTAGCTATAAATTCGTTTTTTCGTGCCCAAAACACTCCAAAGATGAGGAAAAACTGTAAAAACTAAAACTAAATATTCAATCAGAAACAGAGTAGCACTTTTAACACTTTAACATTTTACAATAAAGTTTCATAAGTTAACATTAGTTAATTGCATTAGTTATCATGAACTAATAATGAACTGCACTATACAGCATTTATTAATCTTTGTTCAACATTTACTAATACATTATTAAAATCAAAGGTTGTATTTGTTAACATTAGTTAATGCACTGTGAACTAACATGAACAAACAATGAACAACAGTATTTTTATTATCTAACATTAACAAAGATGAACAAAAGCAGTAACAAATGTATTGCTAATGTATTAACTAATGTTAACTAATGAAACCTTATTGTAAAGTGTTACCGGTTTTTTAAAAGTGCTACTCTGTTTCTGATTGAATTTTTTTAATAATTTTTTTTACAGTTTTTGTCATCTTTGGAGTGTTTTGGGCACGAAAAAAACGAATTTATAGCTAAACTTACTATAGTCTTGGCTACACATAAAATAAATAAAGTGAAAGTATGCATTCCTTGGAAAGCTAAATCAAATGTGTGCTAAAATGAGCACATGAAAATGTTCTATAATTTACTCATTGTGAATAAAAGATCCAGTGTTTGCTTTGTCATGCTCTCCGCTGGCCAGCTCTGCAGTGTCTGCTGAGAAGCACAGTTATATTTCCTTTCCTCTCTTTGTTTAGACTGACAGGTAGAAGAGTGGCCGCGTGTCCATTGTGTCACTGTGTGTGAGAGCGAGTGTGTGTCTTTGAATGGTGTGAAAGCACCAGGCTGGCATGCCAAGAGATCTTTTCAGCAAATATAACCCCGACGGCATGCAGGCTTCCTTTCGTTTCTTTTATTTCCTCGGCCTCTCTCTACTCGCGCTGTGTTCACCGGTAATCAGATTATCAATCAAATAAATTCACAGTCTTTTTCACAGGCTTTGGTAAATCTTCTTGCTTCCTGTGGATAAAAGTCAAGACTGAATAGAAAATACGAACTTTCAATCTATTTATATTTTGACAGCTATTTATTTATCTCAGTGCATTACATGTTGTTGGTTAATTAAATACATTTTCCTGGAAATCTCAAAGGAAGTTCTCAGTTCATTGCTGAGCAAATTATATTTCTACATTTTTTTTAAGAACAGATCCTAATTTGTCAATTTGCAATTGTTAAACCTCTAAAATGTACAAATAAATCTTTTAGAAGCAAAATCACAGTTAATTCCAAATTCTTAATTCAATTTGGATTAAAAAGTGGTAATCATTTTTCAATAGAACTTAGTAGTTAATAATTGAATCATAATTTCAGTCATGCAGAACTTTAATTGTTTAGAAATATATTATCAAACAAAAATTCATGGTAACACTTTGTTTTACAGTGTCATTGTTACATGTTACATATAGTTACTATAGTAATAACTATAAATTATGCATAATTGCATGCAATTAACCCTAACCAAACCAAACCCTAATCCTATCCGTACTAAGTACATGTAGTTGCTTAATATTACTCAGTACTTAAATGTATAATTACAGTGTAACAAAGATACCTTAAAATAAAGGGTAACACTTTATTTTAGTGTCTTTGTTATGTTACATGTATTTACCATAGTAATAACTATAAATGATGCATAATTACATTGAACTAACCCTAAACCAATCCAAACCCTAATCCTTACCTAAGTAGATTTAGTTACTTAACATTACTCAGTACTTAAATGTATAGTAACAGTGTAACAAAGCGTAACAGAGATACCTTAAAATAAAGGGTAACACTTTATTTTAGTGTCCTTGTTACATGTTACATGTACTGCATGGTAAAAATAGTAAATTATGCATAATTACATTTACAATTACAACCAAACCCTAATCCTACCCTAACCCTATAGAATACATGTTGTTAATTAATATTTCTCGGTACTTAAATATATAATTACACTGTAACAATGACACCTTAAAATAAAGTGTAACCAAATACAGTGTAACCCACTTTATTTTACGGTGTAATTATACATTTAAGTACTGAGTAATATGAATTAACTATATCATGTTTACTATGGGGTTATGGTTAGGATTAGGGTTTGGTTTAGGTTAGTTGCATTTTGCATAATGTATAGCTATTACTATAGTAACTACATGTAACATGTAATAAAGACACTGTAAAATACAGTGTTACCAAATATAATACGTTTTTTTTATTTTATTTTTTATTTTAGAGCAGCTGTTAAAAGCAGAACATTTTAATTTGTTAATACTTTATTTTACTTGCATTTTGTTGTTTTTTGCTCTTGTGGTTTCTGTTTGCTTTTGCATCATGCTATATTTCAAAGCACTTCATTTATGTAGCCATTTCAAGCCATCGTTCTTTCAAAAACACAAAATACACCTTCACCCAGGGTTCATTTTCACACTGAACGACCGAAGAGCTCTGAGCAAATGCCGTGTTGGACCGAATTTTTAATGGCACTAAAATTGAAACATTATTTTTGAATCATTTACCAACCTATTGGCCATCATTAGCCATCACCGCTAATCGTTACATAATGCGGTTAATGTTGTGTGCCTTGTACTTCATGCTAGAGCAGCTTTTCTCCTCTCCCTCTGATCCGCCCACTGTAACGGGTCTGCAGTCTCCTGTCAATCAAAATCTACTTCTCCAAGATGACTGATTTTTATCATGTACCATGCAGCTCAACAGATCCTTGTCCTTATGGATTTTTAATAGCGATGATGATAAGGCAAGATGGTGAGGGGGGAGGAGGGGAAGGGAATGGCTGCAGAATGACTTGCATTTTGTGAATTCTACAGGGAGGCCTATAGCGGGACTAATTAGCAGAAGACAACTTTAATGGACTTTCTCAAGCATTTCCGGTGAATGTCCTCACTGTCCGTATGCTCAGTTTAGCAGGGCATAAGGTAGAAGGTTATTTACCTAATATATATTTTAATGCAGGGAGTCAATTATATTACACCGTGTATTTTTTTATTGCAGGGAGTCCCAGATTTGAAAAAAGCATTATTTTTGCCACTTCATTTAACAGAAATGAACTGAATGTGATGTCACTTGTTTAATGTAAGCAGTGATTTCCCCTTTTGGATTCAGTGCAGTTTGGTCTGTTGGTCTGGAGTCGCGACTATAAGCTTTTGTGAACGGGTCGATAAAGGGTATGAAGGGTTGGTGAAGTTTGTGTTCAGAAGTGCAGGATAACTGAGGAAGAGTAACTCTCTCCTTTCAGATTCATGCCATGTCATCGAAGAGAGTACTTTTTATTTTTTATTTTATTGCAACACAAATTCCTTTGCGTTATGTACTGTCTTTTCTATTTAAATTTTTTTTTATTGTTTTTTTTTTATCTGTCATTCCTTTTACTCTCTTTTGTTTTGTTTTTGGATCTGTCGTTCCTTTTGTTCTGTTCTGTTTTATTTTGATTTGTCATTCCATTTACTCTCTCTTTTTAAAATCTGTCATTCCTTTTACTCACTTTTGTGTTTTTTTGTTGTTGTTTTTTGTCAGTCATTTATTTTACTCTTTTTTTGTTTTGTTTTTTAAATCTATCATTCCTTTTACTTGCGCTTTTGTTTAGTTTTTTTGTCTTTTTATCTGTCATTCCATTTACTCTTTTGTTTTGTTTTTATCTTTCATTAATTTGACTCTCATTTGTTTTGTTTTGTTTTGTTTTGTTTTGTTTTTGTCTGTCATTCCTTTGACTCTCATTTGTTATGTTTTCTTTAGTTTTTTAATCTTTCATTCCTTTTCTCTCTTTTTAGATATTTTTCTGTCATTCTTTTGACTCTTTTGATTTGTTTTTATCTGTCATTCCTTTTACTCTCTTTTTTGTTATCTGTCATTCTTTTCACTGTCTTTCTCTCTTTTTTGCTTGAAACACAAAGTCCCTTCCTTTTGTACTTTCCTTACATTTCCTTTCCTTAAAAAAAAAAAAAAAAAACAGAAGTCATAAACGTGCTGCGACATTTCTTTCCTCATATGACTTTGTTGTGCTGCATGAGAGGACCAGTGTAAATGGAAACTCTCTTTTTGTTTTAATCTTGCACTCTCACACACATTCACACAAACAAACATCTCTCTCTCTCTCTCTCTCTCTCTCTCTCTCTCTCTCTCTCTCTCTCTCTCTCTCTCTCTCTCACTGCAGTGCCACGCCTGCCCAGCACACAATACTCTCTCAGACCTGTCTGGATACAGACAGGCCCAGATAAACCCCAGCCTACGGTTACAGGTCTATTTAAGAATTTATCTTCATTAATTTGAGCATGCATTGAATTTGAGCAACGCATAATAAGTTGGGGATGGCAATGTGACTAGAAAGTATTTCCATTAGTGAAATTAGACAAAGCAGAAAGCAAACATAGCATTTAGCATTGCTAACCGTTTTACGCCGAACGACAGCGTATAATGTGTGATAAAGACAGCCATTTTGTGTCTAGAGGCTGTGTGTTACTGCCTGACTACAGCAGGGAACACAGAAATGGAGAAACAGCCGTGCAGCGTGGAATTAGATCGGCTTAGGTTTATCTATCTGCATTTGTTTTTTTAATGATTGTAATTATTAGATTTAGTCTTTAGAAACTTTAATCGAATATTTAGAATAATACTTTTAAAGGCATTGTACAAAGCACACATTCTCTGGGACTATCACTGTATGCCATGCGTTTTCCGACAGTATGGAGATCACAAGGCCGTCAGACAAGAACGTTTGTGTGTGTGTGTGTGTGTGTGTGTGTGTGTGTGTGGTTTGTCCACTTGCAGAGGAGTTGTGTAATGTATGAAGCACGATTCAGACCAGTAGCTCGTCACAAGATTTCACTAGTAATGAGCAAACTGCCTTCCGGCTTAACAGATTCAAGAAATAGATCTGCTGACTGTAGGTATTAGATTATTTTCACAGTTCATTTCTTTCTTATCATTAACATTATGCTTTTCCCTTCGGTTGATTTGGTTGATAGTCACAGACAGTTTGATTTACACTTAAGGATGAATCCGAAATGGTCACTGCATGGTAGTAAGTTACAAAAAATTCACTCTGGCCTGATTGCATTTACCAATTAACAGGTCATATTTACAGTCAACGGTAACATGTATTAGCATGTTTGAAGCTCAGCAATTATTATTAGCTGTTGGAAATGAAACTATATTTAGGAGTAAAGTACATTCATGTTTATGAATCATATTGAATTTTTCAAAATGGCATCCTTGGGTCTCTAAAATGTCCGTCAACATTTTTTTTTTTTTTACCCCAAAAGTATAGGGTAGATGGACTGATCTTTTTTTTCCATTTCGCTTTTCAATGCAGTTTTGCCTTTGGCAGCTGCAGTGAATGTGATAAGAGTATAAACCGCATTGCTGTTTTTTTCTGATGCCTTTAAAATGACCATCACACACACACACACACACACACACAGTTTACTTGGTTATCCACAGTAAGTCGGCATCAAATGCTAAAACTTTTATTTATGTATTTATTTATTTACCAGTTAATTATGTTAAAAACAGATTTTATGTTATGTTAATAAATTATGTGTAGCTATCTAGAACAGCCACATGAAGATGATATTTTTATTTTATTTTTTTTACTGACTGAATGTTATATTCCTGTTATTTTTGTGTGTAAGGAACAGTGTTGGGTGTAATTATTTTACTAAGTAATCTAATTACTGTCATTTAAATACTCTTCCCTTGTAAAAGTAAAGTAAGGTAATTACAGTTACTTCTGATGTCATTTCAATAAATTCTGTAAAGACTATAGAACACTTAAAACAATAGAAGATTTAACATCAAATTTAATGTTAAAAGGTATGTTTTAAATGTAACCTTCTCCCTTTAAATACTTTGGTCAGTTCAAGAATATTTTATGCAATTGTATATTGTTTATTTAAAAGAAACAAAAGTGCAGTTTTGTGTCTGTCCTTGTATTATTCAACTGGTTGAGTTTGATGAGAGATTTATAAAGTAATTAGTAATAAGTAATCCAATACTTTTTTAGAGAGAGTAATTAGTACATTCATCTAATTAAACTATAGAAGATGTAGTTAGCTAGTAACTAATTACTTTTTTAGAGTAACTTACCCATCACTGGTAAGGAATAATATTTGACTCTTTTGAACTTCATATATTATTATAGTATTGCATCTTCTGATTACAGTTGTATTTTGGCAGAGCGTCAGCTAGAAAGACTCGTCCAGCGTGTGTCTGATTCTGTGTTGCTGTAATGGTTTGATTGATCCTTCTGTTAGGTTTCCTGCTGGGATTTCGGGATATGTTGAACCGGCTAAGTAAAGTCCCAGAATGCGAGCAGGGCGGGCCAGCGCTCTGCTGACTAAGCCTAGCTGTCAGGAGAGCTCAGAGGCAACGGGTCGGTCTGTCAGGGCTTTGATGGCGTGTCTGAGGAGGCAAGGCTTCCTGGGATTGTGCCATGGAGTCCACCGCAGAACTCAGCACAGGGTAATTTCCTTAAGAGCTTTAATTACGGCCAGGAGCCATTAATGTTTGGGCCAGCGTTTAGCAAGCAGAACAAGCATGACAAACTGTCCATGATTCCTGTCTGAGGAGTTGTTTGCTTAGCAGAAATTCGTAATGTTCTAATTGGGTGTAGTTAAATATGCAGTATACTACAAAAAAAACCCCCAAAAAATCCATGAAATGCATGGTTAAAAAAACGGCAGCAATCTTTGCCATAAAAAGTGGTTTTAAAGATTAAAATTAAATGTAACGTTTTTAAAAAAATATGTATTTTATCAATTTAAATAATGCTAATATATTTTATTGACAACCACCTTAAAAACAGAGGTGGTAAAGAGAAGGCCTTTTCTCTTACAAAACACAAATGACACTAAAATAAGGCAATAAACAGTCATTTAACAAACAGAAGATGTAATATAAAACTCTAATGTGAATACCTAATAAGAAAAAAACTAAGAATAAAGTTATTTCAATAAAAAAAATAAAATGTGAGCTGTCACACCGAGAATTCTGGGAATGTCAATTTATGTTTTTTCCTTGTAAAATTACAAGATGACTTGTTCTTTTTTACTTATCACGTGAAATGCCCCTTTAGACGTATTACAGTTTTAGTGCGACTGTGTATGTTTGGGCATACGGTGGCAGTACCCTGATATTCTTGGAAGTATTTTAAACCACCATTCAAATATCATAGTACATTAATTGATATCAAACACTATTGTCAAAAATTGCTGCCTTAAATTTTTAAGTACAATCAACTTGGATGTTTAAGTCATTTCGAATTAAATTACATTAAACTGACTTTTAACTTTCTTGATGAGTTAAAGCAATGTAAAAACATAAGTTGTTAACTTATTGATTATATACTTTTTGTTTTTACAGTGTACTGTGCTTTATTCGTATCATGCTTCGGCTATAGTTGTAAAAAAAAGAAGCAGATTCTTTCACATATTATTTTTTGTGTGTTATATGTAACACACTGACCACTTAAAGTACGTATACTGAAATGGCATTTTTCATGTGAAACAAACTGCATGTATTCTCTTCAGATCTTTATATAATTATGCATCTGTTACTATACTGTAAATATTTTTTGTTAGGTAATCTAAAATTCTGAAAGCTTTCATTATAAAGTACACTTGCACATTTTCACATATTGTAATGTACTGTATATACAGTAGGCTATAATAACATGTGAACTTCAGTGAAGAATGAGACATTGACGTGTGCAGTGTGTGGGATGTGTGAGATAAATTAGTTAGTTCTGATGTACCAGACAGACTGTCAGAAGAACAGCTGGTGCTTCAGATGGAAATGTCCAGAGCGCCGTCCATCAAGAGCACTGCACAAACATCACTGCAAATATACCTCTGCTGAGTTACAGACACTCTCTATTATCAAGATCCTTTACTAGATCTCTATATGAGGAGGATTTGGGGTTCAGTAGTCATTATTCTTTATCGCATTAACAACTAAAAAAAAAAGGTTCCAATTCTCACTATTAACTACAACGTTTGCCTCAATGTACTCCTAATTATTGTTTATTAATAGTTAGGTAGTTGTTAAGTTTAGTATTGGGTAGGATTAAGAATGTAGAATATGGTCATGCTCAATAAGGCATTAATATGTGCTTTATAAGTATAAACAGCCAATATCATAGTAATATGCATGCTAATAACCGGACCCTAAACTAAAGTGTAACCAATATTTTTTATAAATTATAATAAACTTATTTAAAACTGTAAAAACATTCAACATTAGTTAACATAAACTAGCAATGAAGATTCTTCTAAAGAAAGCATTTATTAATCATGTTAATTTCAACGTTTACTAAGACATTATTAAAATCAAAAGTTGCATCTATTAATATTATTTAATGGAGCTGAGATAACACGAACTAGCCATGAACAATTGTATTTTTATTACTACTTTTTTGTTATTGTATTACTACGTTATTACTATTTTATTACTACGTTATTACTATTTTGTTACTACTTTATTACTATTTTATTACTTGTTAACTAATGTTAACGAAGATTTATAAGAAATGTAACAAATGTTTTGCCTATTGTTATGTAATATAAGTTCATGTTAACTAATTGAAACCAAATTGTATATTGTTACCAAAATGATTATATCGTTATTAAGTATTATACCGTTATATAGCAGTTTTAAAACATATCATGTATCAAAAGCCCCACACTGTTTGATGTGTTAAATAGTTTGAAGTTTTCCCATCTCATTCACTTAATTTTTAAAAGACTAAAATCAGTCACTATAGCACAGGAGAGAGCTGCACGATTGAAGATATCAGAGGACTTAAGATTAAATGCACACAAATCGTTGAGGTCAATTTGAAAATTAAACTTTATTAAGGGTATTAAAATCCTCAAAGACTGCTGGCAGTGAGTGGAGAGAGGGCATGATTAGTTCTGCTTGCCTTAAAGATGGATCACATGACGCTTTTTAACACACACGCATGCTGATGCTTTTACAGTTCCCTGCCCAAAGTTTTAAAGCGTGCCTGCATGGTTTTTACTTATACACATGCCTTGTTCTATTCTTTTTATGGCTTCAACTCTGCGCTGTGACAGTCTGTGTTCGAAGGACATTGGCAGACATCCAAAAATCTCACGGCCTTTTATTGAAACCTTAAAGAAGTTCTTGGCTCAAAAGGCCTTGTGTGGGCTTTGTCTCAATTAGATTGACCATAAAGGGCATGCGAGCTGATGAAACAGGATTAGAAGAGGGGAACGCATTGCCTGGATATTATATGTGCTGTGACGTTCATCTGTGCAGGAATTAACATGGATTAACCTGCGCTGGATAGAGATGGGATAGTAGAACAGCCAAATAATTGAGTCACAGGGAACAGACGGTTTTTTTTTGTGAGAAAAAAACTCCATTGAATTAGTTCAACTCACTTAAGTCTTTGGACTGAAATCAGAAACATAAGTGGTGCACTCATAAGACCTCTACCCTGGAGGTTCTGCTGTAACTGGGCTGGAGTTATCATAAGTTCACGTTCCCCAGTGTGGTGAACACAGTAATTGTGCCTTTTGTTCTATGGGTCGCGATGAGTGATTTGTGAGGTGTGTGGTGGAATATTAACAGCAACTTCAACTTATGGAACTCATATAATGCATATTATTATGTGCTTATTCATTTGTCTGACAAAAAGAAAACTTGTATTCAAACTATTATACGGGAAGTGACAATAGATAGATAGATAGATAGATAGATAGATAGATAGATAGATAGATAGATAGATAGATAGATAGATAGATAGATAGATAGATAGATAGATAGATAGATAGATAGATAGATAGATAGATAGATAGATAGATAGATAGATAGATAGATGTGCACTTATCAGCACTATTCCATTGGGAAAAGGTACATAATACTTTTAAAAGTATTATACTTTTACTAAATACTTTTCTTTTGATTTAAATGAATACACATTTACACATACATTCACATATACTTACATATACATTCACATCTATTTTTTTTTTATTTTTTTTGTAATATATGTTGGTAACACTTTACAATAAGGTCCATTAGTTCATATTTTTTAATTAACATGAACTAAGAATGAGCAATACTTCTACAGCATTTATTAATGTTAATTTCAACATTTACTAATACTTTATTAAAATCAAAGGTTGTATTTGTTAACATTAGTTAATGCACTGTGAACATACATAAACAATACATGAACAGCTGAATTTTTATTAACCAACATTAACAAAGATTAATGAATACAGTAATAAATGTATTGCTCATTGTTAGGTCATGTTAGTTAATACATTAACTAATGTCAGCTAATGAACCTTATTGTAAAGTGTTACCTATATATTTTATAATATTATAAAAGTTTGGTAACACTATTGGTTTCATTTGTTCACATTAGTTAACTACATTAGTTAACAAGAACTAACAATTAACAATACTTCTACTGCATTTATTAATCTAAGTTAATGTTAATCTACAACATAACAAATTTTTAAGCTCAAAATATATATCTGTTAACATTAGATAATTCACTGTGAACTAACATGAACAAACATTAATAAATAATAATAATTAATGCTGTAAAAATATATTGCTTGTTTTTAGTTCATGATAGTTAGTACATTAATGTTTACTTTATTGTAACGTGTTACCATTAATTGTATATAGAATGTAAAACTATTGAATATTTAGCTATTTTTAATTACAATGTAATGTAATGTTTATGGCTTTTTTTGTGCCGGGAAAATGGATAGCATCAACTTTTCCAGATTCTAAAATTCAAATTAGCTAACTCTTTAGTGTTAGATAATTTGAATTTTAGAATCCGAAAAAAATATTACATAATTACATACTAATTATACAATTTCATACATGTGTCCTAGGAATGTATTGCTATATTCAATTCAATTCAATTCAATTCATGTTTATTTGTATAGCTGTTTTGACAATACAAACCTTTTCAAAGTAGCATTACACAAAATGCATGTTTTAAATATTATAATCAAGAAGCCAGAGGTGACTGTGTCATTTGTCTTTAAATTATATCAAAATCTGGTGTAAAACAATTATGTGATGGTTTTGTTTAATTTTTTTTTATTTTGATTGACAGGTGGATCCGCACGGAGCGATGGATGATGTGTTTAGACCTCTATGATGGGGCAGGGCAGCTGGTGTTGTGAATCAGGCCGCCGTGGTGAAAGGGTACGGCTTCTTCACAACACCAGGGTCTCACCTCATCACACACCAACGACACCATTCACACACTCGCACACACACCTGACTGAGTGAGAGGATACAGCTTTCCCATGTCATAAAAATGAACTTGTGTCTGCAGATGACAGATGAAGTGTGTGGAGTAGAGTTATATTCTCTGCTCTGAACTTTCAGAGATTTTAGGTGTATTATGTGGCTCCTACAGTATGTGTTTCATAGTAGATCATGTCAGCAGACTGAATTCTTATATTGGACAGGTAAGTACAGTGGATTTAATTACAATGACACTGTTGATATTAATGACATGAATTTAATATCACTGTGAGACTGGAATTGCTTTTAAATGTTTTAGCAATGAAGGTAAACTCTAATTTCTTGCCATTAAAATGCCATTTTTTTTTTTTTTTATGGAGCTGAAGTTGATTGGAAATTATGTAATATGTAGAATAATAAAAATAAAAGTGAATGACTGTGTGGACTTTTTTACTTAAAATGAGATAAAAGATCAGTTTTATCACATTTTGCTACTAATTATATTAAGAAATTCTAAAGGTCAGTAAAACAAATAATAATCATTAAAGTCTGATTACCTGGTTTGGACTTTTCTTTTAATTGGGTTTTTTTGTGTGAGTGTGTCTTTTACACGTTTTGGCTTTCTATCAACATTTAATTTTTATAAATGTAATTATTACTGGTTATATCTCATTACATTACATTACATTTATATATTATCAAAGCCATACATGCAGAACCTGATTTTACCAAGTACATCCTGGATCAATATCTTTGTTGATATTGATTTGTTGATACTTGCAATATCTTTCCATTCAACCAATCAGATTTGAGGGACAAGTTTACAGCTTATGTCAAGTTCAGGCTTACAAACAGGGTTAGGTGCTTCTACATCACGTGTTTCCCTCTGATTTTAGGGATAAATTAGGTTTAGGGGTAGGGATAGGGTTACATTTTCTGACAGGAATGTTGTTCCAGGATCAACAAAATATGAAACACATCTAACATGTCAAAATCAATAGATAAGTTTTGGAAAATTTTGACAAAGATGAGTACTTGCTCCCTCTGGTGGATTGAGGCCATCTTAACCTTTCACCATTCAAATGGAAATTTCCCTATACATCCTCCTGGGCAAAAATTAAAAAAGCTACACATCAAGCTAATTGTCTAAACCAAAAATGATTGGTCAAGAAATTCACAAAATGTAAGCAAAGTTTAGCAAACGCACTTTTAAAAAGTCATTGCTGTCTCGGATTGAAGTTTTTGGCAGAATATGGGAAGCTGTGTGTGGAGTGATTAATCACAATGAAAATAGTTATATAAATATAATAATAATAAACAATTTAATAATAAATGCATCTGTTACGACCCTTCTTTGGCTCACAACCGTCTAGGAATTTTTAGAAGGGGAACATTAAGCCAGTTCAGACACCTGTCAACATTGAGCACTGAATGAAATGAGAAATAAGAGAGAGACCACAAAATCAAGTAAACTTAATTTAATAAAAGATAAAGTAATTCATATTTTACATATGAACAAAGCAAAATGGAAGGAACAAAGGGGAAAACAGGATTGTGCCAAACAAACAAAAATAACAATCAGAAAGGAACCAACTAAACCATTTATATCTAATCCTAAACTAAAAAAAAGAAAGATCAAAGAAAAAGTCTTCAACGTCCGTGACGTCGTAACTAAACTACTCTAACTAACAAAGCAAAAATATAGAGGGTGGCACGAATCCCTAACCTAGTGTATATAGACAAAAATCCAACTAACTTTGTAAATATATGTCACGTGATGGCCTTACCTATCCCCTCTCCTCCTTCCCATTTAACCCAGCTTTAAAGAGCTGTTTAAATCTTTCAGAGCTCACAAATAAGAAGTTTTTGGGGCAATCAAAAACAAGGCACGAAAAATCAAGCAAAGAGAAACGAAACACATCACAAGGCAAAACCAAAACAAAAAGTCTCTCTTCCTCGCTGGCAGTAGCATGTTCTTTTAAGTAGGGCTTCTCCAGGTGTCAAGCATCAGGATGATGAGGATCCCGCCTCACATGGCACACCCACTCAACTCATTACGAATGACTGACAGGCAAAACAGCCAATCAGCGACGGCCTGTGAAAGTGAAAGTAAGAGAGACAAAAGAGACCAAAAAGAGAAACACAAGATACACCCCAAAACACAATAAACGTCCCTAAGGACGTAACAGCATCTCTAGCACAGTGAAGCAGGGAGGTAGAGGTGTCATTGTGTTGAGAGCCTTTTTATCTGCTGTTATTGGTGAGCTACTTCACTGTGAAAAGTCATTTACAGCAGAATGGCTTGCTTCCCACAAATGAAAAGTTGTTTTATAAAGAGGAATGATCATATGGTATTTTTCAACAAGACAATGCTCCTGCCCAAACTGCAAAGAAAACCAAGAAGTGGCTTGAGAACAAGTCCATCAGGCTAATGGTTTTGGCCTGGTCAGAGTCCAGATTTGAACAATGTAGTGAATTTTTGGTCTCAAATTAAACTCAAACGAACTGGGAGACATTTTTCAACCACTCATGAACTGTTTGAAGCCATTAAAGGGGTCATATAATGGTACATGCACTTTTACAAGTTGATTGTACTGAAATGTGTGTTGGCAGTGCCTATACACAACCATCATATAATGATAAAAATCAATCCAGTGGTCTTTTTTTAATCTCCTTATATGTTTTCCCCCGTCTCAAATCGAGCCGTCTGACCATGTGACGTCACACAGTCGGACGCCCCTCCCACAATTTTTATTTGACAGCAGCGTTTCAACACAGACCCGCCCTGAGCGAGCTGTCATCATAGTCCGCGTGGACATTGTTGATAAGCTGGAGCAGAATGGCGTCTAAGCGATTGTGGTGTTCTGTTCTTGGGTGCAATAAGGAACACAGCAGTCATTTTGATGTTCCTAAATCCGAACCGCTGAAGACGTAGTGGCTGAGTTTTGTTTTCGAAGGGAATATTCCCCACGATCAACGTCAATGCTTTCATGTTTGCTCGAATCATTTCACACACCAGACTGCTTTACAAACGAGGGTCAATAAAGCTGGTTTTGCTAAGAAGCTGCTCCTGAAAAAAGGATTGGTACCAACTATTCGTGTTTCTGCTGCACCTCCAGAAGAAGTGAGTGTAATGTTTTATTAACCTTTATATTGATCTTTGCAAATCGCCTGCACGCTTCACGATGAATGCGTTTTTTTTCACGAATGAAGGTTTACACTCAGGGTACATTACGGCATGTTTTCTATGTACAACGTTCTCAATATAATTCATAATCCCAAGTTTATAATGAACAACGCGTTATGGTTATTGTGTTATAACAAACGGTGTACGCACAGAACAGAGGGGTGGGGTGAGCAAAGCTCATTATCATTTAAAGACACATGCACTTAAATGGCGTGCTGAAAACAGAGCTGTTTTTGACCGGGTAAAATTAGTGTTTTCTTACAATACTAATAAGAATTTTTAATTAAAGTGTATTACAAACTTTTCATTTAGACCCTAAAGAATCATAATAACTTGTACAAAAATGGCATTATATGAACAACAGTGACTCCTCTTATTCCTGTAAAAAGCAGTCTGCAAGTTTACCCAGTTAAAACATCTAAAGGAAATTATTTGTGAAGTTCCTAATAATTTCTTGACCAGTGATTTGTGATTAAAATGGTTAAGACCATTTGTGTGTGTGTGTGTGTGTGTGTGTGTGTGTGTGTGTGTGTGTGTGTGTGTGTGTGTGTGTGTGTGTGTGTGTGTGTGTGTGTGTGTGTGTGTGTGTTTGTGTGTAATATATATAGTGCTGCTTTGAGGTATGAAATGTCCAGTCCACCTCCTCAATCTATGAATAGCATTTCATCACTATTTTTTCCCTGAGGGTTTAGACACACACAGACATCAATATACCTCTCTCCTCTTTTCTCCTGTGAAGAGGTGCTGATGCCACTGCTGACAGGACCATCACAGCATCTGTCTGGCTCAAGTCAGGGCCACCCGCCAGGGCCCTATAAGTGTGAGCAAAAGGCCTTGCTCGAAGGACAGCAGCATTGGTGTCTCTCAGGGTCCAGTCACGGATATGGGAATTGTCTCTGCAGAAGTAGGCCTACAGGTGCCATATCAAAAGATTCTGATTTGTGAGTCCTGCTCTGGTCATTGGAGAGTGACCGGATCTGATCTGAGATATGCAGGCAAGATGTCTGGCGACCCAGGACATGTCCTCATGACATGTCTGCCTGCAGCACGCCAATGGCTATGTCCTATGCCTGCTGACAGTCAGTATTATGGAATGTACAGAAATCTAAGTGTTACTTAATTCTAACAGTGAACAGATCAGCATTTTCCACCTTCCTCTCGTAGGTTTACAGAGTTCCCAACAAGTCTTCCTGTTATTGGCATGTTGCAAAGTGTTACAACAGCAAGTTTCTGCCAGAAACTGCATTCAAGTGGAAATAAAGTGGGGCTCGTGCAAGGGATAAGCACAAAATAAAAGCTGAAAAGTACAAGAAAGAGAATTTATTTTTTAGAGTTGTAGCCCTTTATGATAAAACTATAGTTTTTAATAGAAATATAACATTTAATGAAGCAATAAAAACCACTACTAACATTCAAAAGGTTGGGATTGCTACAATATTTTTTTCTTCAAAGAAACTAATGAAAAAAAGGCAGTAAAGACATTTATAATTGTTACAAACTGCTCAGAGACTTGGGTTAAAGATCCAAATGCAGTTTTATTGGGACAATCCAGAATCGTAATCCATATAAAAGGCAATAGGTCAAACACACGGGCAAACAATCCAAATGAGCAACTGGACAGAAAACACAGGCAAAATGGTCGCAGAGAACACACAGAGAACACGCAGAGAATCAGAGAATCAAAACAAAAGCTCCAGCAATGCAGGAATGCAGAACAAAAGGAATGCTCATAAATGCATTGTTACAACATACTAGACTTTGCCATGAGTGAGTGAAAACACAGAGCTTAAAAAAGCAAACACAAGAGAGTTAGGGCCCGTCCACACGGAGACGCGTTTTGCTGTATACGTATACATTTTTTATCGTATTGGCGTTTCGTCCACACGGATCCGGCGTTTTCGGAGACTGAAACCGCTATTTTTTTAAACCGGGTCCCAAGGTGGATAAATCTGAAAACGCTGCCCTTGCATTTTCGTGTGTACGGCCAATCCGTACATTTTGTGAAACGATGATGTCATCACACCAAGTGTCAACTAGTCAGACACCGTTAAGTCACAGCAACTACATTTATGGTTTTTCATATTGTTCAACAAAGTTCTTGATTAAAAAAGAAAAAAGAAAAGAAAAAAAGAAGCTACTGTGCCTACTATTATTGTTGTATACAGCCATAGTATACAGCGCGCAAGGTTTATGCGCATGCTTTAAGTCTTCTTCTCCGTTTTTAGTGTATGTCTGTGGCAGAATTACAGCACCACATACTGGTCTGGCATGTATACTACATCGTTTTGAGTCGGTTTCAGTGGTTTCGCGTGTACGCAGATATTTCTTGAGACGACGCCGTGTTTACGGAATTTTTTTTTTGAACGGGGAAAAAAAATATCGGATAGGGAAAGCTCTGGCTTCGTGTGGATGTGGCCTTAATCTCACACAGGTGGGATTAATGAGACCATAATGAGTCCAGGCAATGGGTAATGTGAAGTGAAGTTCTAGTTCATGATGGGAAGGCAGTACAGGAGACAGAAGGAGTGCCCTCTGGAGGTTATCCTGGGCACTCCAGTTGACAATAATGTCACAAAAGATTTCTTTTTAGAATAAATGTAATAGTCAAATAAACATGCTGTTCATTACAGAATCCTGAGGGGGGGAAAAACACTTTATTGCGGTAGTTAGTAAAGTAATACATTACATTACACATTTAATGTAATATACTCAGACTACTTTTTGATTACTTTTAGATTACTTATGACTTAACTCGTTTATCATGTTGATTTGAATAAGATAATCTTGTACCATATTGATATAAAAAATACAAAGAGAAAGAAAATATATTCCATTCTTTGATTTTAATAGCATGAAGTGCATTAAATACATCAGGGTTTTCCAGACTGGGGTTTGTGATGGAGGTGCAGGGGTTCTTGATTTTAATGAAAAACTATTAAGTAGCCTAATTGAATCATAAAACTGTCAAATAAATCATAAATTGTATTATTATTATTTACTTAATTTTATTATTTATTACCAGCTTGCTGCTGGTTTGTGTCTGTAAGCTCTTAGCTTTCTGTTTTGAATCTCCATTTACTATCATTCCTTGTTGTTTAGATTGCTAAATATAACTTACTCATCAACATATATTAGATGTTTTCTAATATTGCCCATCACATTAATCTGACGTCGCTAGATTTTAACTAAATTGTTATCGCTAGCACAACTCGTATCTCGCTAACCTGTTAACCTGCCATCCGTGCTTGCCGTCTATTTTCTCTCGCGGGGTCGCACCTTTTACAAGTCTATCAAACTACTGTGGTTAGTTACCCTGGTAAACCAGAGTTCTTGCGAGAGCACAAGTTGAATTTGCTCAGCGAGTTACTCTGGTGTCGAGCAATGGAGCTCATTAAATATGCCCCTCGATCTGAGCTGCACCAATCACATCGGGTTATCTGATATAGGCGGGCCAGAGGCGAGCTAAACAGATGACAACAGCGCTGTGACGTCGAAGTCATCAGTAAACATTGCAAGATGCCTATGGATGAATAGCAGTGGTTTGAAACGGCTTTGGCCGCTACAATGAACGATTTAGACTTGGCTTTTTCCCAAAAGAGGAACAGAAGACGGCGCTCGAATCGTTCCTTTGCAAGAAGGGTGTTTTTGCTGTTTTGCCGACCGGAAGAGTCTAATCTACCAGTTAGCTCCGCTGGTAGCTAAGCGTATGGGGATTATTGTTGTGATTGGTCGTAGTGTTATCCAATTGCGTGCTGTGAGATTTTCAAATGCATGCTTGGTGCCGCCCCTCGAGCTGGCCGATTTCCATTGACCGACACCAGACCATTAATCTTTTAGATTTAGGTCTGGATTTCCAGGCTAGTGGTTAGTAGGATCAGTCAACAAACACGGTGAGTAATGTCTTCTCCTCTTATTGTCACTTGCACTTCGTGTCATATGTATAGTATAGCATTCTCTGTCAGCACTGAGGGCTTTACATGTGATAAACGCAGGGAGATAGTCAGGCTGACGGAGAAGATTTCAGAACTAGAGACACGCATCAAAACTTTAATCGAGGATAGCAAGATTGCAAGGGCTTTAGATACAAATCTTTTTTACCAAAGCAGGATGTGACTAGCTTAGTGAACTCTGTATATCGCATTACATTTGGAATACAAACAAAAACAGAAACGAAAAACAAAAAACAACACTATTTACAGACAGCATGGAAGGTGGGCAGTTGAAGTAAAGATATAAAAGACTAATGGTACCCAAGTTAACATTATGGGCCCTATCTTGCACCCAGCGCAATTGACTTTGTACACCGACTTTGTATCATTCCTATTTTGCATCCGCGCAAAGCGGACTTTTCCCTCCACAGAAGCACGTCGGTTAACTAAGAAATACACTTGCGCTCCCAGGGACGGTTCAGCGCAAAGAGGAGGCGTGTTCCGGCGCAAAGGTTCCCTCATGCTATTTTGCAGGTTTAGAAAACAATTGTGCCACTAACCAGGAAAAAATAGTTTAAAGTCAGTGGCGCGTTGTGCATGTTATTCATATGCTATTTTAAGGGCGCATGCTTGGCCATAATCAATGTAGCGTGTGCACAACGCGCACTTTGATTCTCTCATCTACACAGAAGCAGCAGTTTTCATTTTTGCAAATCATACATTATTACGATAGATAGATAGATAGATAGATAGATAGACAATTTATTATAAAAGCATACATCTAACTTACACATTTACCCAAATTATCATACGCCGGTTTAACCGAAGTTAATTTGGGTGGGTTTCTCCATCCCCAATGTCCCTGACGAGAACGTCGGTCTCCTCGGCTGTGAACCGCTCCTGGCGCGTGCCTGGCAAATCCGCAGTTATAATAGGAATCCGCTTTAGAACAAGCGCGCCTGCTCTTAAAGGGAATGTGAGATGTCGCTCTGATTGGTTTATTTCACGTTACGCCCAAACCACACCTATGAATAATGAAGCTACTTCAGACCAACCCCTTTTAGATTTGCGCCGGGCGCAAGAGGAATTTATCCCGCCGGGAAAATAGCAACAGCGCCGGAGATCCGCCCACAAAGTTACTTGCGCTTTGCGCTTGACACTTGCGTTTCAGATCGTTAAAATAGGGCCCTGTGACTGTAATACAGAGTTATGATGTGTCATGACTGATAATACTGTTTAAACAAATGGGATTTGAGTTTAGACTTAAAATCATGCAGCGTGGTTGACCACCAATGTGCAATGTACTGTATACTTGCTGTAATGATTCATAATACAGTAGTCCATTTGTATTTTGCAGCATACAGCAAATATACTTTATGCAGATAAACTGCAAAACACAAACACACACACGTGTATTTTTTTTAATATATTTGTGTGTGTGCAAATTTTCCCCCTATTTTATGTGAAAAATCATGTGTTTTGCATTTCTGCATTTTTCCTCCAAAGGACTGCAAGATTACCTCTTTTCACACCTCAACAGGAGGAGGCTATTTGCACCATGGTCAGAGCAA
Source organism: Leuciscus idus (assembly GCA_021554675.1). Classification (NCBI taxonomy): domain Eukaryota; kingdom Metazoa; phylum Chordata; class Actinopteri; order Cypriniformes; family Leuciscidae; genus Leuciscus; species Leuciscus idus. The sequence continues at coordinate 11,271,387 of CM038635.1, read as the reverse complement.
ACAATGCCATTAGATTAAAGGAGATACAGAGTGCCATTATAAGACAACAATGTCTTTGAAAACATCCAATCTGTTAGCATCTCAACTATCGACAGGGTGCTGAAAAGACACCAAGTGAGCATGAAACAGCTGTACCGTGTGCCATTCGAAAGGAATAATGACAGAGTACAGGAGCTACTGTACCAGTATGTACAGGTAAAATATCTATGTACATACAGTAACTACAGCAGCATTTAATAGTGATAGCTAGTACAGTAAGCATGACCTGTAAACACTATGCAATATGTATAAATTTGAGGTAACTGTATCTTGTCCAAAATGAAAATGGATGTAATTCATGAAACTAATTTTGTGTGTTCTGGGAAACAGCGTATAATGGAACTGGACTCAAGTGAACCATCTCACAACTTCATATATGTGGATGAGGCTGGCTTCAACCTGGCCAAAAGCAGAAGGCGTGGTCGAAATGTCATCGGCCACAGTGCTACTGTTGATTAGCCAAGGCCAACGGGGCGGAAATATCACTATGTGTGCTGCCATTTCAGAGCATGCCGTGCTAACTCATATTCCCCCTAAGGCCATACAACGCACAGCATCTCCTCATCTTCTTAGAGACCCTCTACAGGATTCTCATCCCTGATGATGAGAGGGGCCCATTTCAAGATGATTTACCGAAGTATGTGGTTATTTGGGATAATGTGAGATTCCATCACTCAAACGCCATCAGGCAATGGTTTGTGACCCACTATAGGATGCTGATGGAATCCCTCCCACCTTATTCTCCATTCCTTAACCCAATTGAGGAGTTCTTCTCTGCATGGAGGTGGAAGGTCTATGATCGCCAGCCACACACTCAGATGACCCTGCTGGCTGCCATGGCTGTAGCCTGTGAGGACATCACAGTAGACGCCTGCAGAGGTTGGATAAGACATTCCAAAAGATTTTTTCCACGGTGCATTGCAAGGGAAGATATTCGTTGTGATGTAGATGGGACTCTGTGGCCCGACAGACTGGCACGTCAAGAGGTGTAGACAGACTGCACTGCAATTCCTCATACAATGCTGCATGCAAAGTTCTGCCTAAGGGGTCTTTCCTGTGTTTGCCTTTTTAATTTTGTATTTTCGTCTTTGTGCCCCTATTTCTTTTTCATTTCTATATCACAATAATATTGGAGTTTTTTTTTTTTTTTTTTTTGTCAGACCACTAGTAAAAGTGTAACTGTGAATCCTATCCAGTCTCTTTCAATCAATAACTCACGTACAGTAGTGTTTAAATTTGTACTTTTGAAATGGATAAATGGCATACAGAAGAAGCGCAGCTTTGTACATTTCAATACAGTAACTGTGATCCAAACTGTTGCCATAATTTATATCAGGTAATACTAACAGAGTGCAGTGTTTTATTGACAACATGACTTAGCATTTTGACTATCTTGTTTGTGAACAATGACACAAGGACTTTTCATTCTGATGGCACTGATATGTTCACTGACATAAATACTTACTTTTGAGAGATGAACTAAAGATTCTGAGTAAGTTACAGGCTTTTGCAGGTAATCCAATGTGTGGTGCTGTTTGTACAAATTGTTTTGAGAATGCACATACTTCTTTGCTAATATTAAGGATGATTTGAGAAATGCATCAAAGCAACTGAGAAAAACTGTAATAGAGAGAGAGATTTATTTATCCTTTCGGAAATTTGTTCTACTAGTATCTAATGAATGAGTACCAGTATCTAAAAAATAAGAACTAATATCTAATGAATAACTAGTATCTCTTAAAAAGGTACTAGTATCTAAAGAGTAGGCACTAGTACCTAAAGAATAAGCACTAGTAGCTAATTAATTAGTACTAGTACTTAATGAAATAGATACTAGTATCTAAAAAATAAGTACTAGCATGAAAATAGAGACTAGTAGGTTTTAAGGATTAAATGTTAAAACGGCTTGCCATAGACAGATCCCCATAGAAGTTAATGGCAACAGTGTGAAATGTGTTAAGTAACAAAAGAATAGTCACTATCAAAATAAGTAATAGTATCTAATGAATAAGTACTAGTATCTATTTAATAGGTACTAGTATCTAATGATTAATAAGTACTAGTTACTAATGAATAAGTACTAGTATCTAATTTACCAATTTAATAGGCACTATAATCGAATGAATAAATAGTGTCTATTCAATATGCACTAGTATCTAATGAATGAGAACCAGTATCTAAAAAATAAGAACTAATATCTAATTAATAACTATCTTTTAAAATGGTACTCGTAAAGAATGCACTAGTACCTAAAGAATAAGCACTAGTAGCTAATGAATAAGTAACTTACTAGTACTTAATGGAATAGATACTAGTAGACCTATCTAAAAAATAAGTAGCCTACTAGTAGCATGAAAGTAGATACTAGGTTCTTTAGCTGCGTACGGCGTTTTGCTGCGTATTGCGGAAAAAAAAGGTAGTCCTATACATAACAAAATGTATTAAAAAAAACCTGTTGATATCATGTTCGAGTTCATGAGTTCGCCTACCAATCGTATGAGAGAAACACAGCTTTCACTCTCAGTCAAACTATTATTACTAGCCAATCAGAAGAAGAATGGGGCGGGTCTTGGAAAAATTGTTGTTGAGATCCAGCTGCAAGTGTCGCAACCGAGTCCTACTAAGCATAGACGCTGGAGCGGAGACGTCACGTTGGAGAGTAGCAAGCAAACATAGTCGGCAGGATGGAGAGTAAGTTTATGAAGCCTGGGGAAGACGTCCTAATTGATAAAGGTATTAAAAATAGGAGCTTGGATAGCAGCACCCATGATTTTGGGGTGTGTATTGTGCATGGAATTATTATTTTGTGTTTCCTAACGCTTTACAACAAGGTTGTGTGTGTAACCATTTGCTTATGTAACACATAGGCCTATTACATTTTAAATTTGGTATCATGAATTAATCAATATCTTTTAAAGCATACCTTTTTTTATTATCTTGAAATACATCTTTAGAAATGTCAATTTTTAACTAGGAATGCACCAATACCACTTTTTTTCCCAGAACTAGGCATACCGATACTTTCATTTTTGGTATTTGACAGTTGTGTATTTTCACTGCATTTGTATTTTTTAAATATATTAGGTAGAGAAAATTAATATGAATCATATTCATTGATTTATTTTTGTTTAGCAAATACATATTTCCTTCAGTTACTTTCATGCTTAATTATGCATTTTAAAATGTATCTAGCCTCTGTTTCACTGCTCATTCTATTGCTCTATCATTATTTTATCCTTTATTTAATAGAACAGCACATACATATTTACTGGCCTGGTTGCGTCAGTGGTTCAAATGTTTAGATACTAGTGAAATATCACAATTCTCTATTACAATTTTGATACAGCAAAAACTACTAGCCTAATTAATGTAAATTTAAAACATTATTAAAGACAAGTAAACAGTCAGTAATAAAATAAGAACAAATAATCAAATTACAAATGGCACAAATTTTCAGGTCTAACCTTAGTTTACTGGTACAGAATTTGAATAAAGTAGGGTAATCAAATGTAAATAAACACTGCATAGTCTTCACTGTATAAATATAGACACATTTTTTACTAAAGTTACAAAAGTAATTCAATCAAGTGTATTGATTAACATTAAAAACACAGCAGCAGGTTTATTAAACTGCTGTCCCTTGAAGACCATGGATCCAATATACTAATGCACAGATTCAATGGTGTATACATTTTATTTCTCAACTGTTTACGTTCACTTAAAACATTACCAATATGTTTACTAGGATGGCTAAGACGGACGTTTTTACTAGGGTGTGCGATATTGACAAAAACATGGAGACAATCAGCGCGAACGCTGATTGCGATGAAGATCGGCTGAGAGAGAGAGTGTGTGTGTGTGTGTGTGTGTGTGTGTGTGTGTGCGCGCGAGAGAGAGAGAGATCAACCCTGGTTCATGACAGCCCTATTGTGTCTTATTATTATAAATCAATTTGAATAAATTTATGAAATTGACACAAAAGATTGTTGTGTGCATATAATTCGGTTTTAAAAATGGATTTACAAAGGTAAAAATGTCCATAAAAGGTAAAAATCTAGGCCAAGGTACCAGCACAATAACAAAATGTTGTCTAATCATCAGATAAAATCTCAGAAAATCTCGATACATCCGTTTTCTCTTCAACCTGATTTTGCCTGCTACTTCTAGTTTCCATTCTCCCTGTTTCAGTGCCAGATTATTGTTGCTTTGTAAGGCTGCAGTTACCGTCTACTCAGCCATTCCACTACTGGATACTTGTCTTGTACTGTCTCGTCTGCTTATACTGTGCTCTGCCCAGCCATCCTGCTGCTCGTGGCCTTCAACTACTCCTCAACCTGCCATTCTGCAACTACTGCATGGTCTAAGACTGTGTTATCCTCGCTGACCACTGCTATCCAGCTCGGGGATCCCTGCTGTTTCTGTTTCATTAAGCCATGTCAATTATAATTGTGTTAACCAGTTCTGTGCCCGCCTGGTGGCTGACTGCCTTTGTTCTCTTTACAATTAAAACTTTGTACCTGCATTCGCTCTTGGGTCCTATCCTGACAACGGCTGTTAAAATAGTAGGCTATCAACAAAATTTATTTTGCAATGGAGAGGAAACAGAAGCTGTATTTGAAGTGTCATTTAGATGCATTTACTATAGTGCACATGCAAAAAACACATGCAGATAGAAAAAAACACCCACAAATTAAGAAAGCATCTTCATCAGTTTCACAACACACACGTGTGCTCCAAATACAGAAACGCGCTGCAAATAACACAGACCACAACGGAAATGTACGGAGCCCCCCTAGTCCCACTTTGGCAAAAAAAAAATATTATAACTATCTTGTGGCCTCAAGATAGTAACTCGTGGCCTCAAGATAATAACTCGTGGCCTCAAGATAGTATCTCGTGGCCTCAAGATACTAACTCGTGGCCTCAAGATAGTAACTCGTGGCCTCAAGATAGTAACTCGTGGCCTCAAGATAGTATATCTCGTGGCCTCAAGATAGTAACTCGTGGCCTCAAGATAGTAACTCGTGGCCTCAAGATACTAACTCGTGGCCACGAGAAAGTGAGTTTTTTCAAGGCGAACGTTTCCATGTTAATGTTTCCATGGCGACGCGTCACGCGATACACCGCAGCCACAATAATACTGTATGACAGATGTGTCGCTTTTATTTCGCTTTTCCTTTTTTATTCAAAATATTCACAAACTTGCTTACCATGTCATCAACTAGCCTATCTGATATTCCGATTCTCACATACGTGTAAGTGAGTGTGTTTAGTCGTTTAAAAACCTTTATAAATAATCTTGATCTATAATAACATGATGGGCGCTGCATGTGTCCGTCGGATTTACAGCACGTGAATTCATCAGTTTCTCCCGAAATAAATGCAAGAAAGTGGCCGGTGAACTGAGAAGAATAGAGTAAACTTTATAGTTCCTTGTCTTGCACTATGTTTGTCTAATATGAATAACACATGTCGGCAAATTATCTTTGAATAGATTGTTATTGCTGCTTCCACAGACATCAGTGTGTTTAACAAACTCCAAATGTATTGTTTTACTCGTGCTTATGTGTATTTAAATATCTGAAACCAAAAATAAACATTATGAAGTTGAAAAACTGCTTAGTTGTGATGACAGCGCTGAACGCGTCCGACTCTGGCTCGTTTAAAAACCTTTATAAATAATCTTGATCTATAATAACATGAGATGGGCGCTGCAATGTTGTCCTGTCAGTCGGATTTACAGCACGTAAATTCATCAGTTTCTCCCGAAATAAATGCAAGAAAGTGGCCGGTGAACTGAGAAGAATAGAGTAAACTTTATAGTTCCTTGTCTTGCACTATGTTTGTCTAATATGAATAACACATGTCGGCAAATTATATTTGAATAGATTGTTATTGCTGCTTCCACAGACATCAGTGTGTTTTACAAACTCCAAATGTATTGTTTTACTCGTGCTTATGTGTATTTAAATATCTGAAACCAAAAATAAACATTATGAAGTTGAAAAAACTGCTTAGTTGTGATGACAGCGCTGAACGCGTCCGACTCTGGCTCAGCGCCAGCCAATGCGCGAAAGCACAGTTTGGATCTGGCAGCACTGAACATTCTAAATGTGGCGCCGTACTCTCAGGGGCTAGTTGATGACATGGTAAGCAAGTTTGTGAATATTTTGAATAAAAAAGGAAAAGCGAAATAAAAGCGACACATCTGTCATACAGTATTATTGTGGCTGCGGTGTATCGCGTGACGCGTCGCCATGGAAACATTAAAAGGAACGTTCGCCTTGAAAAAACTCACTTTCTCGTGGCCACGAGTTAGTATCTTGAGGCCACGAGTTACTTATCTTGAGGCCACGAGTTACTATCTTGAGGCCACGAGATATACTATCTTGAGGCCACGAGTTACTATCTTGAGGCCACGAGTTAGTATCTTGAGGCCACGAGATACTATCTTGAGGCCACGAGTTACTATCTTGAGGCCACGAGTTACTATCTTGAGGCCACGAGTTACTATCTTGAGGCCACAAGATAGTTATAATAATTTTTTTTTGCCAAAGTGGGACTAGGGGGGCTCCGTAGAAATGTTTCCAGGGGAACCAAATAAGTGACGAACCCAGCTGGGACGTTCTAACAGCTCAAAAGTCTACTTTATTTTATTTTATTTCTTTTAACTTTTTTTGTTGTTGTTGTTGCAAAACATACAGAGATTACATTTTTATGACATACAACTTGTATACATTATACAAAATGTATTAATATGTTCAATGTCATCAGAATACAAATGAGAAAACAATGAGCTGAAAACTAAAATAAATAAGATAGAGAAAAAGAACATGAGGGAAATATATTAGTCTATTAGTCATTTTTTCATGTTATTTTTACATTTTCATAAAAGTTTCATAAGAAATGTTAGGTAATGTAGGGCCCAAAGTTTTAAAGTTGAGACACTCACACACAGATATATAATGCCTATTTTAAAAGCTTTTTTGTGTAAAGAGATATAAATATATTTATTTGCAACCGTTATGTTAACAGCTTTATATTTCTGTAGTAAGAACAGCTATTCAGCTGATGGACACCCCCTGTGTTGTCATGGGAACATCCCAGGTGAAAATAATGAGGAAATCACGTTGTCTTTCGTTGCTCCCTTCATTAAGTGCGTTCCAAACGGCTACATCATGGCACACTAGTGCCCTGCTCACTCCAAAGTCCCACTTCAAGGACTCTGCCGTCTGCCCTTCGAAGGGAGCAGGGCATAGGGATGCTCACGAGCAATAAGCACGTCCCAGCCGGGTTCGTCACTTATTTGGTTCCCCTGGAAACATTTCCATTGTGGTCTATGCTATTTGCAGCCAGGGTGGTAATCCAGCACCCGGAAAGCGTACCATCCCTGGGGGCCGCCGTTAGCATTCCATTGACTCCCATTCATTTTGGCGTCACTTTGACAGCGAATAACTTTACATCTGAGGCGTTTAAAGACTCTATTTGTCCATTGTTTATTTCTAAAGAAACACGACAATGTATAAAAGGCTCCATTACCTTGTATCTTACGTTATGAAGCAGTTTTTGTAAAAATAGGCTAACGATTGCGACTCTCTGGAAATTACCGTATAGATAGGAGGAGAAGCTCGCAGTCAATCGGTGCGTGGAGGCATAAAGTCTGATGAAGTCAAGGGAGAAGCCCATAGAGAGTCATAAAGTTGCTCATGCTCCTCATGGACAGCTCCTACTCACGCTCTGCGTCTCTGCAAGATTCGGAAGGGAATGATTCAGATTTCTTTTGGCACAGCTACTAGAAGACTTACAACTGTCAGACAGGCTGCTCACGTCACATCTACGTCATCAAGCTCAGTTTGAGTCTGCGCAGTACGCTCAGCCATCAGGAAGTGAGTGCTTCTGATTTGCTTCACTTTTCTCCGTTGAAGTCTATGGGGTCGCTGTGTCCATTTCTTTTACTGTCTATGTTTGCAGCGCGTTTCTGTATTTGGTTGTGTTGTGAACTTTTTGTTTCGCTGGTGCTCTAAGCGATGTTGGGTGAAGTCACTTCTTGTTGACGTTCAAAGTATTGTCAGAGCCCGTCTACGGAGAGCCTGGCCACTCCCTATCAAGTCCTATTGTACCGAATTTTGGTTGTAGTTCCACCAGAGTTCCACTGGGGGCGATCACCCATGAGTGCAAAATGAATGGGAGTCTATGGAGCTAGACGGCTAAATAATCTCAGATTCGAAAGTTGAATGAACGAGTACTTATGTCCTTTTGATTTCTTACAGATTGAGTTGTTGTTGCCCATAACACGCTAGCATTCTGCTAATGAACGCTGATTGGTCAGTGAAGGACTGATTACGACCAGAGATACCGCTTGATGGCATCGTGTGTGTGTGTGTATTTTCGGCATGGTCTTTTAAAACAACAAAACAAAAACTCTTCTAGCACGTGATTTACCTGTGTCAGTTGTGTTGTTGATGCCTCAAGAGAAAAGAAAGTGCAGAGCGCGAAAGCACCAAAGTGACTGAAGGATTGCCGTAAAGCAGTATCTTTGGTCGTACGACGTCATTGACATTTTAAAAGACTTTTTAAAGCAAATAAGTGACTCTAGAAAATCTAACACCCAGCAATGTGTAATTTCTTTGCATCTCCTTTCGATTACAACATTCAAATTACTAGACAAAAAATTTGACAGATTTTATGGACTACATGCACACTTTAGTTTAGTTTTTTAACCAATTAAACTTTAAAATGTAGATGTTTCAAAACCGCCGAACTGAGCCCAAACCAGCCCAAATTTTGTCCATCCGCCCAAACCCTTTTTTACCCGCACAATCAAATTCAAAACCGCCCAATTGGGCGGGAACCCGCCCAATCTGGCAACACTGCCGGTGATTCTGTACTAGAAGATGTGTCATAGCGCCCCCTACCGGTTAACAGTGAAAACACGGATAGCTGGAAAATTCAGTCAATGGTGGGGAAAGAGTAAAGTAGAATTATGCTGCGTTCCAGTCCAAAATTGTCATGCCTTTCACTCACTAACTTCCCTCCGTCTCGTTCACTCGGATGTACGTCATTGCTTACGAGTGCCCACTACTGGCGGAAACTGCAATGGGCTGAATTGGAACGTCCTAAGCCCTTGATCACTTGGAATCAGCTGTGGAGTTTATTTATTCATTTATTTATTTTTCCCTTTAAGAATTTGTTTAATGCAGCATCCAAATGTTTATAGGTGTGTTTGGGTTGTTTTAAATTTAGAATTTTTTTTATTAATCATAGAGTTGCTTGTTGTGGTGGTGATTAGATGAGATCTGTGGGGCCGTCACAATCGTACTGCATTGTGGGACATATAGGTGCCTGAAGTGTACATATGAAGTAGACTAGCTTTCTCTGTCAAAATCGAGGGAACAAGGGTCTGTCCATATAAACTTCCTTCGTCCACTTCACGAAGTGGAACGCACTTCAAAATGGCGGCAGAGATTCCCCCTAGGGGAAGTGCTTAGAGAAGTTTGCAAGTGCGTGTCTAAAAGTGGACTGGAACGCAGCCTTAGAATAAATTCCTATACACTACCAGTGGATTAGCCTACACAAAAATTCAGATACGCAGAAACATATCTGTTTTATATCAATATTCTAATCAATATTTTCAAACAATGTAAGTTTCATAAGACTGTATATGAAAAACTATGTAAAAAAAGTATATTTAAAAGTCTACTCGATCAAAAGAGTTAACACAATTACAAGTCAAGTATACTTTGAATACTTAATTATACTTTTAAGTATATCTCAATCAAAATATTGAGAAGAAGTACAGGCCAAATATACTTGGACTTTTCTCTCAGTATAGGTCAAGTGCACTTAAGTGTAATTTTAAGTATATTTCTGAGAAGTAGATAAAGTATATTTCTGAGAAGTATATAAAATGTAGACTGAAAGTATACTTTCTTATTAAGAAGTATACTGATAGAACACTTGAATTAACTTCTTTTTCGAAAGGGTGCAAAGGCGGTGTGTCTTATCTGCAACAAAGTTGTCGCTGTTTGCAAAGAATAGAATATTAGACATTTCATGACATCTATTTTAGAGGTGTCTAACGATCCACAGACTCTTTTGAATGTCTTTCAGATTTTTTCAAATTAAAAGCTATCAGTTCATCTCAAAATAAAACATTGCTGAAAAAACGTTCTCGTTCTTTTATTTTGAAGGCAAATTCACTGAAGACGAAGTGAGTAACTGTTGCTGTCATGACAGATCTATTTCAGCTATCAAAATAATCTGACCAAGCCAAGCATGATTATGTGTTTCTGCTCAGCTAGCAACACTGGGCATCAACCACACGGCATACGTTATACCTTTTCATATACTGTCTACTTTCTATGTATAACAGTTCTATCTAATAATGTATTAGACAGGACTGTTAGACAGATCGTAAACTGATGAACGCGAGCACTCTCAGCGCCTTCAAAATAAAAGTCACAACAACAAGCGCAGCTTACGCCACTTCGGAGTTCCTACTGGCGGTGCAAATGCAACTGGGAAAACGTTCCTAGGGGCACCATTAGTTCTCGGGGAACCACCCTGGTGGCTAGTTCCTAGAACTAAGTTCCTAGAACTTTCCGGTGCGAAAGCCCCTAAAGAACAAAGGGAACAGAGGAAATTACTCACTGCTCTTGACTAAAGAACTTTTGTAGCTTTAATAAGGATTAATCTATATTTAATTAATAATTTATGCAGTGCAGACTGCTTGATCATTTATTCAATTTCTGTAGACTATTGTTCTGTGAATGTTAGACAGGTAGGAATGGCACAGGTAAATATGACATTTATTATAGGTTTATGAGGGTTGTGTTAAGTTCACTTAAATTAAAAGTTGTAAAATTTTTGAAGACTAATAAATGTAAAAAAAAAGCACTGTAATGTTGAATATATGAATATATATATATATATATATATATATATATATATATATATATATATATATATATATTGCTCCCACTTTGTTATAATACCACTAACAGTTGACCATGGAATATTTAGTAGTGAGGAAATTTCACGAATGGACTTATTGCACAGGTGGCAGCCTATCACGGTATCACGCTTGAATTCTCTGAGGTCCTGAGAGCGACCGATTATTTCACAAATGTTTGTAGATGCAGTCTGCATGCCTAGGTGATTGATTTTATACAACTGTGATTGGATTTGATTGGAAAGTGATTGGAACACCTGAATTCAACGATTTGGAGGGGTGTCCCAATACTTTTGGCAATATAGTGTATATGAAGAGTTCAGATGCAAAAGCCTCTAAGTGCCATCTGAAATTTTCTGATCTGATCATTTTTATAAAGCTTGTATATTTAAGTTAAGTAATTTCACTTAAATGGCAGTTAATAGGTAATTTGCATTGCCATTTAAGTGAAATTATTGAACTTAAATATACAAGCTTGATAAAAATGATCATTCTAGAAGAACATTTCAGATGGCACTTAGAGGCTTTTGCATCTGAACTCTTCACATATTATATTATATTATATTATATTATATTATATTATATTATATTATATTATATTATATTATATTATATTATATGACTTATTGTGTTCTTTGTGTGCCCTCCAAGCTACAGACAGCTATGCTGCCTACTATGACCAAACAGAGATTCCTGGAATCCCATGCAACAATGGCAACACAAAGGCCTTCAGTGAGGTTTTCCTTCTCACCCTGTACAGCATAGTTTTCATTGTTGGCTTCATCGGAAACGGCCTGGTAGTGTGGGTCCTGATCAGATACCGTCAGAAATCCAATATGACAGACGTGTGCCTCTTCAACCTAGCCCTATCTGACCTGCTCTTTCTTGTGTCACTCCCTTTTTGGGCTCACGGTGCCATAGATGAGTGGATTTTCGGCAAATTCATGTGTCATACCATAACAGGTTTCTTCATGATAGGCCTCTATGGCAGCATCTTCTTCATTGTCCTAATGACATTGGATCGCTATGTCGTCATCGTCCATGCCCACAGTCTCTTTTCCAGAAATCGGTCTGCAAAAATGCGTTTGATTCTGGCCTCATTTGTATGGATGCTCAGTCTGATTTCATCCCTCCCTAATATTATTTTTGCCAAAGTGAAAAATGATTCAGGCATCAAAACATCCTGTGGGACCGATTTTCCTGAAGGTACAGCCTGGATGTCATTTACTTACCTTCAGATGAACTTCCTGAGCTTGATTATTCCCCTGATTATTATGAGTTTTTGCTATTCCCGGATCATCCCCACTCTGCTCAGCATAAAATCACAAAGACACAAAGTCATCAAACTCATCCTGGCTGTGGTGGCAGTTTATTTCCTCTTCTGGACTCCATATAACATTGTCATGTTTCTCATGTTCCTGCAGAGGAAAGGCTACTTGCTTTCTTGCGACTGGCATACTAATTTGAGCCTTGCCATTCAGTGGGTGGAAACTATCGCTTTAAGCCACTGTTGCCTCAACCCTATTATCTACGCCTTTGCTGGACAGAAGTTCAGAAGAGCAGTTCTTAAAGTCCTAAAAGATAAATTTCCATTGTGCTTCAGCCATTGCACAAGTTTGTCTTGACAGTTATCTGAACGCAGAAGCTCAGTCTTCTCCAGATCTTCTGAATGCACAAATTGCTCCTCGACACAAATTGCATAGAGCAAACTTGTTTTCATTCTGATTTGTTATATTTTTACCATCCCCAAGTTCCCCTTTTTACTGAATGTATCGAGATTATATTGAAAGTTGTCCTTCTTCTGTTTTTTGACACTTTTGTTTGACAATAATGATGTATGTTAACCTTCACAAGGATGCCAACGCACTGAAAAGCGTTCTTTGTTTAAATTAGCTCAAAGTTACAGTTGTTCATATGTGTCAGGAGTTATGAATATGAAAAACAGAGTCGATATTTTTGTTTGAAATATGAGCGTCAGCCGCTCCCATTCAGAAAAAATCTCCTGTACGGTTGTCATGAAGATGCTTGACAAAACAACATCCCTCAGGGCTTTTAGTTCAAAAGCATGCACATTTGGAGACATATTGATAGATTCTCATGTTTCATACTCATATGTTTATGTCAAATTTCTATACAGAGGAGTAATTATGACCGCCGCTAGCGTAGCTAGCCGGTCATATAGGGATTGTCAAAGTTTTTTTTTTTTTTTTTTTTTGTCACCTTACTGAATTTTTCGTCAACGATACCAGGGACACCGAAGCACCGGGGAACATGAAATTTGGTGGGCATGTAGCCCCACTAGACTTCTAAGGAAAAATTTCGTTTGGTCCCCGGGGGCCACTCCCCCCCCGCGCTGGGCCCCCCCAAACCCCCAAAAATGCAGTTTTTCCTAAATAACTACCTGAACCGTGGCACCGAGGATGAAGACATTTTTATGGTATGTTGGTCTACTAGACTTTTACGGAAAAATTTCGTTTGGTCCCTGGGGGCCACTTCCCCCCCCGCGCTGGGGCCCCCTTAAATTTTTCGTCAACGATACCAGGGACACCGAAACACCGGGGAACATGAAATTTGGTGGGCATGTAGCCCCACTAGACTTCTAAGGAAAAATTTCGTTTGGTCCCCGGGGGCCACTCCCCCCCCGCGCTGGGCCCCCCCAAACCCAAAAAAATGCAGTTTTTCCTAAATAACTACCTGAACCGTGGCACCGAGGATGAAGAAATTTTTATGGCACATCAACCTAGCCCATAATCACTCATTTGTGATTTGCGCCCCTCCCATAAAAAATGAAAATGCAATATTATTCTGCTTTAATCGCCCCTATCTTCAGTGGAGATGTTCAGAACTGCACCATATTTCATGTGTATGATTAACTTGACAACCTCTGGGGGTATCCTCTGCTAAGTTTTGTAGAATTTCATCCATGGGGGGGTATAAAATAAATTCATTTATGTGCACATTTAGTGACTGTACACTCATCGGCCTGTAGATGGTGCTGTTGAGCGAAGGGTTGCTGGTTTAGGATGATACTGTCACACACACACATGCAGGAATACAAACAAACGCAAGCATGCACACACACTGACATCCACACGCACAGACACACACCCATACACACACATACAAATCCACATGCACAGACACACACACACACAAACACACACGCGCACACATGTACGCACACACACACACAGACACACACATACACAAATACACACACATACACACACACACACACAAATACACACACATACACACACACACACACACACACACACACACACACAGACAGACATGCACATACTATTACTTTTTTTAGGTATATACATAAACACGCAATACAGCCAAATTACTCCACGTCATTTATTTTTGTGGAAAGCCAGTGCAGGCCTGAGCGGCGGTCATATTTTGTACCGCGATGCGGTACATCTAGTATTTATTCAATTTTTATCCAAAATGCGCCGATGTAATCATTATGAGCACTGGATAATCTGAAGTACTGTGTTTTCAATTCATACTGACAGCCTGAGGCACATTTATGCACATTTATGGTGCGTTCAAGTCCTCCTGGGAAGTTCTTACTTACGAGGTGGGAAGTTGTGTTTTATGATGGTAGATGCGTTCAAGTCACTTCAGTCGGAGTAAGATGGCGGTGTACTTTCTTATTAACTAGATGTACCGCATCGCGGTACAAAATATGACCGCCGCTCAGGCCTGCACTGGCTTTCCACAAAAATAAATGACGTGGAGTAATTTGGCTGTATTGCGTGTTTATGTATATACCTAAAAAAAGTAATAGTATGTGCATGTCTGTCTGTGTGTGTGTGTGTGTGTGTGTGTGTGTGTATGTGTGTGTATTTGTGTATGTGTGTGTCTGTGTGTGTGTGTGTGTGTGTGTGTCTGTGCGTGTATGTATGTGTGCGTACATGTGTGCGCGTGTGTGTTTGTGTGTGTGTGTGTCTGTGCATGTGGATTTGTATGTGTGTGTATGGGTGTGTGTCTGTGCGTGTGGATGTCAGTGTGTGTGCATGCTTGCGTTTGTTTGTATTCCTGCATGTGTATCAGTATCATCCTAAACCAGCAACCCTTCGCTCAACAGCACCATCTACAGGCCGATGAGTGTACAGTCACTAAATGTGCACATAAATGAATTTATTTTATACCCCCCCATGGATGAAATTCTACAAAACTTAGCAGAGGATACCCCCAGAGATTGTCAAGTTAATCATACACATGAAATATGGTGCAGTTCTGAACATCTCCACTGAAGATAGGGGCGATTAAAGCAGAATAATATTGCATTTTCATTTTTTATGGGAGGGGCGCAAATCACAAATGAGTGATTATGGGCTAGGTTGATGTGCCATAAAAATTTCTTCATCCTCGGTGCCACGGTTCAGGTAGTTATTTAGGAAAAACTGCATTTTTTGGGGTTTGGGGGGGCCCAGCGCGGGGGGGGAGTAAGTAAGTAAGTAAGTAAGTAATCTTTATTTATATAGCACCTTTCACAGACAAGGGCCACAAAGTGCTTCACAACACAGTTTAAATCAGAAAAAAAAAAAAAAAAAGTGGCCCCCGGGGACCAAACGAAATTTTTCCGTAGAAGTCTAGTGGGGCTACATGCCCACCAAATTTCATGTTCCCCGGTGCTTCGGTGTCCCTGGTATCGTTGACGAAAAATTTACGGGGGGCCCCAGCGCGGGGGGGGAGTAAGTAAGTAAGTAAGTAAGTAATCTTTATTTATATAGCACCTTTCACAGACAAGGGCCACAAAGTGCTTCACAACACAGTTTAAATCAGAAAAAAAAAAAAAAAAAAAAAAAAAGTGGCCCCCGGGGACCAAACGAAATTTTTCCGTAGAAGTCTAGTGGGGCTACATGCCCACCAAATTTCATGTTCCCCGGTGCTTCGGTGTCCCTGGTATCGTTGACGAAAAATTTACGGGGGCCCCAGCGTGGGGGGGGAAGTGGCCCCGGGGACCAAACGAAATTTTTCCGTAAAAGTCTAGTAGACCAACATACCATAAAAATGTCTTCATCCTCGGTGCCACGGTTCAGGTAGTTATTTAGGAAAAACTGCATTTTTTTGGGTTTGGGGGGGCCCAGCGCGGGGGGGGAGTGGCCCCCGGGGACCAAACGAAATTTTTCCTTAGAAGTCTAGTGGGGCTACATGCCCACCAAATTTCATGTTCCCTGGTGTTTCGGTGTCCCTGGTATGGTTGACGAAAAATTTACGGGGGCCCCAGCGCGGGGGGGGGAAGTGGCCCCCGGGGACCAAATGAAATTTTTCCGTAAAAGTCTAGTAGACCAACATACCATAAAAATGTCTTCATCCTCGGTGCCACGGTTCAGGTAGTTATTTAGGAAAAACTGCATTTTTTTGGGTTTGGGGGGGCCCAGCGCGGGGGGGGAGTGGCCCCCGGGGACCAAACGAAATTTTTCCTTAGAAGTCTAGTGGGGCTACATGCCCACCAAATTGCATGTTCCCCGGTGTTTCGGTGTCCCTGGTATCGTTGACGAAATATTTAAGGGGGCCCCAGCGCGGGGGGGGAAGTGGCCCCCGGGGACCAAACGAAATTTTTCCGTAAAAGTCTAGTAGACCAACATACCATAAAAATTTCTTCATCCTCGGTGCCACGGTTCAGGTAGTTATTTAGGAAAAACTGCATTTTTTTGGGTTTGGGGGGGCCCAGCGCGGGGGGGGAGTGGCCCCCGGGGACCAAACGAAATTTTTCCTTAGAAGTCTAGTGGGGCTACATGCCCACCAAATTTCATGTTCCCCGGTGCTTCGGTGTCCCTGGTATCGTTGACGAAAAATTCAGTAAGGTGACGGGAAAAAAACAAAAACAAAACTTTGACAATCCCTATATGACCGGCTAGCTACGCTAGCGGCGGTCATAATAATCTAATTAATTACACAAAAATACAGCAAGATTCTTAAACTCTATTTCTAGAAAATGAAGAACAAAGAAATGTGCATAATGTGTACTTTGTTTTTAATGTTTTTAATTAGTTTATGAAGCCACTGCAATCTTAATAGTTACATAATACATTGTTATATTATAATTCCATCATATTCTGTGCAGGCATTTAGCTTACTTTGCTGTAAACAGAAAAGCCTGACAATATCACAGCTAATTACCCATAAGTATTGTGGTATTCCGCCATGTTTCTCACAGACACGTCCCCAACTCGTAAATATCAGGGATTAAAGAAAATCCCGAGCTTCCCACTCGTATTTACGACATTCCAGGAAATCCCTGACATAAACAAAGCTTCCAGAGATCGAAATATGGTGTATGGTTTATCTATGTTCTTCATGCCATCCCATATGGAAAAGAAACAGAAAAAACTTGTAAGAATTTCCTATTGCCTACAATAGTAAATGTTTATGTTTTATATGCATTATATGTCTTATGAGAGTTATATGTCTCATATTATGATTTACTCATGAAAGTGGCCACTTTCACATTTTTCTCATACAACGTAATTATATGAATTAAGTATGAATCAAACAAACAATATATATGCTGTTTATAAGGATAGTACATGGCAAAGTATGTTTTTCGTATATGTTCCATATCATTTTTGCATTTTTAATTACTATGTAAAACATGTCTTAGTTATAAAGACATATAAAATTTATATATTAATATTTACAATTACATACATCTTTCTTGTACGTAAAGTATATCTAATTTAAACGTAAACTATGCTTTCTTTATATGTTTTTTATAAGTTTGTTATATGTCAGCCAAGTAAAAGCATATACTTTTTATATATGAATATATACCATTCTGTATAGGTTTTTTGTATGTAATGTCTATTAATATTTTCATGTAAACTATGCTGCATATATGTTTTTTAAATAAAATTCTTACGTCAGCCAATGAACATAGCAGCATTAAAAACATACTTTTTATGTATGAAATTATATAATTTCATATGAGTTTCTACAGTCAAAAACATTTGATGAAGCAGAGTTAAAACTGGCGAGGGTTTGGTCAACACCCAGATCAACTACTTTCTACCACAAAATGACATAAATGCAGTCCGAATACATCTGTAATATTAAAAACAAAGCTGCTAGGATATCTTTTCAATGGTCTTTATTAACAGTTAAACTCTTCTGGGATTACAGTGCTGACAGCAGTAAACCCTAATCCTAAGAACAATGTTTTCAAATATTAGATTTAAATGAACTTGTGACTACATAGGAATATCTTTCACAATTTGATATTTTCACACACTACAAGCCTGCATACAAACCTGAGGAGCACATGCTTATCCTATTCCTATTCTAACATGGGAACAGTGTCACCAACAACTAAACATTGTCAACAGGTGTATTCACATTCAAGGAACGAGGCATGGGGCTTAAGTGCAATCAATCGCTCTGAGCATAACGCTAATACTGCCTATACTGTTTACTTAGATATTTTGAGTATACTCGATTTTGAAATTGCAAAGTACACAAACAAAAACATTTTAGAATGTAAACTTAAAATGCCTTAATGGCTTACATATATGCCAGTTTTGTTCTTCTGCACACTGGATACCTCAGAATAAACAGGCACTATAAGCAGTAAATACCTGTTTTGCCCCAGGGCCAAGGACTATGTGACACACCTGTGTGAAACTCAGAGCAAACAAAACAGTTTAATGTGGAGCTGTGTACACACCAACATTTTTACTTTTTGACCGGAGTTCTGTAATCTTGGCATTGATCGTACTTCCAATGCTGGAAAGCTGGGTCCCTGGCCACTTCTCAAGAGTTGCACCTAAACATGAACAAAAAAACAATGCAAAAATGATTACAGTAGGCTGGAATCAGGAAACACACAAAAGCAGAGACTATTGGTCAAACACCCATTCAAAAGAAGAAAACATACTGTAAATGGCATCCAATTTATTTTTGTCTAATGGTTGACGAGCCTCTCCTCCGCCTCGTTTGTTCCCCCGAAGATTGCTCACCAGCAGTATTTCCACTGGAAAGACTGCGGTGAGCAGATGCCTCACAAAGACTGTTGCAGAATTGGCATTGATGGCATAGGCCCACGCCAGTTTCTCAACCATGACTCCGGTCCCAGGATGGATCTCAACCTGGACACAAGGTGAGCATTAAAGTTTAAAATACCAGTATGTCTGACTTCTTCAGCCCAACAGACTTTAGACATAAGCACATTAGATCTGCCATACTCATTACTTTACACTGTAATTACTTGTTTAATGAAATGTATGGGGTTGATTGTTTTTATGTGATTTGTGGGACGCTTTGGCAATATTGTTGTTACATTCATGCCAATAAAGCAACTTTGAATTGAATTGAATTGAATTAAAAGCAAGTCTGGCAAGCAGTAGATCTATTTTATATGCTGTATTTATTTATTCTTTAAAAAACAATTACCTTAGAAGACTGGGAGCCAGTCAGGGATGGAGACACAGATGTGGAACTGGACAGCGTAGATCTGGGGAGGGACAGCAAAGAGGCACATGGAGAACTGGACCTGGACTGCGGAGACCCTGGAAGGGCCGGTAATGCTTTGGTAGGCTCCACCCTGGATCTCTTAGGAGGTGCAGCCGAATCTATTATATTCCTCAAGCTCAGTAGGAGTCCTGGCACATCTAGACACAGTACATCAAAAACAAATAATTTATTATTATCACTCCTTTAGGACAATACAGCCAATTCAGCCTACAGTCATTTAGAGAAAGGTTTATTACTTGTCTGATGGTTCAATATTTGATATGAATCAATGATACCTTGAAGAACAATCTCCTTCAACTTCGCGTTCTCTTCTTTTAGGTCCTTGATCTCCTGCTTTAATTCAACCACAGTCTGAGTCGGACTGTTGTGATTATCTGAAGAAGGCTGTGATTGACCGTATAGCCTAAGAAACTCTTCTGCAGGGTCTATCCTCCTGGGAGCCTTTCACTTCTGGGTGTCAAGAGATAGGAAAAAAACAAATCCAAAATAAAAAGACAGGTATTGCTGGTGTTGAGCAGCCATTATGTACAAGAGAATCAATATCAAGAATCAAGAATCCTTACAGATTTAGCTAGAGAGCAATGCCTATTACACAATAGTGCCAACTCCTTACACATTCTATGTACATTGTACCACTGGGAAATATGGTCATTGCATAGGAGCTAAAAGTAAATTAACGTCACCTTTGCTTGCTGAGACTGAGTTTCAATATCAGTTGAGGAATCTGAATCGTCCCCATATTTTTGGGGGGCCACTGAGGCCCTCTTTGTCAGCTCTGTAGGTTCTTCTTCCTTCAGCAGTGAGTTCAGTTTACGGATTGTCTCAAAACGAGTAGCTAGAAAACAAAAGCAAATAGACCAGAGTTATACTCAAACAGCTGATTACACCAGATCACCCTCTTGTAACACTAAGACTGAAAATATACTTGAAGTTAGTGATGTGTGCTCCAAAATAAGTGCAAGCACTGCATGCATGCTCTGTATGCATTGCTCATATACTTGTATACTTGCATACCCTATGTATACTCTACGCAAATATTCAGGGGGTTATGCATAAGGCATACATGACACCTGACATAAACAACTATTCAAAAAGCTTTATTCAACCTGGTTTCAACTGTCAAAGTGTTATTATCTCATCTCATTTTTAACATAGTTAAATTTTTAGTTCATGTTTGACATAGTTGTCAGATGACATACTGATTGTGGCACTTACAGCGTCAAAACCACATAGTACTTGTGTTTGTGTGAATTAGAGTAAGTTAGTAACTCTTAACTTACCACTAACAAAAATGACAGTGCCTCTGTAGTGAGGCCAGCCTCCTCGTTGTTTCCTCCCATGGCGCCATTCAATTACGGCTGAGTAGGTGGCAAAGGGATTCCCATCCTGGTCCATCTTGGAATCATCATACCCCCTTATGGCATCAGTTTTTATGTCACTGAGCTTCCCAAAATCCTCCCCTTCACTCCACCGCACCACTGCAAACTTCCTCTCCATGTGTTCTAAAATTATCAAATAAATAAAAATCATTGTTTGGCTTAGCAATCAATAAATGACTGGCAGACAGAAACTGTTATTAAGCTAACATTTAACATCAGTATTCTGACAAAAAACACTTCTACTATTAGGTATCTGCACAGTTAGGCAAGACATATTTAAGACTTTATTGCCACTCAAAATGAAATTTAAGACCCATTTTGAATATATTGTGATACACAATTATGTTATCTAAATTGATAATATCAAGCACATATTAAACACATTTCTTTCTTAATTTGATTTGAAATATCCAAAGGAATATAATCTGAAAATTGCAGATTAGGTTATTGATAGGTTAAGTGATTTAATAGAGGTGAGCAGATAATGTGATATGTCTTTATGATTCTTGTGATATTAATTTCTTTCATATAACGTTAGCCCAGTCCTACCTGACAGGTGCCTCTATAGCCTACAACCAACCAGAAAGGGTCCGGTGGGTCCGGTGTTTCCTATTAACAGACAGTAACGTTAGAGAAATACTGAAAGCACATTAACGTTAACTTACTGACTACAAGATGTTCTTGAACATGGATATTTTGGCCAAAGGCTGTGCAACCAAATGTAGTAAACATATAAATAACCATTCTATTTACTGGTTTAAAAACCTTAGAATCAAAAACAAAGGTTCTGTAATATTGACATGAAAATAAAATGGTGGAGACCAAATATTTATGCAGACATTGAAAAAATATTAACTTTAATAAGACTCATCCAACGTTACACTTGTGTTATTATCATATAAATATTATTAAAATAAGGATAATTAACGTTAACTTAACTAATCTTGCTAAAATGCACCACTTTGGGTAATATAAGCTGAAAGTGACTGTGAGCTAACTTAATTTAGCTAACTACAACTGTAACATGTAATGTTAAACCAGTTAACGTTCGCCATTAAAAAAATCAGTTGCTACTTAAATAAATGTATTTCAAATTTAAGCTCAAACATTTAAGCTTAAATCGTAATGTTAACTCTAGATTCACCAAACTATGTCGTCTGTTGGCCGTTCGTCGGTCGTGATTCAAAAGATGCCTTCTTTTTCAACCTTCTACTTTTTTCCCTCCATGTCCCTCTACGGTGTTCTAGTGTACTCGCTCTCTCTCTCTATCGCTATCTATCTATCTAGCGGCCCTGCGCATGCGCATTACCCACAACCTCGCACTGCTCTGTAGTCATTATTTTCGAGGAACGGTAACTTTCTAGCGGTAAAATGGTCACATCGTGTTGACAAGGACATTAGCTAGCTTCACCAGCAACCATAATAGACATTAATACTGGTAACTAACGTTATGTCGAAAAGAAAGCACAACGTTACTGCTAACACGAAAGAAAAGGTTTGGTTGAGAGAAAATGTTCCTATACGTACTTTGACAAGATGGAAGAAAAGGTTTGTACTAAATTACACCTGTTTCCTAATCCAGCTCGTAACTTCTGGTTAAAGGAGAACTCCGGTCAATTTTAACATTGAGCTAATTTTTTTGTAAATTTGGAGTGCTGTCAGTACAGAGAACAACGACAGAAATCGGTGTTGCCTACACCATGTTATCCTCTTTTTAAAATTTGCACCCTGTTGACTTCAATGGGCACGTTTAAACCTGTATTAATAAAATTGATGTTAATTCTGCCAGCGAAAATACCTGAAAAACTTCCTGTTTTCAGTCGAAGTCCACAGTAGTCAATTGTCGAGTTCACCCGCGCGATCATTGGTAACTAAGCAATTCAAGAGAACGCGCCTGAACTTGACAATCGACTACTGTGGACTTCGACCGAAAACAGGAAGTTTTTCAGGTATTTTCGCTGGCAGAATTAACATCAATTTTATTAATATCTTTCACATCTACTGCAGTCAGATTCACTGTGTTCACTCTAAATAAACTCACTCACATGGCTGTGCACTTGTAATGACACATCAAGGATGTTAAGAGGCAAAACGCAGGTTTAAACGTGCCCCATTGAAGTCAACAGGGTGCACATTTTAAAAAGAGGATAACACGGTGTAGGAAACACCGATTTTTGTCGTTGTTCTCTGTACTGACAGCACTTCAAATTTAAAATGTTAAAATTGACCGGAGTTCTCCATTAAGGTTGCAGTGATTCGTTCCCAGTTAGCGTTAGTTACCGTAACGTTACTGTCCACTGTTTCTTTAGGAAAATCAACAGAACTTTGACTGACATCGAAAAACATACTGCGCAACAACATGTAAGTGTTATCCGGTTCATGTCCTCTTGATCTTATTAGTGATAGTTACATTGTAAAAGTTATGTAGCTTATACGATGATACTTATTACTAACTATTTTACCTTTGCATTTAAAATATATTTGCAGCTCATATCTGTTGTGAACAACTTTGATGTGTGAAATTCCTATGTGATTGTATCGCATTTCTGTGTTGTTAAAGGGATAGTTCACTTTTGATCATTTTTTATATGTTTTAGCTTACCTCAAGGGCATCCAAGATGTAGGTGTCTTTGTTTCCGCAGCATTTTCAATTTTGATATTTTTTGGTCAAACCGTTCTTGTCTGTCAGTCATATAATGCAGGTCTATGGTCACCACCTCAAAGAGCAAGCACAGAGAAGTCCAAATTAAACATGATTTAAAGACTCGTAAATGTAAGTACACATTGATGGTCTAAGACACGAAACGAGCGGTTTGTGTGAGACAACAAACAGTATTTATATCGTTTTACCTCTTTTAACCACAGCCACGTCCAAGTACTCTGAGGGCGCGGGCGCTTCTGTCTGCACAAGCGCCGGAAAGCCCCGGAAGTGATCTCTCGCGCGTGTACTCCTGTCTATCTAATAATTTGTTAATTTGTATCCTTCCTAGGAAAGTGATGAAGATTCCCAAAGAGAAGAGCAGAGTGCAGAACCTTTCACACATTGGCACAGGTGAGACAAAACTACAGTATTCTGTCTCTCTATTTCTCTCTCTCTCTCTCTCTCTCTCTCTCTCTCTCTCTCTCTCTATCACTCTGTCAATCTATCTATCTAACAAGTTGTTGATTTGTGTCCTTCATAGGAAAGTGATGAAGATTCCCAAAGAGAAGAGCAGAGTGGAGAACCTTTCACATTGGCACAGGTGAGACAAAACTACAGTATTCTCTCTCTCTCTCTCTCTATTATAGATCAATTAAAACGCCATCATTACTGCAGAGTATGTACTAAGTACCTTGGCACTTCACAATCACAAGAAGAAACACTTGCATGTGTGTCATGTTCCTCGTCCATAACAGTAAAAGACAGTTTACAGGAAGGACATTTCTTTATCAGTATTCCATTAAAGGATCAACTGAAGGATGTTCTTGAGAATCAAGGTATGCACGATCTCTGTTTTCATCCTGATGACAGTAGTAGGCATGTAATAAGTGATATATGTGATGGCACCTTATATCAGACCTTGAAATCAAACAGTGAAGAGGATTTCCTCTCCCTTACATTTAATTGTGATGGTGTACCAGTCTTTCAGTCCTCTAAATTTAGTATTTGGCCTATACTGTGTTGCGTTAATGTGATACCCCCTGAGAGTAGAGATAAGCATGTGCTTTTATGTGCTTTATGGTTTGGAGCAAAAAAGCCAGACATGACCTGCTACTTCCAACCATTTGTAGAGGAATGTGCCAATCTTTCACAAGCTGGCTTTGAGTGGCAACATCCTAGTGATCAGTCATGGAGACACGTGAAGGTGCACCCATTGTGCTGTGTGTGTGATGCAGTAGCAAGGCCATTACTACAAAATTTTAAGCAATTTAATGGTGAATATGGCTGCGGAGTCTGCCTTCACCCTGGGGTGCAGATGAGGAAAGGAAAAGGAAAGTCAAGGGTTTACACATGTGCAGATGAAAAACCAAGTGACAGAAATCATAAAACCACAGTAGAGATAGGACAAATTGCTGAAAGAGAAGGGACAACAATATTGGGCATAAAGGGCCCATCTGCCATTGTAGATTTACCAAAGTTTGATGTAATCAATGGGATGGTCCCTGACTATATGCATTGTGTGTTGCTTGGCGTGTGCAGACAAATGGCAACTTTATGGATCGATTCAAAAAACTATTCTGAGCCATGGTACATTGGCACACAAACAGCTATCTTGGACAGACACCTCTTGTCTATAAAACCTCCAGGTATTGTTGCTCGAGTTCCAAGATCTCTGACTGAACGCAAATTCTGGAAAGCCCATGAGTGGCAACACTGGCTTCTGTACTATAGCTTGCCAGTTCTAAAAGGCATACTTCCACAGAAGTATCACTGTCATTGGGCATTACTGATAGAGGGCATTAGCATTCTGTTGGGATCTGAAATAAATACAGAACAGATAAATCATGCCCATGAGGCATTAGTGTACTTTGTTGGAGGTGTGCAGTCGCTGTATGGGGAAGAGCACATGACATTCAATGTTCATTCACTTCTGCATTTGAGCAAAAGTGTTGTGCATTGTGGTCCTTTGTGGGCGCACTCAGCCTTTATGTTTGAAGATTTCAATGGATACCTCCTGAAACAAGTAAAAAGTAGCCAAGCTGTACCACAACAAATATGCAAACGAGTTCTGTTTTCCCGAGCTTTTCCCCGTTTAGCAAAGCAATTTTTAACAAATGCACCTGCAGAAGTTACAGATTTCTGTAATGAAATGAGAACCGAAAAGCATCATGTCAAGAAGTTTGCGAAGTTCACTGAGGTAACTGCCCTTGGTCCACCAAATGTAAGATTAATGTCTGTTAGGGATCAAGCTGCCCTCCACACAGTGAGAGAGGTTTCCCCAAACTCTGTGGTAAATTACTACAAGAGAATTGCTGTAAATGGAGAGGTTGTTCATGGTCATACCTACAGCAAAACAAAACAAAGAAACAACTCTATTGTGCTTTTGAAGGATGGGAGTATTTTTAGAGTGTCCCACTTTATTGACATGGGTGATCAGTGTTTATATGCCATAGGAAACTATGGTAATTGCACAGTGCAGAAGTTAGCCAGAGGTTCTCTTATCAAAACTCCACTGAGCTACATGTCAACTGTCCTCTTTCCCACAGGCTTTCACAAAGCCATAAACACTGCTCAGATAGTTAGACCATGTATGTATATTCAGTGTCCACAGTCCAGCTCAATTGTTTGTCGGCTACTTAAGATACTTACATATTACTGCAAATGAACTAAATGTGAAGATGGTCACTTATTCATTCAAGGTTGCTGAGCTGGAATGTGAACTAATTGCTTCTACTGTTACTGTAATCTAATGTGAGAATCTGTCAAAATTATAATGAAAAAGCACACAGCAGTGTGAAAAGTTTACTACAAAATGTAAATGTATTCTTCTTTAATACATTTTGCAATGCATGTCATCAACATTTATGTATTTCATTGTAACATCCAAAAGGACACAAGTGCAAGGTATGATTTCAAAACAATTATTAAAGTAGCATCTTAATAAACTTAGCTAATTTAAAAATATGTATTGCCACTTAAATTTAAAATGTAAATATGCAACTTGTATAATGTCATATACTAATTAAGTGCAAAATTAAATCTTTCTACGGCAAGAAATGAGTGACTGTGTCTTTTTTATTTTTACATTACAATTTTGAATATTTGCTGCATACACAAGAACTTGAAAATCTAACTGTAAATAAAAAATAATTTTTGACTATTTTATTGGATAGAATTACTCAAAAAATCTTAAATAACAAATATAACCCATGTAATAATTTTTGGAAAAATTCACTAATTGAGATTGAAGAAAGTGTGATCTAAAAACCTGAGACAATGCTAGTGTCATAAAATCTTAGAAATGCCATAAATTATTTTTGGTAATCTCATCATGTGCTTTTCCATGTACTTTAATGGCCCATATATGTGACATCTTACATATGTCTATTGTCTTGTAAGGTTTTTATACAAAATACCAAGATTTTGGTTTCACTAATGATTGCCCAACTCATATAACTTTGATGTTACGTGTATCTACTAAGAATATTGTTTGTGGATTTACTGTCATATATAGTAATTATAAGTTCCCAAATTATCTTACATCTCATATTACACAATTTTACTAAGGATTTTGTGTCTTGTTTGACTGTTATATATATTACTTACAAATTTCAGATAAAATATATAAACATTTAGTAAAATTTATCTATATCTTTTCCATATGGGATGTTTGGTATTTTCATATTAGATTATATTTATAATGCATTGCTAATTGACATAGCCTTTATCATTGTGTAGAATACTATAAAATAATATATTTTCTGTCTGTTTTGAAGCCACATCCGATTACAGAAGGTTATTTAATAAACTTGGCATGCATTATAAAGTTAGTTTTAAGCAAACACATGGTTTTAATCTTATAAATTGTTGTGTATTGATGATGTGCTAAGCTAACATGTTAGCTAGCCCTAAGATGCACCTGCCACCATTTTTATGAATCATTTTGAATAGAAAAACTCACTGAAATGTTTCTTTTTTTTTCAGTAAGGGCATTTGATACAGTTTCAAAGAAGGTGAAGTGAGAAGTTTGATCAAAGAAATTAGGGATTAAAACAGTGTGAATATTAAGTTGTCATTAAATCATTAGAACCATAACCAGGCCGGAGAGGTGTGAAGACTGAAACTGAATGGGTCAATTTTCACCACTACACAATATAGACAATTGACTGAATGGATGCTTAGAAAATTACAATAAACATCATTTAGCATTTTTGAGTCTTCTCTAAATATAGTCATATGACATGATCTTCAAAAACATTTCATTCAATTCAGAATTTTAGACTTATTTTAATCTTCAGATTTGAAATATGACATGGTCACACATGTGGCTTAAGCTGTGCATTTCTAGATTAAAACAATGGCATTTTTCAATTTTATTTTCATAAAGATATTTCATAAAAATACATTTCTAATAACTTTACAAAACATTGAAGCTATTTATAACATATTTCATAATGACAATAATTCATTCTGAATTTACAATATACTGTCAAGTGTCTGCCTTCAAATGAGATGATACTTGTGCTTTTAGTGCAAAGGGATCATGAACTGTATCTGTTTTAGTTTGGGTATGCCATTTTTTTGGTATTTTTCAAAAAGTGTTGGCTAACATGTTACTGATGCAATCGTTCATTTCAAAACTATTTTCTGTATCATTTGCAAATATAAAATATAAGCAATTTACATACAGGGAAGAACATCTTAGCAACAACGTCAAGTTCTGCATTCTCCTACTTAACTTGATTTTCACCACAGGGTGGAGTTAAGTTCATGTAAGTATAATTTATGTAGTAAGTATACTGTGGTAGATTTTTCCCTAAACCTAACTATCTGGGTCTCGTCTACAAATCGACGTCCCCGAACGTCTACTGTCGACGTTTAGTCTATCTGGGTCTCGTCTACAAATTGACGTCCCCTGGGTCTCGTCTATAAATCGACATCCCCATTCAATAATAGTCACCTAACTAACTTGTTTCCCATAAACTATCTTACTTCCTAAACTAGCTTCCTGCGCAGGAATAATCGACAAACAGACCTGCAAATGTCCTTTAAATGCTTTAATCACGGCCAGGAGATCTTCCCGAGCAGTTCTCAGGGAATCTCTCCCAAGAAGCAAGGCCGGAGGATCTCAGGCAAATTCCAATGAGAATCCCACCAGATAACATGGATATAACAGTTTTTATAGAATCGAGAAAACAAATAAGACTAACATGTCACCTTCAATATGATTGGTTCAAAAGCCCCAACCCTTTTCCTCTGTCACTGGCACAAGCAAACTCTGTTTTTGTGATTACTTATCACAAGGTTTGGGAACTAGTCATCTGTCTTCCCATCATCCCTAATTGTTATTTATACACATACTCAAAGTCACAAGTTTTCCCCAAAGAGTTTGGAAACATTTAGAAGCATATGAATGTCGTTCCTGCAAGAAAAACAAGTGGTAGTTGATTAATTAAAGTTGATTAATTAAAAAATCCATCACAATACTAATATCTAGAAATTTACTTGTAAGTGTACTGTTTAAATATTAAATTGGCCTACTTTTTAGTCTACAAAAGTACACTTATAAGTATGTAACAGTATAACAGTCACAAGCCTGTTAAAGGGTAAGTTCTCTTCCTCACCACTAGGGGTACTAGAGGGCAACATGTGTGTGTATAACTCATGTAACATGGTAGAAGGACTGGGTGTATCATGAGCCGTTTCTCAATATGCATTCTTGTCTGTACTTGTGTTCTTGTGGACTTGTGAAACGTCATCAGTCGCTGCCCAAGTACTGTTCCAATTCAAAGTTCACATCAAGCCAAGTCCAGTTCAAATCCCCGGATGTGTTCTTGATCCGCCCCTTTTACCGAGGATGCATCGAGAGGTGACTTGTGCAGACTTGAGACAGCCAGGTATCCCAGAATGCATCTCACACCAACCAGCAAGCGTCAATAGCAGAGGAGAAACCCAGCGTAATTTAAAAATACTGCTGTAATTGTGTCACGAAATGTAGTTTTAAGAGTATTTCAGGCGAGAATGTAGTTGTTTAAAGCTCAAATCTTTGGTTTATTTATAAAGATAGCGCCTATTTGAAAATTTGATCTGACGTTTTCGGAGTTGTGAGAACCAGGCAATCGGACGCTTGGTGCTCATGTACCCCGCCGAGAACAGCCTTTCCTCGGTTAGTGCTGCTGACGTTTGCCGCTGGCTCGGATGTCTCCAGTCTAGTGGTTTAACATGAGATATAAATCGTCTTGTGTATATCTAACGGACGATTTATTTATTTATTTATTTATTTTATTTGTTTCATTAATCTATAATTTGTTCCCTGGCAAAACGTTAAGCTGAGGGCAAAGTGAAGTTTCATAGCTTTATTTAGTCTATTTAACTTTAACGTTGTAGCCTAGAGAGCTGACTTATGTTTGACTGAATCGTTTGCTTTATTATTGTATAGCTTCTTATACCTTTTAGGCTACTTATACTTTTATAATGGCTATTATTGATCATTAAAACTGACATTTAATAAAAAAGGTTAATGTCATTTTATTTTATATATTTAAAACATATAAAATATTTTATTATACATGTTGCCTACATTCTCTTCACTGTATGTGCATATATAATAAAATAAAATGACACAACCCTGTCTCTTTTTGCTAAATGTTAGTTTTAATGATCAATATTATAATGTTTTTTATTTATCATATTTTTAAAATGAAACCAAAAAGAGTCAGGGTTGTGCTTTATATTTCGTGTTATAAATATGCAGTGAAGATAATCAATTGCATTGCCTGAACCACATTTGTGTGGCCATTATGTTTAAGATTTTTTTAAATGAAAATGAAAAGAGGCAGAGTGGTGGTTTATAACATATTTTGTTTTATTTGTAGCCTAGATATACATAAAGACATAGCCTAACCGGAGTAGCCAGAGCGAGCTGAGTGACGCTATCAAGTACGCCGCTGTTCCATTTGCAGAATTATCGGACTTGTGTCCTCCCGTCTTCGGGAGTTCGTTCTCCTGAGTCGAACTTGTCAAGTCCGAACTACCAAGGACTCAAGTCCGAACTTTGCTTACTTGGTATTGAGAAACGGCTATGCAAAGGCTGAAGCATGGTCTTGCCATGTAAATGTTGAGTAATTTGTTTTATGCTCAACTTTAAAGTAAGTGAGGTTATGCATGTCTAACTTGTTTCTTTTTGTGTGTGTGTGTGTTTTGGATGTGTTTAAACTGTATTCTTCGGACTGTTTATTTAGTATGGTTTGTTTTGATTGTTGTAGAGCAGGGTTTCTCAAACTCGGTCCTGGAGGGCCACTGTCCTGCACAGTTTAGCTGTGAGTTTCTAGTGATCCTGAAGACATTGATTAGCTTGCTCAGGTGTGTTTGGTCAGGGTTGGAGCTAAACTGTGCAGGACAGTGGCCCTCCAGGACCGAGTTTGAGAAACCCTGTTGTAGAGGGACTTGTTTGTTTTCTGGAGGATTATGGTCCGTGAGAATATGTGAGGAAGTTTTATAAGTTCCTTGATACACGAAGCTCTTCAACCCATCATATGACAATCACCTTTATTGTCCATGGACTCTGCTATTGAGACAACAAGCATATGGATTAAGACTGATCGTTTTCTGGAGGATATACTGGACATTATGGGACTTCGGGGAACTCTTTTATCCTTACTTGCATCATCCATGAACATTGAATTGGTCTTGAACTATATATACATTTTTTTGGTGTTGTGGTTTGGGGTGAATAATTGTGATAGAAGGTTGAACTGAATTGATTTGCGTGAATGTGTTTTTTTGCTACTAAATATAAACTACTAAGATTTTGCATTCAATGAAAGTCTTTGGTTTGTGTTTATGCTTTGCTAAATGGACTATGTTATTGCAGTAGGTTTCCTTTATAAAAAAAAAAGTTGTATTACTGATTTTGGGTTTAGTTAAATCTAGAATGGTTATAACAGTAGTAAACTGAGTACACAACTAGTTTACAACTAAGTTTTTCATTTGCAACTATACTACAAGTTAACTTATTTATACTGATAATTTACTAGTCAAATACTTTAGTTTATGAAAGTACACTTTGAAGCATACTTGCAGTATAAACTACTAGTTTTATACTGCAAGTACAGGCTACTTGTAAGTTTTCTTTAACATATCATCATACTTATTACTTATTTTTGCATTTTAAGAAGGCTGTTGTCACATGTTTGGTTTATTTGTTCAAGTTTAGATAATTATTTTCTGTCCAGTTCATGTCTGAGTGTCATTCTTTATCTCCCGGTTTGTTGATTGGTTCAGTTCTCCTCTGTCAGTTTGTTTCTATGTTTTCAGATTTGATTAGAGTCCTTAGTTCAGGTGTGTCTTGTTAACTAGTCTCATTATTTCCTTTTTGTTTGCCTGTGTATTAAAGATTGAGTTTAGTCCTGTCTAATTGTTTGTCGACAGCAAGCTTGGTTGTTCTGTTCTGTGTATTAGAATTCTGAGTATCTTGAGTATTTCTGTTAGTTTGAGTTTGTGTTTTATTTAGTTTTGAGTTTGTGATTAATAAAGCAGCATTTAGAACCTGTTTCTTCTCTGCTGCTATACTACTATGTTCATATTTAGGTATTATTTTTTTATACTTGAAATATACCTTTAACTGTACTTTAACTCTTTCCATTTTAAAAACTTTTATTTTAGCTTCATGCATTATCTACATTTGAATGTGGGTAAGATTAATAAAAAAGCAACATTTAAACAAAAAGCTGAGAAAATCATATTTTTGTCAAAGACTTCGTCTGAATGGGATTCAGAACGATGATCAAAACACAGATGGAGTAGATCGAGTCCATCAACACCACCAAAGCTTCATAGTCATTTCCAGTAACGTTTGGCAGTTTTGAACTTGTATGCTGCTCGATGTATGATGATCGCGTTATTTTATATTTGCGTAAGCAAATGAAAGGGCAAGAAAGGGCATTTAATTCAACCAAGACTGCATTACTGTCAGTCACAGAAGCCCTGTGGATTGCAAAAGCTGCTTCCAAATGATCAGTTCTCATTCTCCTGGATCTGTCTGGTGCTTTCGACACTGTGAATCATCAGATCATTCTGTCCACCCTCTCATCACTGGGCATCACAGGAACTCCACTCCACTGGTTTGAATCCTATCTCACAGGTAGGTCCTTCAGGGCCGCATGGAGAGGCGATGTATCCAAAGCACATCAACTGACCACAGGGGTTCCTCAGGGTTCAGTTCTTGAACCCCTCCTCTTCTTCATTTACACCACATCACTGGGACCCATCATACAGGCACCTGCCAATCCGTCTCTACAGCACATCATTGAGTTACATCACCATTGAGCTAGATTCATCCTCAATCACCCCATCAAGGTTGGTCAGAAATCTTGGAGTAATATTTGATGACCAGCTGACCTTCACAGACCACATTACAAAGACAGCTCAATCATGCAGGTTTGCACTGCACAACATCAGGAAGATCAGTAATGCAATGCTCTTCTGGCTGGACTTCCATCGTGTGCAATTAAACCCCTACAAATGATTCAGAACGCACGTCACTCCTCTATTCATTTCTCTGCACTGTCTACCGCTCGCTGCTCGCATCAAGTTCAAGGCATAGACGCTTGCTTACAGATCTACCACAGGCTCAGCTCCCTCCTACTTTCATTCGCTCCTAAGAGCTCTACATCCCTTCCAGAAGTCTACTATCGGTCAATGAGCGACGGCTCGTGGTACCATCACAGAGAGCCACAAAATCACTCTCCAGAACATTCTTATTCACGGTTTCTTGCTGGTAGAATGATCTCCCCACCTTCATCCGGAATGCAGAATCTCTGACAACATTCAAAAGACAGCTGAAAACTCATCTCTTCCGTGAGCACTTAGGGCCCGTCCACACGGAGACGCGTTTCGCTGTATACTTATACATTTTTTATCGTATTGGCGTTTCGTCCACACGGATCCGGCGTTTTCGGAGACTGAAACCGCTATTTTTTGAAACCGGGTTCCAAGGTGGATAAATCTGAAAACGCCGCCCTTGCGTTTTCGTGTGTACGGCCAATCCGTACATTTTGTGAAACGATGATGTCATCACACCAAGTGTCAACTAGTCAGTCATTTATGGTTTTTCATATTGTTCAACAAAGTTCTTGTTTAAAAAAGAAAAAAGAAAAGAAAAAAAGAAGCTACTGTGCCTAATATTATTGTTGTATACAGCCATAGTATACAGCGCGCAAGGTTTATGCTCATGCTTTAAGTCTTCTTCTCCGTTTTTAGTGTATGTCTGTGGCAGAATTACAGCGCCACATACTGGTCTGGCATGTATACTACATCGTTTTGAGTCGGTTTCAGTGGTTTCGTGTGTACGCAGATATTTCTTGAGACGACGCCGTGTTTACGGATTTTTTTTTTTGAACGGGGAAAAAAAATATCGGATAGGGAAAGCTCTGGCTTCGTGTGGATGTGGCCTTAACCTCTTAAAAAAATACAAATAATAATCTTTCTTTTTCCTTTAATCCTCCTTTGTCTGGCTGATGCTACTCTAAGCAATGCCTGAACTTTGTATTTTGAGCACTTCTTGCATTGTTTTTGCCTCTTCATGATGACTCGCTTGACAAAGGCGTCTGCTAAATGACTAAATATAAGCAATCTTCTAGCACTTTTTTCTGCTTCACATTTGATTCAGAGATTCTGTACTATTTCAGAAGATGTGTAATAGCGCCCCTTACCGTATAACAGTGAAAACCTGGATAGCTCGGGGAAAGAGTAAAGTAGATTTGTACATTTTTATGTACACTACCAGTGGTCTAGCCTACATAAATTCAGATACTCAGAATTAGGAACATACCCGTTTTCTTTATAAATCAATATTTTCAAACAATGGAAGTTTATAGGACAGTATGTAAAACTATTTGATAATGTATTTATGTAATAAATACATTTGTACTATGTATTTAATAGGCTCCTCAATCAAAAGAGTAAACACAACTACAAGCCAAAATACTTGAAATAAAATACTTAAAATACTTAATTTTACTTTTAAGTACTTTATATCTCGATCAAAAGATTGAGTACAAGTATAGGCCAAATATACTTATAGACTTTTATAAACTACAGCAAGTTCTCTTGACAGCTACAGGTGAGATTTTCGAAAATACACTAATGCTGCATCTGAATATGCCTACATCCCTACTAGTAGGTGAAAAGGAGTATGTGAGCATTGTAACCACTGAGACAAATCAGACACAAGTATTTGTTATAGTTAACAAATAATATTTAAAACTCACTCTGGGATCTGTGGTCCCATCCCCCCAACAAGGGCAAGAAGGTACCATGACCACGATCAGATAAGTTGGTTTTATTGCTGTTAAAAATGTGGTCACATGGTCAAGGCAGAAACAGCCTTTAAAGGTACAATATGTAAGAATTTTGTAATAAAATATCCAGAAATCACTTGCACAGTGTGATATATTTCCTGCAGTTGTGTACTTACAATATCCCAAAAGTTCCCAAAGATTTTTAATTTCAGAGAAATTCCAATTTTAAATAATTGGCCGTCCCGGAAAACCTGTTCACTTGTCGCCTGTCACTGACGTAATATCCGCGTTATCCCTGGTTTCCGCTCAAGTACTGCCATAGTATCCATGACGACAGACGTGGACAACTGTGCATAATGAGTGTAGTGCGTAACCTCTGGCTGCACGCTGTTGTTGTTTCGTTCAAACATTATGGACCATGGCAAGCAGACTTTGGGGAAAAAGGAGAACTAAAACGAGGATCAATATCAGCGACTAACTTGGACTTGACAGCGCTTCACGAGTCACGACTTCACAGAGACGCAGCTCTTGTATGTACTTTATTAGACAGGTGAGCAAATGTACATAAAACTAATCAATGTTTTATAGCTCAACATGATGAAATGTTAGAATATGATCAGTGTGTTATGCTAATGTTGATCTAGCTCACTGCTAGTCTCATACCAGACAAACTAACACATAGAATAACATTATAACTTTAACACACTCAAATGCAGTTTAGTGTGATAGTGTAGAGCAAGTGAAACAGCGCTGCGTTACCTCACAAGCTTCATTCGTCTAATACACGTCTAATACACTGACCTGTGTGAGCACTAATACAGCACTTGCATTTGGTAGAATGAAATCTCCATTCCTTTATATCCGTGGGACTCGCGTGTGGCGCTGATATCATGATAAAAACATCAGTATATTCACTCATCCATAAACATTATTAGATCCATCGGCTTGACGACAAGTTCCATAATTCCGCAGGAAATTTTGCGTCATCAACTTACGCCTTTGTTATTGTAAGAGGTTATAATTAGTTATAATTCCCCTAGCGGCGAAAAAAGTTACATATTGTACCTTTAATACAGACTTTGCTGCATTGATCATAGACAAACTGATCTATAAATTAACATGCATCCCAGAAACTGTGTGAATGATTTACTGTCTTGTGTACTATTATGTATTTGATACTACGGTATGTATTTTATTATACAACCAATGGTCAATGTAACCCCACCTGTATCATGTCTCCTATCTAATTAATCCTCATTTAATGACTCACACTTTAATGTACATCCCCTTCTCTTAGAATGCAGTGTGTGTTTGTTATATCTATCTGAGCTTAAATGGACACAAACGGGAAGGCAGATGTCTAACCACACTTGAGATAGCGTCATAAATCCTCCCTACAAAGGAATCTCCCGCTTAGAAATTCCCCCTTTCTTATTGGTTGAGCCAACCCTGAAAGGTGGGACCTTTGTCCAGCTTTAAATGGCCTCTCCACAAGCCCTTCCTTCTCTTGGCCTTCTCGGTACATTCAGGGTGCCGTGCTGTCCTGCGTGGCCAGGTTGAGCCAACCCTGAAAGTTGGGACCTTTGTCCGGCTTTAAATGGCCTCTTTTATGGAGTGGCACAACGAACTCAGTAATTGATTGTAATATTAATTTAGCTACATCAAGTTAATCCAATTAACTGGCCCAAATATTCATAATTGATCATAAGTTATGAGTTATTATTAATATTTGGGTCAGTTAATTGGATTAACCTGATGTTGCTAAATTAATATTACAATCAATTAATCAGTTCGTCCAACAAACTCTTTTGATTATTCATTTATTCTAAGAAAAGGGAATCTTTCATGGCCACAGAAAAATAATTATTTCTTAGCATGTACAGCGCTTAGAGCATGTAACAAGATCAAGATCGTAAAATAGACTTTGTTTGCAAGCAGAGAATCAGAACCAAATACATATTGTGCACAAGTTTTATTAACTAAGTCACAAACACATAACTAACATACAAACAATCATACATACATGGGTAGAGGGTTAAAGTGACAGAATGAAACTGGAAGCAGGAAATAGAACTATAGAAAATATCCATTTAACTATGGCCATGTCCACACTAATACGGTTTCGTTTGAAAATGTAAATTTTTCTCTCCGTTTTGGCCTTCCGTCCACACTGAAACGGCGTTTTTATTAATGAAAACAAAACTTTTTGAAAACGTGGATACATTTGAAAACGCTGTTTTCACGTTGTAGTGTGGACTGTGAAACCGGTGGTATTTAAAAACGATGACGTAAATTTTGTCATGTGACGGATATGGTACCAATAGATATTCATGTTTATACCAGTATTGTGCCTGCTATGTGCTATTCACTTTCACACTGTTGCTAAAAATATTCTACATTGCACATCACAGTCCTGCAAAGATGACAGAATTTACTCACATTTGCTGTCCTGTGGCAATACATGAGAGCAGTTGCGTTTTAGACCAAATATATGGTTGACTGCGTGTGACCTGGACCGCATCAGTGAATGGTGAGATATTTTACTAAATAAAATGATCCTGTCAGAAGAATTGCGCGATAACTTCATTATTTATTTTTCCATCTGAATCATATCAGTGATCTTTTGTGGGG
Organism: Leuciscus idus; assembly: GCA_021554675.1. Lineage (NCBI taxonomy): Eukaryota > Metazoa > Chordata > Actinopteri > Cypriniformes > Leuciscidae > Leuciscus > Leuciscus idus. The sequence goes on along the minus strand of CM038635.1, from coordinate 11,233,959 downwards.
TTTTACACATGCGCAGTAAGGTGAATTTAGCGTTTCCAGGCGTTTTTCAAAAGTTTCTCATCCACACTGAAACATCCGAAAACGCTAGTGTGGACAGAGAGTGTTTATAAACGAAAACGCCGTTTTAAAATGTATCCGGACTAATGTAGACGTAGCCTATGAAAAGAACCATCTATCATTTTCAGAGCACCTCATTAAAAAGTTGTTGAAAATTGAAGTTGTTGATGGTTCTGTGAGTGTCAAATGTTAAAGTTGCAATCGTTTTCTTCCCGTTGGATAAAGAAGATATGATGAACTTGCATGGTTAGTTCGACTCTGTTCACATGGCTAGAGTGCAGATTGTGGCCTGCCAGCCCTAGGCCGGAGAGGACACGCAGAGCAAATGGTGGGAGTTGCGATGGACTTCTTCTGCATTGAATGAAGACTTTGTGCCAAACTCCTGAGGTTGTCCTTGATTCTGTTGTGGTTGAGAGAGTCCTCTCTCTCCTGAATGAGCACATGGCTGGTTGTGAGTCAAGGCCTGCTACCCTGGGGCCTGTTGAGGCCACGCAGGACAGCACGGCACCCTGAATGTACCGAGAAGGCCAAGAGAAGGAAGGGCTTGTGGAGAGGCCATTTAAAGCTGGACAAAGGTCCCACCTTTCAGGGTTGGCTCAACCAATAAGAAAGGGGGAATTTCTAAGCAGGAGATTCCTTTCTGGGGAGGATTTATGACGCTATCTCAAGTGTGGTTAGACATCTGCCTTCCCGTTTGTGTCCATTAATACTCAGATATATATAACAAACACACACTGCATTCTAAGAGAAGGTGATGTACATTAAAGTGTGTGTCATTAAATGAGGATTAATTGATACAGGTGGGGTTACATTGACCGTTGGTTGTATAATAAAATACATACTGTAGTATCAAATACATAATAGTACACAAGATAGTAAATCATTCACACAGTTTCTGGGATGCATGTTCATTTATAGATCACGGCACAAACTATCATCATTTGGTGGAAGGGCTTTTTGCACCGCTGCGCCAACTCTCTGGAATTCAATTCCACAACAAATCCGCAATCTCTCACCACTACAAGACTTCAAAACCCACATTAAAACACATCTTTTTGTCACTTGTTTCCCTGACCCCTGAATGTTCTGATTCTATATGTACTATACCTCTACTATGCTATCCTTCACAGTTTATATGTATCGTCTCTATGTCATGTTTCTATGTTATGTGTATTTGTAATTATTGTAAAGCGACCTTGAGTCCTCAGAAAGGCGCTATATAAAAATAAACATATTATAGATCAGTTTGTCTATGATTAATGCAGCAAAGTCTGTATTAAAGGCTGTTTCTGTCTTCCCTATCGTCTCTGTCTTGACCACATGACCACATTTTTAACAGCAATAAAACCAACTAATCTGATCATGGTCATGGTAACTAAGACCTTCTTGCCCTTGTTGGGGGATGGGACCACAGATCCCAGAGTGAGTTTTAAATATTATTTGTTAACTATAACAAATGCTTGTGTCTGATTTGTCTCAGTCGTTACAGCATAGTATGTCCAAATTGATAGTATTTATAAAACAGTAGGTGAAAAATACCAGGATGACCTACTACTCTGATATAGAGCACTTTTTAATAACTTTTGAGCGAATTGCCACAACTTGTCACTGGCCCAAGACTGATTGGGCTTTTCATTTTTTTCCGTTATTGACTGGCAATGCAAGGGCTGCGTATGTTAATATGGACTTGAATGATTGCATCAAGTATAATAAGCTCAAGGCAGCCATCCTCATGAAATACGATATCAGTGCAGACCTATAGACAGAGGTTTCACTCCTTAGATGTCCATCCATCCGAGAGTCCAAAAGAACTGTATATACTGTACTGTAAGACTTAAGGAACTCCATGTCAAGTGGATTAGAACCGGGGAGAAAACCGTCGAGGAGGTGGGTGAAATGATAATTTTAGTATCTTCACATGCTCTCTCCTGGGGCCTCATTTATAAAACTTTGGTTAGGATTTGCGTCAGAAGTGGCGTACGGATGAAACATAGGACGTGCGTACGCACAGAAATATTTGGATTTATAAAACCGTGCGCGTGCACATCCTACGCAGTTTTCCCTTAATAAATCACAATCAATTCTAAATGTAGCGCAGCTTTTGCGGCTTCATGTCACGCCCATAGTTGCCCATAAATAGTCTGTGAAACGCCCACAAGTTAATATTCATCGATTGCAAAATCATGGCAAACACAGAGGGCCCTATCTTGCACCCAGCACAAGTGACTTTGTACAGCGACGCATGTATCATTCCTATTTTGCACCCGCGCAAAGCGGACTTTTCCCTCCACAGAAGCACGTCGGTAAGTTAGGAAATACACTTGCGCTCCCGGGGGCGGTTCAGCGCAAAGAAGAGGCGTGTTCCGGCGCAAACGTTCCCTCATGCTATTTTGCAGGTTTAGAAAACAATTGCGCCACTAACCAGGAAAAAATAGTTTAAAGTCAGTGGCGCGTTGCGCATGTTATTCATATGCTATTTTAAGGGCGCATGCTTGGCCATAATCAATGTAGCGTGTGCACAACGCGCATACACTTTGCTTATCTCATCTACACAGAAGCAGCAGTTTCCATTTTTGCAAATCATACATTATTACGATAGATAGATAGATAGATAGATAGATAGATAGATAGATAGATAGATAGATAGATAGATAGATAGATAGACAGACAATTTATTATAAAAGCATACATCTAGCTTACACATTTACCCAAATTATCATACGCCTGTTTAACCGAAGTTAATTTGGGTGGGTTTCTCCATTTCAATGTAACTTCTCTCTTTTACGGCCGTGACGAGAGCGTTGCTCTCCTTGGCTGTGAACCGCTCCTGGCGCGCGCCTGGCAAATCCGCCGTTACAATAGCAATCCGCTATGGAAAAAGCGCGTCTGCTCTTAAAGGGAATGTGAGATGACGCTCTGATTGGTTTATTTCACGTTACGCCCAAACCACACCTATGAATAATGAAGCTGCTTCAGACCAACCCATTTTAGATTTGCGCCTGGCGCAAGAGTCATTTATCCCGCCGGGAAACTAGCAACATCGCCGAGACCCGCCCACAAAGTTACTTGCGCTTTGCGCTTGACACTTGCGTTTCAGATCGTTAAAATAGGGCCCAGAGAGAAAAACCAAGAAACGTAACTTCACATTGAAATAGTAGAAATTATCGTTGGCGAGGTGGAAAAGAGGAGTAAAATGTTGTTTGGAGGGCACAGTGTGGGCATTACTAATGCCAAAAAGGCACTTGAGTGGCAAAAGGTTGCAGACGCCATTAATGCTGCAGCCTCACAACCTCGGACCGTGGCCGAAATAAAAAAGAAATGGTCGGACATCAAAGTCAATGCAAAAAAGCGTCTAGCGCTCCATCGCCAGAGTGTGTGTTTTCTTTTTGTCTCGAAGGGCCCAGTTCCATCAGAAACCGGTGGCTGGATCAGGTAAGTCTCCCAAGGGAGATTTTCCAGAAATTAAACCTCATCAAATTTTAAGAGGACCAGCCATTTATTTCCAGTGCAGACAAGAGCGCGACACAAGACCAGTCTGCCCACAAAATGCAGCTAAACTTACTTACTTATGCTATGTTCTTAGTGGTGGGGCAGGAAAAGGAAACAAGCCAAATATACTGCTGCTGACAATTACAGTGACAGTAAATGGTAAAGAACTAAAGGCCCTAGTCGATACTGGGAGTGACCAGACCCTGGTGAACAGGAAATTTGTGGTTCTATCTTTAATGAGGTCCTCTAATAAATTACCCATCTGCTGAATTAATGGGAAGGAAAGATTGGTGCCCACTGCAGAACTATTGGGGTAGAAGTTCAAACCTACCTGTTAGAGGTAGGGGTAGCAGATAATCTTCTGTATCCCGTAGTTTTGGGTCGTGATTTACCAGTACTCCTAGATTTAGTCTAGCCCTCGCAACAGTGCAATGTGGTGGTATCAAGAGCTATGGCAAAGCAGCCAGAGGAACCAATACAGATTCTTTCAACTGCCATTTTATGATGCAGAGATATGCTCCCCAAAATCAAAAAAAATCCCCAAGCAAAGCTTGAATATAATGCCTTCCGATTGATCGTAGAGAGTGTATGCAATCTAACACCATATGTTCAGCTGCCTACCAATAAAATTCAATTAAAACTCAATAAAAAAAATGCCTAGAGAAAGCAAACCAGGAAAATGCAGGAGAGGGGACTCACTAATAACAAGGGTGAGTGTTATTTATTTGAGCAGGGCATACTCTACCTTTGGATCGGTGAAACAGCTGGTGGTCCCACAGGATGCTTGGGAGGTTCTCCTTCACCTGAGCCATTCAGTTCCCTGGGCTGGCCACCTAGGGAAAAAGAAAACCACAGCAAGAATCAGAATACACTTACTGGCCCGAGCCTGGAAGCGGATGTTGCCCAGTACTGTAAAGTTGCCCTTATTTTCAAAGTATCTATCAAGCATCCATCGAGAGTGCCCCTCCAGCCCCTTTCTTGTTATCAGTACACCGTTTCGAAAGGCTGGGCATGGATATCGTTGGCCTGGTGGAAAAGAACCATGCAGGTAACCGGTTTCTACTGGTGATCACCGATTATGCTACGAAGTACCCAGAGGTATTTCCTTTAAAGTCTATCAAAGCCAAACATGTCGCAACTTGTTTAGTCCAGTTCTTTTCCAGAGTCGGGTTGCCTGCCAAAATTCTCATTGACTAAGGGACCAATTTTATGTCCAGTCTCCTGAAGCAGGTCTACCATTTGCTGGGTATCGAGAGTTTGCGTACGACAACCTAGTAACCTCAAACTGATGGACTCACCGAACGATTTAATCAGACGTCAAAACAAATGCTGAAGTCCGGGGACTTCTGACATTACTTAAAGAAGTCTGGGAAGGATACCACGGTAAGAGTGAGCCTACTAACATTGTGTCTTATGTCTTGCAAATGAGGGAACGTCTGGAAAGAATTAGGGCATTGGCCCAAACCAACCTGATGGAGGCCCAGAAGCACCAAAAAGCATGGTACAACCAAACGTGACAGAGGCTTCTTTGGTTGGAAAAAAAGTGCTTGTGATGCTGCCGAGTCAGGAGAGTAAGCTGTTGGAGTAGAGCTGCTGGAGGATGGTAAGCAAGTGGCAGGGCCCCTTTGAGATCAAGAACCAGCTAGGCCCCACCACGTGTGAAGTGGTCACTCCAGGGCAAGATCGTGCTAGTCGAGTACTTCTTGTAAACCATTTAAATAAGTGGGTATCTCGACCTGAACAGAGAGCACACGTTATGATGATTCGCCAGGTGAAGGAGGAAGAGCAATGTACTTGCCTCAACCAGTAGCTGGAGATATCAATCTGGAGCATCTGCCTGAAGATCAGCAATCCCTGGTGAGAGCTCTATGTACCCCTGAAATCTTCTCTGAATATCCTCATGATGTGATATCATGGCCAGAGGAGAACTGGGTTCTGTAAATCCAACAGATCTGATTCTCTGAACTGCATCTGCGGCACAAACTAACATGGCGCCGCCCATTGCACATATAGCTCAACTAATGCGATAGTTATAAAGGTGTTTAAACAACAACTTCCACTTGCACATATTTGACAATCGGAATATCAGATATGTCATGCTATAGCTAACAAATGTGTAAATATTTTGAATAAAAAATGAAATAAAAGCAGATCATCAGTCATTCAGCGCTATGGTGGCTGCGGTGTGTCACGTGACAAGCAATGAAGGAAATGGAACCATGGAAACAATAATGTGATAAGTTCTAAACATAGACTGTAAAAAAAAAAAGATGGACGACGCCCCTTCACTCTCTTCCATTGGTGAAAAGTGAAGCTGCCAAAGTTCTAATAAGGCGCTGACATCTTGCACAGATTTGGGACCTGCTTCTGCGCAGTAGTGAGCAGGAAGTAAAGCTGTGATATCAAGGTTCCGTCCTTAATCCCACAGAAACGGTTAATATTTACTGTGTGAAATAAACAGTTATGGACATGTATATTATTAAAGTTGAAGCTCCAATCTCCTCCTGAAAATCCAAAAACAAAGTCCGTTGGTGCCTCAGTGACTACTTCGTTTAGAGAAGCTGTCAATCATTACGTTACATTTCCGTTCTTATAGCATCAAATAACTAACTTAGACCAAACTTATAAAAAAAAAAACAACAACTCTTAAACTTAAATCAGCGTGATAAAAACGACCTAAAATGACAGAAAACATCTTTTAAATTTTTTTATTTGAAGTGTAATTTGATTGTTTAGTTTCCATTGCGCCAATTAGACTTCATGGGGAGGCGGGCTTTATGACCTATACTGGGACCAGCCACTTAGGCGATCGAGACGCTTTGGCTTCACTTTTCAGCACTTGTGCGGTACGCTTGGTTCTAAATAATGGGGGTCAGCCAGAATATTTTAAATGGACGTGTAAAAAGGTTAAATATGAATACACAGCCAGTGCTACTTTTTTTATTACAGTACTTTTTTTAACTTAATATTTTAAGTACAGTACAGGTTTTATTTAACTTTTAAGTACAAAACATTTTCATAATATAATCTTTAAGTAGGCTACAGTTTTTATTTCACTTTTAGGTAAAATACATTTTAATTTAATCATTATTTAAGTTTTTTATTTACCTGTATGTAAACAGCACAGTGCAGTGTTAATATTCAAACTGTGTTTTTACAATGTTTAAAGGGGATGGCAATAATAAATAGTCTTATTAGAAATAAAACTGCCTCATTTTTGAGCTGTGCATAACTGTAGCTGAATATTTAGGCCTACTACGCTACTGTATTTTCATATGGGTTATTATGGTGGTACTTGGAGAGCCACATATTTTCTGAGGTGGTACTTGACGTAAAAAGTTTGAGAACCACTGCGCTGCATAAATAAATGTGACTTGACTTGACTTGATATTAAAGCCTGATTCAGCTGTTAGACATTTGAGTTACAGAATACCTGAGAGACTCCAATAGGCCTTGAAGGAGGAAGTGAACTTTATGCTGAGATTAGGAATTATTGAACCCTCTAAAAGCGAGTGGTGTCATCCGGTGGTCCTAGTACCAAAAAAGGATGGGAGTATCTGATTTTTTATTGACTTCCGGTACTTGAACTCTGTATCACAGTTTGATTCATATCCTACACCCCATATAGATCCCTCAATTGATCGACTGGGCAAAGCCAAATACCTGATGACCATTGATTCTGACGAGCATTCAGGACACCATGGGGGCTATTCCATTTCCGAGTTTTACCCTTTGGCCTGCACCAGCCACCTTTCAGAGGCTTATAGATCAGGTATGACGGCCTGTGGCTTTCATTAGCCGCAAACTCTTTCCAAGGGAAGTTTGCTATAGAAAGAATATATAGCGAAAGAATACTAGAGAAAGAATGTTTGGCAGTTAAATGGGCCCTAGACTACTTGAGATATTACCTACTGGGAAGGGAGTTCAAATTAGAAATGGACCATAAAGCTCTCCAGTCTTTGGAAAAGATGAAAGATACCAATGGGAGGATCACACGGTGGTCTCTGGCTTTCCGGTTTACAGTCCAGCATGTTCCCAGCAAGTCCAATTTGACTGCTGACTACTTCTCTTGTTGTATCTGTGCCATCTATTTTGGGTCCATTTTTTGGGGGTTATTTTTTCAGTGTTTGGGAGGGTTTTATGTTACCCAGCTCCTGGGTCAGATGTAACAACCCAATGTTTGGGTAGATTTTGTGTAACCCAGATCCTGGGTCAGAAGTAACAACCCAGTGAGCTATTGATCGCGGGGCTTTTTGCGACCTCTTCAGGTCAGAGCAGCTGCAGCTCCGTCAAATTGGTGCGTGTATTTAGTAAAATACTAGCCTGGCAAGCCAGACCTACATCAAGATGTTAGGTCTGGTAACTCACCATTGGCAGGGCTCAATCCGAGGGGCGGGATAAACAGTTGTCTTTCAAATTCCCTCTACACGCAATAGGATAGCGCTACAACCAACCAGAGCATTTTCCCACCAGCGGAGTTAGTTGATTGATTAAACTTTTGCCGTATCTGGTTGGCAAAACTACAAACACATCTTCCTTTTTTAAGAATGACTTAAGTGCCGTTCTTTGTTCTTTTCTCAAAGAAAAGCTTAACTCCAAGTCCTCCAGAGTCGTGGCCAAAGCCGTATCGAAAGACCGCTGTTCGCCAGTAGCAGCGATTCTTTGTTTTCAAGTTGCAGGGAATTCACACGGAACCGTCACAACTCTGTCGTCATTATGTTAAGCCCGCCCACCGACTCTATACACGATTTGATTGGCCTGACTAGAATTTGGTTTTTCCAACTCAAAAGTCAACGGAGAGTTGCTAGACTACCCTGGCTGCAAAATAAATTTCGCAGGTCTAAAATTTGCAGGTCTAAAATCTAGGGTGCGTCTAGATTTCTTGGCTAGTAAAATACAGGTTTGTGTACAATTTTGTATCTGAAATGCCTGATGCCTTGCATAAAATGTTATGATTTTATTCAAAAAAAGATACAGAATATAAATGCTTGGAAAGTTAAAATATGTTCTCAGAACTGTACACTGATTGTTTATGGACAGGTTATAGAGTCAGTCACAGCATATTTCGGCTATGGAAACGCAGGGCGACGGTCTGAAGTTAGAAGTTCCCCCGCTAAACATGATACAAGTGCCGGCACGAGATCCAGCGCCGTTGCGGTGGAAACGGGACAATATAAGATACTGGTCGATTACACTTGAATTACTTTTAAATGTTTCATTTTTACATCTAATATTTGTTAAACAAGCTTAAATGTATGCAATATGTATTCAAAACTATATAAAATATGCTATACTGTAAAATACGATACAAAATAAAGGAATTATCTGGCAAACCAGTGGTTGTGTGGAGTATTTATTTATTTTATTTTAAGTTTAGAGGATTTAAGTTAATCTGTAAACATTAATGCATGTATGATGTAAAAAAAAAAAAAGGAAAAAGAAAAGATAAACAAATAGATAGTACTTTAGTAAAAATGAATCAACCCAGTATGATGGATTAAATCCACCCATTATGCTGGGTTAAATAAACAACCCAGTTTGCTGGGTAAAATTAACCCAACATGTGTTCTGTCCCATATTTACCCAGCCCTTGGGCTGAAAACAAATTTGGGTTGTTTTTAACCAATTGTTAGAGTGTAAAAATCAAATAATACAACAATTGAAAAACAAATAATATTAATCCCATAAGTGAGTAGCCTGCAGTCAGTGCAACATAAAAAAAATTAAAAGTAACATGTTAAATGTTTTTGATTTTCCAAGAAAAAAAGAAAGAAATATCGCAAAATAACCTATAGATGGCACCAGGACTGTCTGATTGTTCACTGAATACACAGGAAAAGATGGACTGACGATTAGTTCTGCCTGGTTCATGTGAGCAGCTCTCGCTAGCTGCACTTGTTTTCCAAAGATAGGCAGTTGATTACTCCTGTCGGGATGATTGGCCAGAACGGAGTACAATAGTTCAAACTGAGTTTTAACCACAGCGAACATGTAAGATTGCATAATCACAGGTAATTTTATGGTGTTTTGGACATTTTTATCTCATGCTGACATGAATTGTGTGTGTGGCTGATTAAGTCTTGGACAGTTGTGTGTATTTTAAGAGCGCACAGAGTTTGTGTTTGTCCTTGTTTACAGTGTTGATCAGTGTTTATGTGTTGACTTGAGTGTATTGAATGCTGATTAAATCTAATGTCTCTAAAGTGTGAATAGTATGCTGTCTTAGGGTGGAACCATTTCTCGTCGTGTTGTTTGTTTTTGTGTCACAATAAGAGGGCTGTGATTACACTTACCCACAGTATGTAGGTCAAGAACACATATCTGCACCTGACCTGAGTTAACCGTCTCTGCTAAGTTCAGTCAAGCCTTTATTGTTGTTCATCCATATACCCTAATATATAATTCATTAAACTAATTAGTTGCACTGTCATTGTGATTATGTGGTGTGCATCTGGTCTTTCAGAATAAGAAATATAAATAAAATAGAAGTTTAATCCATGCATAGGGCCTACATCAAATAGGTCTAATTGGCCCCATAGAGTTTGGATGTTTGGTTTATGAATAAAATAAATTCTTCAGTTTTCCAGCATCTTTTGCATATTTGAACCATTTCCAGCAGTGACTGTATGATTTTGAAATCCATATTTTCAAACTGAGGAAAATTGAGGGACTCAAACACAACTATTAAAAAAGGTTCAAACATGCCGATGCTCCAGAAGGAAACACGATGCACAGGGTGAAAACTTTTTGAATTTGAAGATCAAGATCTCAATTTGTCTTCTGGAAAACATGTAAGTATATTCTGTTGCTTCCGAAGGGCAGTACTAATGAAAAAAAAAGAAGATATTTAAATAAAAGATTTTCATCCTGTTCAAAAGTTTTCACCCCCTGCTCTTAATGCATCAGTGAAGGTTTGAACCTTTTTTAATAGTTGAGTTTTAGTCCCTCAGTTGTTCTCAGTATGCAAAGATGGATCTCAAAATCATACAGTCACTGCTGGAAAGGGTTAAAATATGCTGGAAAACAGAATTGCAAGAACAACCATCACAAAACAAAATTGTGGATCATCAGGTAACGCCACACAGTATTAAGAATCAAGGGTATGTAAACTTTTGAACAGGGTCATTTTGATCAATTCAGCTATTTTTGGTCTTGTGGACATCTTTTATGTGAAATATCTTATTTAGGACAGTACTAAATCAAAAATAACATGCATTTTGTATGATCCCCTTATTTAGTTAAAATTATTCACATTTTCATAGATTCTGCAAGGGGTTCACAAACGTTTAAGCAGCACTGTATTTAGACACACTTTTTACTTGTTTCTTTTACATCATGGGGGGAAATGATTAATTGATTCTGCAGACATGCAGTATAATGTTTCTCTTCTGATTTTGACCTGTTGAAGAGGCTAAAGTCTGTCATTCTTTTCCTTTCTCATGTGCCTTGATTTCTCTTGCCAGAAGTAAGTAACGTGATGTATGTGACCACCTTCCTGCGTTATGTTAGGTACGTTTTATCCAAATTAAACAAAAAACATATACACTATCATATTATAATCCTTATAGACAGCTGCAAAGAAAATTTACAATTTATCATTCTCATTCTTACAGGCTTGGTGGTAGATGCGTTTCTGCTCATGTCATTCAGAGGAGGAGTCTCTCAGGAGCGGATGCCATTAATGCCCTGCGGCCCTTTTACTTTGCTGTACATCCTGATTTCTTTGGCCAGCATCCAAGAGAGAGAGTAATAATATTTAAATAATGATATATTATTATATACACAAACATTTGAATTTAAAATGCATGATAATAATAATGCTTGTTATATGTAAATATGGTAACACTTTACAATAGGGTTTCATTTGTTAACATGAACTAACCATGACTATTAGTAAATTAAATTAGCATTAACTAAGATTAATAAATGCTGTAGAAGTATTGTTCATTCTTAGTTCATGTAAACGAATGAAACCTTATTGTAAAGTGTTACCGTAAATATTTTTTTTCCCCTCATTTCTCTGCAGAGCCGTTTTAAGGAGTTTTTTTGTTTTTGTTTTCTGTGTTATAGGAAGTGAATGAAAACTCCCTCCAAAGGCTAAATGGTTATCTGGAAAATCTTCAAAAGCCTGGAGCGAGATCCCCCAAACCCACAAACCTCACTTTTTATGTCAGGGACACAAAAGAAACAGCAGACTCCAGCGGTAGTCTGATAGCCTCAGGTAACACTAGTTTTCCTCTGATTCACAGTCAAAAGTAGTCTCCTGAAGCCATGTGATAACATTGTATGAGGAACAGATTGTAATTGTTTGTTTTCCTTACTAAAGTCTTTAATTCCCTATTTTAACAGTTTAGACAGTATTAAGCAAAGTTGTCATTCAAACGTTTGGTGTCTAAAATATATATATCTTTTTTTAAAGTAATGCTTTTATTCTGCAAGGATACAATGAATTGATAAAAAGTGACAGGATGTTACAAAATATTTTATTTAAAATAAATATGTATTAATTTAAGAAAAAAATGTATAAGTTTCCACACAAAAAAAAAGCACAACAGTTTTCAACATTGATAATAATAAGAAAGGTTCCTTAAACACTAAATTGGCATATTAGAATGCCACTAAAGACTTGAGTAAGGCAGTGTGTCCACCAAAGTGTTTTTAGCTGGCTGAATATGGCAGACGCTCTTCTGAAAACGCCTAGCTGCGGGCACAGTGGGTCAGTGCTTCGGTGGCATAGTGGTTTGGTTGCTATGATCTGTGAAAGTGTTACTAGCTTCTGAATTCGCAGATAGTTTATTTCTAAATATAAAAATATATTGTTATACATTAGACACAATGTAAAGTACTTGTTCTGGCCCATGTTTTAAATGATTTTGTTCTGTTGTTGTATAACCCGCAATTCTGACTCTTTTCTCAGAATTGCAAGATCCACTTCTGAGAAAAAAAAGTCTGAATTAAGAGATATAAACTCACAATTCTGAAAAAAAAAAAAAAAAAAATCTGAATTGCTAGATGTAAATTCGCAATTGCAAGAAAAAAAGTCAGAATTGTGAGATTAAGGGGTTTTTCACACTTGGGATGTTTGGTTTGATTAAAACGAACTCTGGTGTGATTGTTCTGTTAGTGCGTTTCATTTGAATAAGTGTGAACGCTGCCATCAGAGCGCTGGTGCACACCGAACAAGCGGACCGAGACACCAATCAAAAGGTTCCAAATGAACTCTTGTGCGGTTTGAGTGAAATATGAACGCAACATGGATCAAAGACATGTAAACAGGACATGATGTCACAAGATCTCGTCATAGTCGCGATGTTACACATCACATTTCGGTACGGGCATCAGAACCACGTCTCCTCGCAACAGATCTTCGCTTGTGTGTGTGATGGAGTGATTCCTGCCGCTGTTTTGACTCCTTTACACATTTTATAAGCTCTTCACGAGTTCTCAGCTGGTCAAAATACCATCACACGTAGGCTACGCACATACAACAAGAGCATTTAACCCAGCACGCAGCATTGTTTTGGATGTTCAGTAAGTTCCGTCATGAAATATATGCAATAAAAGCAGACCAATTAGGTTGTAAACATATCCCTGTGCATTTAGGTACGGTGTTAAAATGCCAATGTGAACGCTAAGCGGACCAGGACTGAATGTTTTGACTTTCTTTTGGTCCGGACCAAACAAACCAAGCAAACCAAACTACAAGTGTGAACACACCCTAAAAGTCGCAGAAACAAGCTTCCATAGCTTAGCGCCTCGTCGCATGGCGTTTTTAAATATGAAGCAATTGAAAAAATACGCTGGCCTTGGGAAAAGAATCCTTTTGGTGGACACTCAGCCTAATGGCTGCTAACAATTCAGCTTTGTCATCACAGGAATAAATTACATTTTGAATATATTGTAGCAATATTTCACAACATTACTCTTTTCAATGTATTTTTATTCAAGTATATGCTGCATGGTAAGCATAAGAGACTTTTTTCAAAAACATTTAAAAAACTCATACCAAATGTTTGAATGGTAATGTTCTGTTTCCAATGCATGATTTTAATTGAAGAACCCTACACTTCCCAGGATTCCGGTCGGTGAGTTTCACCCTGCAGTCTAAGGATGTTCTGAGCACAGTGCTGGATGTCCTGAGGTCCTGTAGCCTCTCGGTTGAACACATGCAGGATGTGCTCAAGGCTGAGACCAGGAAGAGCTCAACACAACAGCCTGAAACATCTTTCTATCGGCCCATCAAATGGGACAAGACTTATTACACTTTCACTGGCTTCAGGGACCCAGAGCAGGAGTTAGAGCAAGCCAAGAGAGTGGAGCCCACACTGAGGTATTGAGAGAGAGAGAGAGAGACCTTTCCTTCGTGCCAATTCACATTAATCTTTCTTTTTTAAGTCAGTTTAGGTTTCTTACACACTCTTAGCACTACCACATGGCTATTTTTGGATGAACTGTTCCTTTAATGTGTTAGACCACCTACCTGCTAGATGAGTGCTCCTGCAGCTTCTGTTAACACTAGAAGTGCCAGAATTCCATAACTACTAGAACTGCCGCAAGCGGTCATTTTGACCGCTAGATTCCAAACTCTATATCTTTAATGATACATACCCAATTGAGAGATTAATGCATTTATTGTATTAGGATATATTTTAAAAACAAAACAACACCAAACTGTACATTTAAACAAGTTTAATTATACATTTATAAATAATATCTGTAGATGTCCTGAACAAAATAACGGAGTAGCCTATGTTTTCATGTTTCCACTGTTCGATCGCGCCCGCGCCCGCCGACACACACACACACACACACACACACACCATATTACAGCATTGCAGTCTTGACATTGCAGCCTGTTCATTATAGCCATAATAAAATAGTCAACCTAACATATACAAATTCCACTGCTCTGTTTATATAGTCAGTATAGCCTTGTACAATTCGTACCATTTTGCACGTGTGAAGAGGATGATTTTTTCTGTCGATATTGGAACGTGAGTGAAGTACAAAGCCTATAATAAAGTAGTTTAGTTTAAAATAGTTTACCATCCAAATACATCGCAAATGTTGAAACATTTTGATTCTAATTAGAGAATTACGTGAGCCTAACGCCGCTTACTTTCACTTTCGCTTATAAAGTATTTCATTTTGGCTTGTTTATAGTTATTTTTTCATTCTTGTTCTGTTCTGAATATCATTACATTTAAATTATTTGTTGTTGAATATGTTTTGTGTATTTTTACCACATTTTATTGTTGTGTATATTGGTATAGCCTATAATAATACCGCGAAATTCAGTGCGGTCAATATGACCGTCTATGGCCGAAATAGGTAAATATGTTCATTTGTTTTTTTGCCTTATGTGCAATTTATATGAAAAACATTTTAAATGAAAATACAGACACTTTTAGGAAAAGTCAGGTACCGGCAGGATTTTATTTATTTTTTCAACAAAGTTATTGCAGATATAAAATTCAAAACGGTCAAAATGACCGCCATGGCACTTCTAGTGTTAAAGGGGTCCTATTATGCATTTCCACTTTTTTAACTTTAGTTAATGTATAATGTTGCTGTTTCAGCGTAAAAAAGATCTGCAAGACTACAAAGCTCAAAGTCCACTCCAAAGGGAGATATTTTATTTAACAGAATCCCCTTTTCAAGAACTACAACGAACGTTTGGACAACAAAGTGATTTTTCCAAATCTTATGAAGTCACAATATTCCTCATTTATATAATCCGCGCCCACGGAATAAGCAAAAAAGGTGTGAGGCCTGGTTGAGCTGCATTAGAGAAGGCTATGTCAAAGAGACACAGTTTTTCAGTGTTTTCAAAACTCATTTGTTTGACGTTCCTAAGGCTGACGAACTTGGAGTGGTTAACTTATTTTAAACACTGTTCCTGAAAATTATAAACACAACGTTTATCTGTGCGCTGCACATTTTATGGCGAACACCTTGTTTTCTGTTGCTTTGTAAGCTCTCGCTTTTGTAAGACGGTTCACCGCTCCTTAGGAAATGTAACCATGTTTTTGTGATCGATAACTGTTTGTATTCCCTTAGTTTTCCGACAAATATCATGATTAAATGGTGGATAACATTGCATCTATAATGTATAAGAAAATAACAAAAAACATGCCACTCTGAAATGTCATGTGACTTTTCCTGTGCAAAGTCTGTGCTGAAATCCGTTCTGCACGATCCTCTTGTTCGTTAACATTGTCAGGGTCTGAATCGGGCTCGAATTGGTTTGAAATTGACGTTATCCTTATTCATATTTACACTAGAGAAGAACTTGCAGTTATGGAGAGGCGGGACATTTCCTGAAGTGGTGCCAATCTTAACACACTAGGCCAGGTAACCGATCACAGCACATTTCGTATTATGGAAGGAGGGGCTTCATCGAAATTGCCGTGTTCGAGCCAGACTGGGGAGAGAGGTGCTGTAATAATGTAAAATATGTGAAAAATGATGTGTTTTTTGAACAATGAAGCATGAAAATATATTCTAGTACACCTCAAAAACAAAATCAAGACTCAGGGTTCATACAAGGTGCTTAAAGTACTTGAAGTACTTGAATCTGAAATGTAAGTCCTGGAAAACCCTTAAAAACAGCCATTTTTTTCAAGTGCAATTCAAGCTTGAATAAGGTTTGAATGAGGAAATCAGTTTGAATAAGGAAAGCGATATCTTTGTCATAGTATTCTTTCAATGGTTAAAGGGTCATCCACATGATCAAAATTTGTTGTACTCAGTCTACTACATGCCTTCTGTCTTCTAATTGATAGCTCATACTTTTTTTTTTTTTAGCAAGTCAAAGGCCTTTTAGTATAATTCAAAACAAATTCCTCTTTCAGGTTGTGGTTTCTGTGTCTTTCTGCTGTTAAATTTGTAATGATTTTTATGTAGTAAACACAAGAATAACTTTTATATTGTTGCTAATATTTCAAGACGAACACTTACTGGATTGAAGTAACTTGGGTTTAGTTCTATTATCTATTCATGGGTTTCATCAGGTCCCTTTCCACAGGTGTATTAATCAAGCACAATGCAGTCTGCATTCATAATCTAGGTGCTTGATTTTATACACCTGTGGAAAGGGACCTGATGAAACCCATGAATACTTATTACACGGCTCTGTGGAATACTTGATTCTGATTGGTCAATCGCGCCATCCAGCGGTGGTTTTGCCTCCCACAGTAAAAACTACTGAGCTTCAATCATAAAACTAAGCATTTAAATAACATAATACTTGCCATATTTTACAGGGTTCCCACGGGTCCTTCAAAATTCTTGGAAGTTTGTGAATAAAAAAAAAAATTCAAGGCCCTGGAAAGTTTTTGAAAATGAACATGCATAGATGTCCTTGACATTTTTTTTTGAAAAAATCCATATTAATCCATCTGGTTCGCTAATGTTTAATTTCGCCAACACTTCGTGGCCTATGCATACTAGCTTGCTTGATTTACTTTAGTTACGCGCATTTACGCGTTACGTTCATAGACAGTATATAAACGGTTACGTTACCTGTTTCCCGCGTGAGGTACTTTGTGTTGTGCGTTGCCATGACGTTCACGCGCGCACGAAACTACTCCGATGGTACCTCAACGTTTCTCTGACACACCGTGAAACATTGCAAAAATTGTCTGAAACCGCAGAAACGTGATGCCAGGAAAATGCAAATTTCAAGATATCTGGCTCACCAAAGAAGATTACAAAGAATGGTCCCGTATTTAAAGTTAAAATGATGTATTTTACATAGACCCACACATTCATTTGCGGGTGATTGCATGTTAGTGTCTTTGTTTCCATAGCGACGGAGTCTAGAGAACATGCGCAACAATGTATCTTGCAAGGTAACACGATGTAACCTTCCTCTCACTTGAAAATGTGTCCCCACATTAAGTCCTTGAATTTTAGGGTATTGGACCTGGAAAGTCCCTGAAGGTCCTTGAATTTGAAGTTAACCGAGGTTGATGGACCCCATTGACTTCCATAGTATTATTTTTCCCCACTATGGAAGTCAATGGGGTCCATCAACTGTTTGGTTACCGACATTCTTCAAAATAATCTTCTTTTGTGTTCAACAGAACAGAGAAACCCATAAAGGTTTAGAACAACATGAGGTTGAGTAAGTGATGACACAATTTTCATTTTTGAGTGAACTATCCCTTTTAGCTGCTAGGAGCATCTATTCCGGCTGTAGCGGTGACAGTTGATTGTGGCGAAGGCAGCTTTCCCGCGAGTGGGCGTGGTTTCAGCGCAGCCAGCGGACACGCCCCCAGCGTTTGAGAGCAGAGACAACTGCTCATTTTTTCAAGATTTTGATAGCTTATTTTATGTACTTGCTGGCTTTTTTTTATCATTCAAATTTGGCTGGGTGGCTAATAACACATTTTTCTGTGGTGTGACAAACTCAGAATACATACTTAATTTTGACTTTACAGGGACTTTAATATCAGCAACTGCACCATATTTTATGCTCAGTTTGGGCCTCTGAATAAAACTGGTGTTTCTTTCCCTCAAGTATGAGCTCCATATTCTCACTATATCATACTATATAAGCCATACAATCCTGATGTATCAAATATGATACTCAACAAAAAACAGATAAGATAAGATTCAATAAACTGTTCCATTTCAAAACATGTTATTTTCCTGGTTATTATTTTATATGTGAAGCTTTACAGGGTTAAACCTGAACTTGATTATCGTTCGCTCTAGTTTTGCAAGGGGCAGTGATAATGGAATTGGCTAAATCTTCTCTCTGACCCATTTGAGAGGAGGAACTTTGAGCTTTGTGACAACTTTAAGAAAGGGTTTTGGACACTTTTGGAAACCTGAATAGTATTGTCAAATACTATATGTAATATATGAACAAAGATCTATTGTCAGAAAAAGTTCATTGTCAATATTCTTTAATGAATCTGGGATACTGTATATAATGTTTCATTGAACTCATGCTGAAACATTGTTTCACTTTCTTTCTTTGGTTTATCTTCAGTTTCTGGCTGAGAAACAATGAGCCGGAGGCCACAAAGAAACAGAATGCCAGTCTTCCACGCCGTGAGGAGCTGAAAAGATTGAAAAGACTGCTGATTCAGAAACTTGGTTTGTTGGATATCAGGTCAGCTCTAACTCAGACTAAGGTGCTCTTATAGTCTGTAAAGTGTGCTTGGTCATTTTTAATCACCAAGTATATTTTAGTTTAATGTTAATGCTCAAGACTAGCAGCCCTCTAATCTGTAATTCTTCAGTTAATGGTGAACTTGAACTCCTTAAAACCGTTTAACATTTATCACATGTCCTGGAAAGAGTACAATCATAGCTTAGTCAACCTTTAAAGTGACATTTTGGTTATAATGTTGGGTGGTGTGGCTTGCTTATGTTTTTATAAAGATTTTTTTCTTTTTTGGAGTTAGCTAGCAAGTAGTCAATTAACTTTGAATTTATAAGATTCAAAACTTAAAACTATTCTCAGATGATGAAGTAAAATAAAAAAGTGACAACATTATTTACAAACTGTAAGTACTAAATGGGTTGAAAATTGGATTTTTAAGAAGTTCTTTAGTTTATTTTTATTTATTTTTTACTTTAAATCTATTATAGAAAAGATTTAACAAAGAAATTAAAATTGGAAAGAAATGAAAAAATTCTGAAAATGATTTTTAAAATTAGGGTAATGTAAAAAGACGCACGCACACACACACACACACACACACACACACACACACACACACACTAAAATTAAAGCTATCTTGATTGTGTTTTCTTTAAAATCATCCAAGCAACTGCACCCATATAATTAATGGTATATTCATCATGATATGGAAAACCTCTCAAATATACCCTAACATCAAACATTTGTGTTTTTTAATCCTTTTATTGTGCAAGGATGTATTCAGTTGATCAAAAGTGATGGTAAATTCAAATGCTATACAAGATTTATATTTCAAATGAATGCTGTTCTTTGAAACTTTCCATTCATCAAAGAATCCTGAAAACAAATTATTATGGTTTTCACTAAAATATTGAGCATCGCAACTGTTTTTAACTTTTATGATGATAATAAAAAAAATCTTTCTTGAGCACCAAATAAGCATATTAGAATGATTTCTGAAGGATCCTGTGATTCTGAAGAAATGGACACTGAAGAAATGGACTCTGAAGAAATGGCTGCTAAAAATTCATCTTTGCCATCACAGGAAGAAATTACATTTTAAAATATACTAAAACAGACAATTTCACTATCATTTTCAAATTGAAAATGAAACGCAGATTAAAAACATAAAAAACAACCCTATACTTTAAAACAGTAGTGTATGTCTGCTAATGCAGGTATGTGTAAAACTAGTCGTTGACCTGTTGGACACAGTATCTTGTGTTGTGTTCTTACATCCTGCTGTCAGTATGTTCACCATGTTTAATCATCATGTGATTCTCTGTCCTGTAGGTGGCAGCGCAAATGGGGAGTTTCACACAAATGCTGTCAGCTGCAGAGTCTGATTCGTCTCTCCACACAGAACCCTGAGGCTCTGCACCACCTGAGAGGTAACCATGGAAATAGAATTCATGAAATGGGATCAGATGGATTCAATGTTTACTCAATTTCCTCTCTTTCCCAAAACAGGACACATAATAGTTTTTACTGACCAATCAGGGATGAATGCCTCAGGGCATGTGATGTTAGGAACAATGGATGTCCACCATCAATGGTCCAAGGTACAGCTTTTTTAAAACCAGTGTCAGGGTAATATTTACTTTTAAAAAAGCTTAAAGGGATAGTTCACCCCGTATTGAAAATTCTATCATTAATTATCATGTCGTTCCAAACCCATAAAACTTTCGTTCATCTTCAGAACACAAATGAAGATCTTTTTGATGAAATAAGAGAGCTTTCTGTCCCTCCATTGACAGCTACGCCACTACCACTTTGACGCTTCAAAAAGTTAATAAAGAGATCGTAAAACTAAACTATATGAATTGAGCGGTTTAGTTCAAATATTCTGAAGAGACTCGATCACTTTTATGATGAACAGAGTGAATTTAAGCTTTTTATTCACATTTAAACATTGATCAGCGAACATAAACAGAAGCTCAACCAAACCTGTTTGACATGCAAGAATGAACCTCATTGGTTAATGAGGAAGCTCAAACCTGATGCGTAACACGAAAATGAACCTCATTGGTTCATGAGGAAGCTCAAACCTGATGCGTAACACGAGAATGAACCTCATTGGTTCTTGCACGTCAAGCAAACATGCTTGAGCTTCCGTTTACTACAACTGACGTGTGAATTGATGAATGTTTAAATGTGAATAAAAGCCCTAATTCAATTTGTTCATCATATAATAAAGTGTCTCTTCAGAAAACATGGACTAAAGCTCAATTCATATGGATTAGTTTTACAGTCTCTTTATGAACTTTTTGAAATGTCAAAATGCTCAGATTTCATCAAAAAGATCTTAATTTGTGTTCTGAAGATGAACGAAAGTCTTACGGGTTTGGAATGACATGAGGGTGAGTAATTAATGACAGAATTTTCATTTTTGGGTGAACTAACCCTTTAAAATATCATGGCAAACATTTATGCTGACTATGAGGCTTGTCCATGTGTATGTTCAGCTCTTTGAAAGATTACAGAGTTACAGAAGCCTGTTCCAGCAGTCGGATTGGCTGAAGGAGCGCATCAGTCACCTTCTGGGAGGGATTCAGGTGATCCACATCAAGCGGTTGGGTCCAGCTCTGCCTCTGGAGGAACACTACAGGACCCTCAACACCTTCCACAAGAGACTGTTGCCTCAGCGCCTCTACCTGCACCCCCGCAGCCTGCAAGGCCTCACGATGACCTTGGAAAAGTAAATACTCGTATACTTTCAGTCCAACCATTTGCTCATGTGTAGTTCCTTTGTTTACAACCTTCAACTATGTGGGGCAGGGTGCTCAGAAATGCACTAGATCTTATCACTAAAGCACGATTGAGCCTCAGTGATAGCAGGCTTGAGCAGTGCTTACGTGCAGACAAATCTTAGTTAACGTGAAATCAAAGTAGTTACTTTTATAATAAATGTCCCTGGTTTTGTCCATGTTTTATGAGGGCATGTTTTTCAAAAGAAAAATATTCAGAAAACACTTTTTTTGATGGTCCCCTTTAGACATTTTACTAGCTATAAGTAACTGTACATGTCAACTTATTCTACCAATCCAAACAGTCTACCAATACTCTAATACTCTTATACTCTGATGACAGTTAGTAGACATGTAGGTGCAACGTTACTTATAGTCAACAGAATATTTAAAGGGGACCATCAAAATAAGGCGTTGTATCAGCAACTGCACCAAAATTATTTCCAAAAATTATTGTATCAGATTGTTGGATCAGGAAATATTTTCTCCACACCTCTGAACCAACTTTTTTTTTATTCAGAAAAGATTTGTAAGATATATATTTTTTGTGTGCAAAAAGTATTTATGCTCAGCAAGGCTGCGTTTATTTGATCAAAATAAAGTAAAAATATTGTAAAATATTATTACATTTCAAAACTATTTAAAACTAATTTATTCCTGTGATGGTAAAGCTAAAATTTCAGCATCATTACACCAGTCTACCATTACTCCAGAATTTGTTGCTCAAGAAACATTTCTTATTATTTTTATGTTGAAAACAGTTGTACTGCTTAATATTTTTGTAGAAACTGTGATAAATTTTTTCATGATTCTTTGATTAATAGAAAGCTCAAGAGAACACCAGTTATTTAAAACAGATTTGTTTAGTAACAGTTTTAAAATGGAAATCTGTTGTAACATGTCTTTACTGTCATCTCAATTTAATGCGTCCTTGTTGAATAAAAGTATTAATTTCTTCTTCTTTTTTTTTTTTTTTTAAACAAGCAAGCAAAAACAACCTTTGAATGGTGGCATATCATAATAAAAAATTATTTAAATATAAGATATTTAAAAAAATGAAAAGTCAATAATGTCATAGCCGACGACAGTCCAATGAAATCTGTATGGGTAAAATCTAACTGTGGCCAAAAAGCCAATTCTCGATTGACAGGCTTTAAAGTAGCTGTGTGATCTGACATAAATTGCAGATATAATATTATAGTAGATGTTTTATTTGTGTCCTCCCGGTTATTTATTTAATTAGCTATTTTCTTCTAGTGCCATCAACCAATCAGAAACCAACCGACTTATAATAACTGCAAAAATAATTAGAGTATGTGCTTAGAGTTAACAACGTATTGTCCGTTTGTGTGGCCGCTTACATTGTTATCATAGTAGTAATAATTCTTGATGTGAAACGGCCTTTAGATTCGATTATTGTAGCTTTAAATGGGTTGCTGTGGGAAATATTTATTGTACAGAATAGTATTCCACTGAAAGGACAAGATAAACATAAAAATGAAACAGAAGAGAGACCATACTGGACTGTTAACAACAGATTGTAGATGAATGGCGTCATCTTAATTCCTGCGGTTCCCTCTGTTCTATTCATTTCTGTCGTATTTCTGACTGATACATCCTCACTGTTCACTGAGAAGGCTTTGTGCTGCTTAATGTCCCGTCAATCATTGTTTTTACTATTCTGTTCTGTTGCCATAGTGACCGCTCCACCCCCTGCCTGCATGAGATGGGCCACTTCATCATCCCCACTATGTGTGACACCCTCCAGCTGCAGAACTTCCTTCAGAGCCAGGCCCAGGAGGCCCGGAGACGCTTGCAGCGGAAAGACAAGTGAGTGCTTGACCTATCGGTGCTCATTAACATGACATCAAAATTCACCATTTACTGTGTTGATGGTGTTAAAGGGATTGTTCACCCAAAAATGAAAATTCGTTCATTATTTACTCACCCTCAAGTTGTTCCAAACCTGTTGACTTCCATGGTATTTTTATTTTTATTTTTGTCAATGGGGTCCATCAACTGTTTGGTTACCCATATTCTTCAAAATATCTTCTTTTGTGTTCAACAGAACAAAGAAATTCTTACAGGTTTGGAACTACTTGAGGGTGAGTAAATGATGACAGAATTTTCATTTTTGGGTGAACAATCCTTTTAATGTGCATCAGTAAATGATTCTATAAACCAAACAGTTTCATTATCTTGTATCAGGTTATAATATTTCTATTTTGCTAATGTAACCAGGGATGTGAGGGCAGGTAAAACAATATTAACCGCTATTATTACTGCATTTAATACATTCTTAATTCATACATTTTTAACAATCCAATACCAAGTCCCAATGGATAAAACTGAACTGCATTATTTGAACTATGTCCTGTAACACTTAGAAAAAAACATCTCAATAAAGAAATTAAGTGTTGCACAGCTGTTGCAACACTTAATTTAGGATAGCATAATGATTGTTTTTAGTCACTAGAATTATTGTCTTTGAAATTCACACCACCATTTGCAAAAAATGAATATATATTTATATTTATATATATATATATATATATATATATATATATATATTTTAAAGAAATTAATACTTTCAAGGACATATTAAATTGACAGTAAAAAGACAATTATAATGAATTTCTGTTTCAAATAAGAGCTGTTCTCTTGAACCTTCTGTTCATCAAAGAATACCGAAAAGAAATTGTATCACTTTTCCAAAATGTATTAGACTGCACAACATTGATAATGAGAAGAAATGTTGCTTGAGCAGCAAATCAGCATATTAGAATGATTTCTGAACAATCAAATGACACTGAAGATAGAAGAAGAAATTTCAGTTCTGAATTTCTGCTGAAAATTCAGCTTTGCCAGCTTAAGAATAAATTACATTTTAAAAATGTTTAAAATTGTTATAAAATTTCACAATATTGTGTTTTTTATCAAATAAATACAGCCTTGGTGAGTATAAGAGACTTAACATAAGATATATATATATATATATATATATATATATATATATATATATACTTTTTATGGAAAGTAATGCATTACGTTAATTTTGTCTTACTTTTTCTTATCTGGGCTGGTTCTATTTTTGGGCCCTTTCACACCAAAATTGAAATGAATAAGCCTCAGACTGAAGGGAATGCAAATGTACAGTAGAGGGCGCAGCTCAAACAAACCTTTCAGCTGTGCTGCCATTCTGGATCGCAGAAGAATAGAATGCAGGAGAATAAAGTAAATGAAAAACAAATTAAACACAAATGTAATGTTATCTAAAGTAATTTTTGCTTATTGGTATATGGTTGAATTGGATAATCGAGGGTCAGCAGCAAAGACATTGGTTAATAAAATTAGATTAAATACATAAAGTATATTTGTGTTCTTTAACATTTAATTATTGCAGGTTTGGGTAATATTCTGACTTTGCATTTCACTGTTTTTATTTCTTTTGAAGAATACTGAATCTGTTTTTGTGCAAGTGAGATGAGTAAATGCCTGCTTACATTTAGTCTACAGTAACCATCATGTTTACACAGCACACTGCACTTACTCCCAGTTTCTCTCAGCATGGGGACAAGAGAGGTGTCAGTCGACAAATGGGAAAACAAAGTAGCTTTTACTTGTTTGAAAAACTTT
Organism: Leuciscus idus; assembly: GCA_021554675.1. Classification (NCBI taxonomy): domain Eukaryota; kingdom Metazoa; phylum Chordata; class Actinopteri; order Cypriniformes; family Leuciscidae; genus Leuciscus; species Leuciscus idus. The sequence goes on along the minus strand of CM038635.1, from coordinate 11,208,873 downwards.
GTTGTAAATTTAAAGTTACTTGCGTTACTTGTAATGCATTACCCTCAACACTGTTACTCGGTACTTAAATGTATAACTACACTGTAACAATGGCACCTTCAAATAAAGTGGGTTACACTTTATTTAAAGTGTCATTGTTACAGTGTAGTTATATATTTAAGTACTGAGTAATAGTACCGGTAATTAACAGCATGTACTTAATATAGGGGTAGGATTAGGATTTGGTTGAGGGTTATTTGCATGTAATTATGCATAATTTACTGTTAATACTATGGTAAGCACATGTAACATATATAACAAGGACACTAATAAAGTGTTACCATAAAATGTAACCCTTTATTTTAATGGGTCCCTGTTACAGTGTAATTATACAGTTATGTAGGTAAGGGATAATGTAGAGCGAGGCGGTTGTTATAGCGAATACAACCCCGACAGGATGATCAGGACCCCGACGTGAAGCGCTTATTACATTGCTACCTACCAAATAAATCAATTATTTGACACAAAAGATTGATTTAAAAAGGAGTTTATTGATTTAAAAACGATTGTATTGCTTCCGCTAAAGAAAATAGTCTGTTCCGTCTACGGTTAGAATCCTGCGTCCATAGCACCGCTCTGTTTTTCATGGCAACAGTGTGTTATGCTTAGCAGCGTCTGTTATCAAGAAATAACATTAGAATTCAACCGAGCCATGTAATAATGAGTAATAACAACTTGTAGTTACTATAGGTTTATGATTAGTGTTTGTTTAATGTTAAGTTAGTTGGGTTACACTTATTTTAAGGTGTCGTTGTTACAGTGTAATTAATACTGAGTAATAATAATTAACTACATGTACTTACGATAGGGTTAGGGTAGGATTGAGGGTTAGTTGTATGTAATTATGAATAATTTATAGTTATTACTATAGTAACTACATGTAACATATGTGACAATGACACTGTAAAATAAAGTGTTACCGTTACTTGTAGTAATGGATAATACACTGTTATTACTATGGTAAGTACAAGTTAAAAATGTAACAGGGACAGTATAAAATAAAGTGTTACCTATTTTTGTAATGTAGCCACTGTTTAAAACCGTCTTTCATTAAAATGTAAAATATCCCACGTATGCAGGTTGGAGGCGGAGGAAGAAGACCTCATTTGGAGTTGTCTGCAGGATCTGTCTCTGCGCAGTCTGTCTAAAGAGCCCAGCGTGTCGAGCAGTCAGATGATCCCCTGCTGCAGGCGTCTGATGGAAGAGAGATCCCCTCAGATGCAGGGCCTTCATCTCTGCGTCTCTCACTTCTATTCAGTCATGCAGGATGGGGATCTGTGTATTCCCTGGGACTGGAAAGGCTGAAGAACGCTGAACTGTATTTCAGACTGTATTACTCATGTAGTCACTATAAGATTTTGGAAACGGCCTATTGTGTAGGCGTAATTATAAATGCACTTTGTCTCTAAATACCTGCACATGGTGTTGTGCTTTTCAGCCAGTGGGCCACAGTAATGTGATGTTATAACTTAGCACAGAAAGTTGATTATTGATCATTTTCACTGCCAACCATATACATTACTCATGAGCATAACGCTTAGAAAAAAACATGGTCATAAACTTTTAAAGCATCATGGACTGATAAGGCTCTTTTTTGCCTTGAAATAATCGGTTGCTGTATTTTAACATGCAACTTTGAGTTATATATATATATATATATACAGTATATATATATATACACACACACACACACACACATTTTGTTTGATTCTGGTTTTCACTGTGATGCTGGATTGATGCTCCATATGAGGGACTGCTTGAGACTTTATCATTTCATTTATCATTTTGTTCCTGATCCACAGGAGATAAACTCATTTACTCATTTATACATATATATATATATAATGCTGCCACAATCTAAATTGCACAGTCAAAATTAAAATAAAGTGTTTGGAAAAATTATTTGTTTTTCTAAATGCTGAGTGTCTATATTCACAGTATTCAGAAATGGAAAAGTGTTCTCTTCAGATATAGTGTCTGTACATTATCAATCCTAAATGCTGTAATACTGTCTGTTTTGAGATGTAGTGTACAGTGTATCTATATTGTTTGCTGCTATTGCATTTTAAAGCTTTATAATGTGACATCTGTATGTATAATAAATATCCAACTGTGTAACCACAAAGTTCAAACAATGGTTCAAGTGTTCATGGTTACTATTGTTATGAACATATTGGGTTTACAATGTTTTTGAAGATTCTGTTCATTGTGACAGTCCATGAATTTCCCACTCTAACAGATATGAAATGTAATAATTAATTTGTCAATACTAATGTGCATAATACTAATATTATTTTATCACATTTTTATTCTTATTAATGTTGAAAACAACCTTTCTGCTTAATGTTTTTGTGAATACCACAATAAAACTTTTTTGTAAAGGATTTTTCAGTATCAATGTTTTTTTTTTTTCATACTGACCCCAAATGTTTGGTGCATGAGAGTTTCCACAAAAATGTTAAGCAACAAAAATGGTTGTCAACATTGCTAATAATAACAAATATTTCTTGAGCACCAAATCAGCATATTAGAATGATTTCTGAAGGATCATGCGACTCTGAAGACTGTTCAGCTTTGCCATTCAGAGAAATGAATTATATATATATATATATATAAAATAAAAGTTATTTTAAAGTGTAATACTGTTTCACATTGTTGCTTTTTCTTTTCTATTTTTTCATCAAATAAATACAGCCTTGGTAAGCATAAGAGACTTCTTTCAAAATATGAATAAATGTCAATTATTCCAAACCTTTAACTGTTAGTGTAGAATAGATGTTATTTAAAGCGTCTCAAAGCTGAACTTGCAGGCACCCGCACATTTTAGAGAATGACCTCATCCCTGCATGACTGAATGTGAATCATCACTTTCAACTGTCACCTGTGAGTGTGTTCATGGTCTGCGTTGCTGTACGGTCTGCTTTCAGACAGATTTACACGTGGAGGATTGAGACAGAGATTATCAGCAAGCAGATCACAGTCCAGCCAGAAGTATTTGCTTCCCTGTGGGCAGGGAGGATTTTCTGCTTTCTTCTAATTCTAGTCATTAATCATCAAAAACTGCCTGAAGTCTGTAATTATCATTAAGAATGAAACTATTTGAAAATACTTGAATATCTACTAATCAGCCGTTGTTGTTGGGGCTGCAAACAAACAACCAATTACGATGGATGGATGTTATAATTCATACTTTTATTGAGCAAGGATGCATTAAATTGATCAAAAGAAACAGTAAAGACATTTATAGTTTTAAATTCAAATAAAGACTGTTTGTTTGAACATTCTATTCATCAAAGAATCCAGAAAAAAAGAAGATGTTTCACGGTTTCCACATTAATATTATGCAGCAAAACTGTTTTCAATAATAACCATTATAAATACATGACCACCAATAATAATTGATAACAAATCAGAATATTATAATGATTTCTGAAGGATCGTGTGACACTGAAGACTGGAGTAATGATGCTGAAAATGTAGCTTTATCATCACAGAAGTAAATTATATATTTTTTAAAAAATTAAGTTCTTTTAAATTGTAATAATATTTCTCAATATTACTTTTGATCAAATAAATGCAGTCATGGTGAGCATAAGATATTTCTTTCAAAAACATCTTAATTTCAAAATTTTAACCAATTTTGTAGGGTATTTTTTGAAGGCTTCATGTGTTTTTGTATTCAGTACCAATACTTTGCCCCAAAGGTCATACATATGGCAGATGAGTCGTGTGAATGAAATATACGCAATAATATATATTTCTGCCAACATTCAATGTATTTTAACCTGTGTATTTCAAAGCAATAGTGAAAGCTATCTTGGAGACTTTCACACGCTAAACAAGAGACTAATTATCAATTAGTCATGACAACAGTGATCCGACAGGGTACGACAGGACAGGACTCTTTGTTAGGTAAGTGGATATAAATGTAATCCCGTGATTAAGACGGACCTGTAGGAAACCCCTGCTGATAACAAATCTATCAATTGCATTGTTGAGGTGTAAGCACATTAAGCCAATCAAAAATGGACAATCACATACAGATAGTTACACTTGGCTATACGTCACAATACAGTCACAAAGGAACATTCACTTCTGACCCCAAAGATGATTTGGACTTTAATAAAACAATCCATAACATGTTGATACATGAATTAATTGTCAGAAAAATCGAATTCTTTCAAATGAAACAGTTTGAACCTTTAAGACAAGTTAAGTCACCTTTATTTTTATAGCGCTTTATTATGTTTCAAAGCAATTCAAATTCTGCTGTAAAGCAGCTGTAGCAAGTTAAGCAGTATATACAGTGAGGAAAATAAGTATTTGAACACCCTGTTATTTTGAAAGTACTCCCACTTAGAAATCATGGAGGGGTCGGAAATTGTCATCGTAGGTGCATGTCCACTGCGAGAGACATAATCTAAAAAAAAAAATCCAGAAATCACAATGTATGATTTTTTAACTATTTATTTGTATGATACAGCTGCAAATAAGTATTTGAACAGCTGAGAAAATCAATGTTAATATTTGGTACAATTACAGAGGTCAAACGTTTCCTGTAGTTTTTCACCAGGTTTGCACACACTGCAGGAGGGATTTTGGCCCACTCCTCCACACAGATCTTCTCTAGATCAGTCAGGTTTCTGGGCTGTCGCTGAGAAACACGGAGTTTGAGCTGCCTCCAAAGATTCTCTATTGGGTTTAGGTCTGGAGACTGGCTAGGCCACGCCAGAACCTTGATATGCTTCTTACAGAGCCACTCCTTGGTTATCCTGGCTGTGTGCTTCGGGTCATTGTCATGTTGGAAGACCCAGCCTCGACCCATCTTCAATGCTCTAACTGAGGGAAGGAGGTTGTTCCCCAAAATCTCGCAATACATGGCCCCGGTCATCCTCTCTTTAATACAGTGCAGTCGCCCTGTCCCATGTGCAGAAAAACACCCCCAAAGCATGATGCTACCACCCCCATGCTTCACAGTAGGGATGGTGTTCTTGGGATGGTACTCATCATTCTTCTTCCTCAAAACACGTTTAGTGGAATTATGACCAAAAAGTTCTATTTTGGTCTCATCTGACCACATGACTTTCTCCCATGACTCCTCTGGATCATCCAAATGGTCATTGGCAAACTTAAGACAGGCCTGACATGTGCTGGTTTAAGCAGGGGAACCTTCCGTGCCATGCATGATTTCAAACCATGAAGTCTTAGTGTATTACCAACAGTAACCTTGGAAACGGTGGTCCCAGCTCTTTTCAGGTCATTGACCAGCTCCTCCCGTGTAGTTCTGGGCTGATTTCTCACCTTTCTTAGGATCATTGAGACCCCACGAGGTGAGATCTTGCATGGAGCCCCAGTCCGAGGGAGATTGACAGTCATGTTTAGCTTCTTCCATTTTCTAATGATTGCTCCAACAGTGGAACTTTTTTCACCAAGCTGCTTGGCAATTTCCCCGTAGCCCTTTCCAGCCTTGTGGAGGTGTACAATTTTGTCTCTAGTGTCTTTGGACAGCTCTTTGGTCTTGGCCATGTTAGTAGTTGGATTCTTACTGATTGTATGGGGTGGACAGGTGTCTTTATGCATCTAACGACCTCAAACAGGTGCATCTAATTTAGGATAATAAATGGAGTGGAGGTGGACATTTTAAAGGCAGACTAACAGGTCTTTGAGGGTCAGAATTCTAGCTGATAGACAGGTGTTCAAATACTTATTTGCAGCTGTATCATACAAATAAATAGTTAAAACATCATATATTGTGATTTCTGGAGTTTTTTTTTTTTTTAGATTATGTCTCTCACAGTGGACATTTACCCTACGATGACAATTTCAGACCCCTCCATGATTTCCAAGTGGGAGAACTTGCAAAATAGCAGGGTGTTCAAATACTTATTTTCCTCACTCATAAGTATATATATATATATACTGTACATATATCATGAGCTGCTACATTCAACATTCATAGTGATACATCAGGTTTTTATGGCCAATATAGGAGGATATGGAACAAAAAAACTCCCAAATGGAGTAAAAATATGCATTTTGATGCAGTTTCTGCTATTTGAGCAAAAAAGTATGAAGTAAGAAATTCTGAAAGCTTGTAATGTAAATCAGTGGGCTCTTTATAACAGTATTGCAGACTATTTACACAAAATGCATATAAATATAATTTGTCACTCTTTATCTCCCAATAATGTGTCTTAGCAAGATTATATTTAAATGCTTTAATGATCAAAGCTCTGCAGGTCTTTAGAATTATACTAAAAGGCCTTTTACTTGCAAAAAGAACACAGTAAAAAAAAAACCCATCTAAAAACTTTAAAAGTTTAGTTCTTGCCTTAAATTTGTATGTATAATCAACTTGGTTGTACAAGTCATTATTTTGATGAGTTAAAGTAATGTAAAAACACCAAGTTCCCATGACTTATTGATCGTTTAATTTTTTTTTTAACAGTGACTAATTCAGAAAAAAAGAAGGCATGTAGTAGATTGTGTACAACAGCAAAGTTTTAATAATGTTAATAATTTAGAAATCAGCGTCAAAGGGTTAATAGGACTAGCTATTTCCTGGTCTTGAGAAGGAATCAGCGCTTCATTACACAGACCCACCCTCGCACGTACACATAACCCCAGGCCACATTGCCTGTGGTCATTTCCACCATGTGACATGACCCTTTCCTTGCTTTGCTTGGATTTGCTGAGCCTCTGCCCTCACCCAACCCCCCGTTTTCCTCATGCAGATCAATGGAATGTCCTTGGGATGGCCAGAGTGCTGCAGCTGAGTGTGGGCAGCCTCCACTACCCCTAATCCCAGCCATAATAATGGGGTCAAAAGGTCCCTCCCAAAGCCCTGTCTTTCAGCCTGGCATCCCACTGCTTTATTGGGCAGCCTGCATCTGGAGCCTAAGCCCCACCGAGAAGCTTCCTCCCTTGTCACAAGAGCCACCCCAGCACCCCGTCCTAAGTGCCCATAAATGCACACAAAAGCCAGTCCTACATGTGGTAGCTATCTATTACAGGAGAGGCCCTCAGGAGGCGTATAGCATCGATTACAAAAAGGTTGAGATTGATTTCATAGGTTCAGGTGTGGGTGGGAAATTAGCATGTACTGTTGAGAGATTGTTGCTGGGAGATTTAATGAGAAATAACGAGAGAACAAAGGGATCTTCATGTCCTAGAACGTGTTTACCAACCTTTTTGTCCTATGTAACCCCACGGCCCCATCAATAATGCTCAATCAGCCCTTCATCGACACCGAAACAGAACTGTGTTCCTTTTAAATACCATTACACTCCATGTCATCGCCATAATTAGCTGAAAAATCATGAATCATTGTTTTATTTAAACAAAAAGAGAAGATAATATAATAATAATAATAATAATAAAATATATGCCAGTGATGTTGCTAAAAAACAATCGAAATATGGAAAATATTAAAATGAAATAAACGTTCACTATTTTTAGTAATTTTGTTGAGTTTACTTTATTTTCATTTTTAGTAGTTGCCTTTTTATGTAAAGATTTTATTGATTTTTATATCAGTTTTAGTTATTTTAGAAGCCTATATCAAATTTACCTAAATTAAAATGAAAATGTTGTTTTGACAACTAGCTGAAATTACCATCAAACAGTTACATTTAGCAAAGGAACCCATTCACATTTTTAAAGGCATGAGCAAGACACATGCAGGAACATAGTATGTGGATGACAAACATGGCTGCAATAGAATACAATAGATATTTGACACAGAGAAACATAAGCTTTAGTTTTTCTGTTATTTCTTAAAACACGTAATACAAATAAATTAACTGAAAGAGGGTCTGCGTTTTTCCGCATGCGCAGATACATAAAACTAGAGCAAAAGACGCAAGGATCCATGTAGAAAAACGAAATCTCTTCTATAAAAACAACAACAAACAAAAAAAAACACTACAGGATAAATCCTAAATAAGATATTATAATTAGTCTCTTTGAGCACCAGGCATTCTGCTGCCCATTAAAAAAAAAAAAAAACACAATTTTTTTGGTCACTGAATATGTAGGCTACTACATATTTTATGCCATGCCTAACCCCGCCCCCTCGCAACACAAACCCCGCCCCTCTAAAGTGTTCTCAGGCGGAAGTGCGCGCTGGGCTTTTTTAGTACGGACGCGTTCTCTTGATGGTCACGCGCTGTAGAATTGTTGTACGCGCGAGCGTCATTCTCAAAGAAAATGAATGCGGATTGAAGCGACACGCAGGGAGAGAGCGTTTGTTTTGCGCTGCAAACGCGAGACGAATATGGGCATTTGCATTTGAAACCTCGGGAACGAGAGGAAACCAAAGGTTGAATGGTTACTTTATTCCCCTCGCCAAACTGTTCCTGTTAGCGGACTCGGAGAAGTTAAAGGGGCTTTTTCACCTTCAGCCTCATCACAGTAACAGGATTTTGAGGGGCGCTCCGTGCTAACGAGCTACATGGGACATACTTTGAATTATTTAATTGCGGTTCGCGCAAGCGCGAATCGAGAATAATGACGCGCTGATGGTAGACTAAAGCGCGTTCATGGAAAACGGACATATTTGCGTTTGGAAAGAGAAAAACTGACAGTGTATCTAGCGCGTTTGGCCCCTCGTCATGCGGCGGTGGGGGAGGATCGGAGCAGGGACCTCGCAGCGGATTTCATGTTTCGCAACAATGTTAATGCCCCACAACGAGGGATTATAAGGCCTCAGAATGACACTTGCTTTCCAAATGGTTAAAGTGCTCTCGAGAAGTTGCGTATAGAGTTTGTTCCGCGAGCGGCAACAAAACCAGAGCGCCCAATTCAATCTAAATGTATCAAACGGGAATGTATATATCAAGTGTCGTTGAATGTAGCTCACAGTGCGGCATGTACACTCTATGATCTGCATTACTTGCTTTGAATTGATCAGGGAACCATTTCGGCAGCCTTCGTGTGTCTTAACGCGTCTTTATGTGTGAAGTTATTCTGTGGTCCTCTGCACAAATGGCGTCTTTCCCAGACTCCGACCTGCAAACATGTCCGCTGTGCAAGGAGCTGTGCGGCTGCTCTGCTCCGATCTCCTCCAATTCATCTACCTCCTCCTCTTCCTCACAGACCTCCAACTCCTCATCTACCTCATCCACCAGGAGACTGCACGTCCTGCCCTGTCTGCACGCCTTCTGCAGGCAATGCCTGGAGGGCCACCGGAGCCCCGGTGACCCTCTGAAGCTCAGATGCCCCACATGCGACCAAAAAGTGTCTTTGTCGGAATCAGGCGTGGACGCGCTGCCCTCCTCCAACTTTCTGTTCAGCAACCTTCTGGATGTGGTGGTCTCTGCTGAGGAACAGTGCAAGAACGGGCGGTCTTCATCGGTGGTCCATCATGGTGGTCTTCTGAGACCCCAGCACCTCTCGGACCCCCAGTGCAGCTCGTGTGATGAGGGGAACCCCGCTACCTCTCACTGCCTGGACTGCCAGGAGTACCTGTGCGATAACTGCGTGCGGGCCCACCAGAGGGTCCGACTCACCAAAGACCACTTCATCGAGGGGCTGATGGAGAGCTTACACCTGGTCAACCGCACCATCAACTCCAACACCCCAGTCAACATCTCCCAGTCCTTCCATAACAGCTTCTCCATGCTGAATGTGTTCCAGGAGAGGGTGGAGTTCTGCCAGCAACATGAAAACGCGGTGAGTTTGATCTACAATTCCCTGCACGTTCCGATTATTTTGTCTTGTGGTTAAAGATCTGAGCTGCTCACTGGACGGTTGTAGGTTCGAACTTCACAAGGGTTGGACCAATAACCATCACTGATGCTTCCACACATTCACTGTATAAGTGGATAAAATCATCTGCTATATTGGTTCTTTTAATATTAACAGTCAGATCTACTAAAATGTTGTCATTGATGCACAACTTTGCGGTCAATGATTTATTCAAGATTTAGGGGATCATATGGAATAATTTAAAGTGAACCTAAAAAAAACAAAAAAAAAAACTCATATTGGTTGACCACTAATCTGGGCGTTATGTCATCTAAAATGTATTTGAAGGTTACATGTTTTAACACTAAAAATGTAAGTGTTACTAGTATGAAGAATTTAATTGAATTAAAATTGTGTATGTATATATATATATATATATATATATATATATATATATATACATATATATATATATATATATATATATACATATATATATATATATATATATATATATATATATATATATATATATATATATATATATTTTAAAGCTGATTTTTAAATTCAATTCATTTCTGCATTCTGGAAACATTTAAATTTAGATTTTTTTTTAAAAGATATATTTATTTTAGTATAGTTTCAGCTTTTTAAAATATGTAGTTATAAATAACATTATTTATATTATTATAAATAAGTAATAAATAACAATAATAAAAACAATCAATATGAATTTAAATTATTTAAAATGATTAATATCAATGATTAATTGGTGACTCTTTACAATAAGGTTTAATTTGTACATATTTAAAAACAAAACAAAAATATTTGTTAACATTAGGTAATGCACTATGAACTGATATGAACAAACAATGATCAGCTATATTTTTATTAATGTTAACTGAGTTTAATAAATGCTGTAACAAATGCATTGCTCATTGTTAGTTCATGTTAATACATTAATGTTATAGATGAGATCTTGTTTTAAAGTGTTACTGATTAATTTATGCTTTTACATTTATTTATGCAGAGTTATTTCTGATCTAAATGATTTCAAATATATATAGGGTGGTTGGGTGTTAAGCATAACGTGTATTTCTAACTTGAAAGTGATAAGCTGTTGTATCATAAGTTACTTATGATTAACTTTATTTTTGCAAACCACGAGTCTTAACGGTATTGAAGTATACACTTGTGAATATCACTTCAAACACTGATCATCTCCATTTATGTATCAGTTCAAAGGGTTCATATCTGTTTTTAAAAGGTCCTTGTCATTTCAAGAATTCCTGACCATGCATCTGTTTGAAGGTTTTAAATAACAGGCCCTTTTCATGTTGGAAGTTAGTCTTTCAGACTTTGATCACTCTGTCATAATGCTTTCTAGAAATCACAGCACTTGATATTTCTTACCAGTGGTATGGATTCCAAAGCAATATGCAGAGCAGCTGCGTATATTATAGCTTCAGGCGTCCATATGTTTTCTAGATTGATGTGAGAGCTCTCACTGCTGTTTCATAGTTTTTTTTCGTCCAGATTTTTTTAATATGGGACATGGTCTCTGTTTGAGCAGTGTAGTTGCCCAGTGCTGCACGAACGTCACAGGACACAGGCATATCAATTCTCACTGTTTTTACCTGTGGCCTTTGCACTGGACTTCACATTGGCCTAGAGAACCAAGAGTGTTTAGCTAGTAGAGTCCTAGTGTTGTCAACAATAATTCAATGAGAAACATACTTATTTGAATTTGAAAATAATTTTTCACAGGTGTTTTGTTAGGTAATACAGGCGTTTTCAATGAAGGCATGTAGTAATAATTTAGCATGCATGTATAATTACACATACATACATAAAATTATATATGTAATGTGTGTATGTAATGTGTGTATGTAATGTGTGTATGTAATGTGTGTATGTATGTTTCATGCTGAATTCAGTTTTTTTTACCACTGAAAGATTTGTTTCCAGTATACAGAAATGTAGAATGTAAATTTAAGTTTAGATTTTATTTAGATAATATAATTTCAGCATTTAAAAAAAAAATGAATCATCATAAGATTTCAATAATAAAAACATAATTAGGATGAATTTAAATGGTCAATTTAAATGATTAACACGTTATATTATTAATGCAGCTTTTTATAAAAAAAAATGATGATAAGATTACAATAATAAAAAATGTCATTATTAATTTAAATTGTTAATTTATATGATTAGTACATGTTATTATATTTATTAATGCAATGTTCATTTCTGATCTAATTGGTCTCAAATTAATATCTGTGTACACATGAATGTGTGTTAAAAAAAAAATCTAATTAACTCTGTCCCCGCCAGCGTTTTTTCTATTTTTTAAAAAGTTGCTAGCCACTGCCAGCATTTTTGATATGCCTGATGAAGGTCGTGAGACCGAAACTTTGCTAATAAAAATTGATACTCATTTGCAAGTACTGATCGTGTGCGGGAGTTCCTTGTTTTCAGTTAATTAAAAAGACATGACAACATTAACAAAATAAGTATTATTAATATTCAATATGCCATGTTTCTCATTGAATATATTTCGTACGTCATAGATTATTTTTCAACTTTCTTTTATTTATTTTGTTTGTTTGTCTGCAAAATAAGCATACATAAATTCATCACGTGTATTTTCTCCATGTGCTGGGAGTTTTTATAGTACGTTAATGTCTGTATGCCGGTGGCATCAGCTGTGTATTGAGCACTCATCCTGCTTTCCTCACATATAGTCCACAATGCACTGCACTGGACCAGCCAGAAACACACCACACCGTCCATCAGCCTCCATATCCGCGTCCACACAGCAGGACTCTGGTTTCGCTGAGCCGTAAACAGCATAGCTTATTCATGTTCCTCTGACATTATGATCAAATTAACTGTGATTTAGTGCCTAACTCATGACTAATAACATGACATAATTTAGTGTTGTATCCGTAGCCTACTGAGCATGAAGTGATCTCGGTGGCCAAGGCCATATTTTCCAGCAATAATTTATCTTAGGATAAATTTTGTTGCAAAATTGAGATAAAAGCTCTAGATTTATGTGGCATGTTGTTGGCTTCATACTATGAAGTTCATAGATGCATATGTGCTGTGTTAATGGAAGAGGATTATAGAGCAGTGTGTGTATGTTTAGTAATGATTTCTATAGAGAGTGGAGTTAAACCTCAGTAGGGGGGAAACTGGAAGCTCTTGTTCTGAGGCTGTCTATGGAATGCTATGACATCAGTTCCCAGAAGCCACCTGGGAGACCGGTGGGATTCTTAATCATTGTCTACTTCTCTGTCTGGTTGGTTTGGTTAGAGTGAACCGACCTGGCCATTAGATGCTTTTTACATTCCTGTTTCTGTGTGTGTGTGTGTGTGTGTGTGTGTGTGCGCGCGCGTGCATGCGTGTGTTTTATGGTGAAGAAATCCTCCTGGTCAAAGGTCAAACAGTAGTGTGTGTAAGCGCACTGGGCTGGTGGGTAACACCCAGGCCCATCCTCCTCCTGAAGCGATTTAGAGTTTACATTTAAAAGCGCCTTCAGCCATCATGACATCTGCTCTTTTACTTAGACCTATTTACACAATGAAATAGGAAGGCTTTTTAATATTTTTGAATCGTAAGTCTGCAGATGTGAAACATTTTGCGCTCATATGCTGAATATGCTGAAACCCGATCTAAAATCCTCATGTTCACCTCTTTAATTAATGGAAGGACTAATGGTGTCCATCTCTTTGTTTGAAAGTAATTGCCTTTGCATTATTCATGCACTGTCCAGTTTGCACTATCGACTCCTTTTGTTGCGTAAAGTACTGGTCTATTAGGATGCATTTACACTGCAAGCCTAATGCCCCAGATGCAATGGGCTACATTTCATGTCTTTTTTTTGTCTTACCCATTTACATTCACTCAAGGCATAAATGACTAAATGAGAATTCCGTCATTTACACACCATGATGTTGTGTTAAACCTGTATGAGTTTCTTTGTTCTGTTGAACGCAAAATAAGATATTTTGAATAATGTTGGTAACCAAACAGCTGCTGGACCCCATTGACTTTCATAGTATGAAAAGAAACCATTTTGTTACCAACATTCTTCAAAATATCTTCTATTGTGTTCAACAGAACAAAAAAACTCATACAGGTTTCAAACAACATCATGGTGAGTAAATGATGACAGCATTTTCATTTTTGGGTGAACTATCCTTTTAACAAGGTCTAATATAGCTGTCAGCATGTCCCATTCATCTCAGTCAGATAAAAATGTTTTAAGTAGCGAAAATGAACAAAATATGTTGATTGTAAGAACATATTTAAATTTCATTCTGATAATTTTCCATGAAAATTATGACCCAATAATTAAATGTCCGTTACAGTTCTTTTTAAGATAAAACTGTTTCACTCACCAGCCAATTTGGCCACTAAATTAAGATACCGGCCATACAGAACTTCAACTAGGCAGAACAAAAATATCAGAAATAAACCAGGTTATCAAAATTGCTGCTTGGATTTTTAAATATTAGTAGTATTAAATCTCAAACAGAATCATTGAAAGACTTTCAGGTTTACAACAGTCAATTGTTATTTGCGGTGTAAATTACCATGTAAAATAAAATTGTAATAAAAACAATTTCTTGTGACTTCTCTTATAAAACATTTATTTCAATGTAATTTCCGAATATAGCTCACTCCAAAGTGAATGTTTAATGATAAACGAATTGAAGATCTGGACAGACTGTCATTTCATAAAGTGATCAGCTGTTTCTTCAAAGTCAGTGTACAGAATTCAGTGTATTGAAGCTTCTCCTCATTGACATCCATAAAAAAACCTCGGACATCTTATAGGTGATGAACACAGGATCTCATTCAAGGCGGTCGTCTAAAATCAAATTACTAGTAAACAGGCAAAAGTTCACTTCCAGAATGAACATAGTGCGGTCAGTGAGTTTCATTTTAGTTGTTTAGGTGGGGAAAAAAACAGTGTAAATGGAAAGAGAGAGTGTGATCTGTATTATTTTTCATATATTTTTTTTTATTCATGCCACAAAAACAAACAAACTTATTACTGAAAAAAGCACTATACATAATCTGCCAGCCAGTGGAGGGGTTTTGAAGAACGTTCCGAAGTCGTAGTTTGGATGTCACCAATAGATCCAGCCATTGTGAAAGCATTCAAAAGAAGCCGCTTGTCAGTTGTGTACTGATCTTTTATTTATTTTTCTATCAGCTTGGTGCTGAAGTACTGATACTTTTTGTTTTGACTTCCCTCATTGACATTTTTGTAGTGTCAGGGTGAAAATTTAGGCTTTAAATCATAGGATGTTCAGAATAGTACTTAGTTTGTGCTATATGTTGACTGCCTGCTCTTGGTTAGTGTAAGCATGGGAAAGCTTGTTGTCTTCTTTTGCTTAAGGCTCTAGGTTAGGGGTCATCCCAAATAGCCAAAATGGATTCTATGTGGGATTAGTTGGGTCAATGAAGTACCATAGAGACCAACCCCTTCCCTGCTCCTCTTATGTGAACTATCCATCATTTTTGTGACATGAATGCAGATTCCTTTCCCTTTAGTTTAGTTCCCAACACTGAGTCACTGGAGCTAAGGATGAGTTGATTGGCTGGACATCTTTCGTGTTTACATAATATGCGATCATTCATGCTTTTGGCCTGTGCTGAAAGTTGATCAATGAGAAAATATTAGAATTAAAAGTCTGGCTGTGTAAAACTAACTTGTCTCTTAGCTGAGCAACACTCTTCAAACTTTTTCTTTTTTGATATGCTATACTCTACTGTTCAAAAGTTAAAGAGTTTAAATGAATACTTTTTTCAGCAAGGATGCATTAAATGAATCGAAAGTGACAGTAAAGTTTCTGTAAAGTGAAAGTGTAAACTAAAGTCTTCTATTTCAATAAAAAAAAACTATTCTATTCATAAAGGAAATGTATCATGGTTTAAGGAGCACAATTGTTTTAATCATTGGTGGTAATAATATTTTTATTTTTAACTAGTAACAAAGGCAATGGAAAAATTGCCAATTTATCAGGTTTTACACAAATTATGACTGACTCTCTCAGCTGTAAAAATGACCAAATTAAACTGTGATACAGAAAGGCCCATATGTAACCCATCAATGTTTTATTGCACTGATCTAGAACACGTTGTGTTTAATTCCTGTCTCAGGAACTCCATTACCTTGTGAAATTATCGTTTTTTAACCATTTTCATTTGAACTCCTCTCAGTGCTTTGCTATAGAATCTGGTGGTCCACTCCTAAACGAACTGGACTCCCGGGAACCAAGACGCAAGCCATATGCAAGAGTCTTTCTGGGGTTAAGAGGAGTTTGCAGAGTGGGTTTTCCCACTACTGACTGAGGCAACACTTAAGAGGAATGTGTGTCAGTTATGTAGTAGATCCCTCACTGATACAACATCTAGCTATCTATAAGACTTCCTCTATATATTTTCCCATTTGTAGTCAAAAACACTCTTGCGTTTCTAGTCCGTACAGTTTTATAAAGAGCATCTTTAAGAGAAAGAGCTTCACACATGGTTTTAACATGGCTTGCTACGTTCCATCCTCCCCCAAGCCCTTCATGAAAGCATTTTAAAAGTGTCTGGCCAGAGGCTCTGCCCAGAGCTGTAAAGCAGGATGCAGTGAAAGAGCAACATATGTCTGAACATTTAATGCTGTTAGAGGAAGAAAGACAGATGTAGCCAGTCAGGATGGAGAAAGGGAGTGCACTCAGTAGGACCCACAGTGGAAACTTTTAGTAATTCCACCAGTCAAAACAGTCCGCAGCAAATTTTACCAGACGACCCACTTCTCCGTCTAGACTTCAGCTGTTTTATTTCAAGGCTCAAACAGCAAGATTTTTTATTAAGAGTTATGTAGCAGGCCATTTGTCTTATTGAGACAACAAACAGACCTTTTGGTGTCATGGCCAGTCCATCCATTGGGTAGCAGATTAATTTTATGAGCCTGAGATGGTATTGGCCTGTATGTGAGCTCGTTGAATTTATTGCTTCATTCATGGAGACGCTGGAAATGCCATCCTGAAATACAGTAGCGCGTGGCACTGGACAGTGATGCATTCTAACGCAAGCAATTCAAGGGCCTTTCCAAGTCTGACATCATCATTACAGCTGTTCACCCTTCACCTCTGACATTTCTACTTGCGTATGTGGAAAGTAGGTCTGCTTGGATTTGTGTGTGCCGGCGTGAGCTTTGAGGGGTTAGACGGCAATCCAGATGGAGTTTCTTCTCCCCATTTCCATAGAATACATAGCAGCAATGCCACATGGAAGCACTTTCATAATTTTCAATAAGAAACCTCTGGCAGCTCATCAAAGAAGCTTTTATGGTATGCCGACTATGTTTTGAGATAGTGATGGGTCTAGAGGTCTTTTTATTATTTGTGGATACAGGACTAACTTCAACTTGATTCATTGTATGCTCTGCATACTGCCACAGGGAGAACAAATACAATTGTGTACAAATCTGACTTTAGATTCGGGTCCAATTCTCACTATTAACTATGACTTTTGCCTCAATAAAACTTAAATTACTGCTTATTAATGCTTACTGCTGTAAAATAAATATATTTTATTAAATAGATATTTAGGAAGTGTGTAGAATTAAGGGCAATGATGTCAATAGAAAACCTGTACTTTGAGTTGATTTGTGAATTTATTGGCCTATGTTATGTTTTCCATTTACCAGTGGCAGCAGAGCAATTGAAGATGGCTCATTGGGTCTCATTCACTATTTCATATTTGTACACATAGGAGAATGTTAAGCAATGAAGCACACGAGACCGGAGTAGCGAACTTAATCCATCTTGTTCACTGATCACTTTAGTTCTCCACACATTGTCATTATACAACACTTTAACAGTTCATATTTACTGTTTCACAATAGTAGTCAACAATGCAATTTACTCATGAACACAACATTTTTCCCTTTTTTTTAAAGAAGTTACATCACCAATGCAAACACATCCACACATCAGATCCAGAACAGCACATCAGATCTTGGTGACATACACTCATACACTATGCAAGGTCAGACTCTCTTGGGAGGCCGCGGAGCCATACACACACGTTAATCCGATAATCGCATCAAAGCAGCTGATACACGGCACATTCATAAGTCAACACCATTGCTGAGTGTTTTCACCTTAAAACAGCAGTGAACCAAAGACAGTCTCAAAAACGCTGTTTGAAATTGCTGAAGTTTCTTACGTCACAAACTACCTTGTAACCAGCATATCATCATTACTATGCTGTGAAGCAGGGGAGTCTCAAGAGATCCCAGGTTATGAAAATATGAAAAATCAGGCACATTTAGCAATACAGGGGTTGGATTACACTGTGAAATGTAATTAGTTGACCTTACTTAAAAAAAAGTATGCAAACTCATTGCCTCAAAAAAATTAAGCAAAGTAATCTTAAGATTAGTGAGTTAGAAAAGCTTGTTTATTTTAAGTGTGCAGTACTAAACCACTAGTACTAGTACTAAACCAAGTAGTACCACTAACACGTTTTTTTTAATGTTCATTTAACTTAATAGCCATGCTTAGTGTTAACTTAATTTTTTTCATTTTGTGTGGATTGCTTGATATAAATTTAACCCCACTTAGAATGACTAAATACCTACAACTTAACACTTTTAGTTCTGCTCACTCATTTTTCAAGTTCACTTAAATTAAAGAAACCAATTTCCTTGAATGGGTCCTTGTTGCAGCTGCCCAGGTTTGGGTCCAACCTGTGGCCTTTTCTCTCCCCCATTTCTTAGGGGGATAGGACCTGTACAAATCAGGTTACGTTGCCTTGTGTAAGCATGGATGCCTGGCCAATAGTAGCTATTGAAGGGCGGGTCTTGGCGTGGCCATATATTGGCGTCTAGCATAGAGAGGACTGATCTGCGCATGCCCGCAGGTCATAAACTTACTTTTTCTAAATGAATCCAGCTCAAGTAGACTGAGCTGGTAAGATTCTTCAACCTCAAAGTACAAGTAACTTACTAAAAGCGAGTGTTAATAGCAGGTTGATGATAACTGATTAAGGTCAATTTACTATTTTTAATTAAATACCATGTTTGCATTTACAGTGTATGTATATTATTATGTTATAATGAACTATATGCCTTTCTCCACTGACTTTCTGAGTTGTTCAATGTGTTTCTGATGATTTTTAGAAGGCAGCTGTCTGACTCTGAGATGGCGAACGGGAACATGGTGTGTGTATTATTAGCAGCAACACAATAGCAACAAGCAAAAGGCTCATATTAATTACTGTTATGTGTCCGACGTTGTTGAAAGCAATACATAAAAGGCATTACCATTCTGACACATACGAACCTGTATAATTCACTCTTCCTCTTCTTCTTCTGAATCAGTTTCTGGTTCAAACATATATGGCTGAATTAAACCAGTATTTCCACTTGCCATTGTGCAGCGTTTACTACTGTAAAGTTGACCGAGTGTATCTCTGAGCTGGTGTGAGTGGAGGCGGCGCTCATTTGCATATTCATGTATCCCCATATATACGAAATGAAGCAAGAGTAAGAGTTACATTCAAGCTATTTTAAGGCATGAAAAAAATATTCACAGGAAAAAAACATTTAAATGTAATTTTGGTGATCAAAGATGAGTTATTGACAAAGTTAATGACTACAGGGGTACTTTAACCATCTAGCTTCCGGATGTTACATTTAGGTGTGTGTGTGTAGTGAGCAGTGTTCTCAGCCGGAGTTGTTGTGCATGGAAATGCAGTGTGATCGAAGCAGTCCATGTCTTTCCATCACTAAGAACGTATGTCTTTTGGCAACCTTGAGTGGATCAGTAAACATTCTGTGTCCCTTAGGAACATTCAAGGTGTTCCTTACCTTTATCCCCCTCCTGAAAACAAGGAGTGCGAGCACGGTACACCTGGAAGAATTCAGTAACCTGTGCTATGTAAGCCATGGAAACCGTACAGGTGACAAATATTCCTTCCAGAAAAGCAGCAGATGTAAACTTAACACCGTTATCAGTAACAATACTCAATGGATTTCCATAGCAGCTGAAAACTGATGACCGAAACTAAACCACAGAATCTGTAGCGGCAGAGTGAGTAAAGGCCCGTACACACCGGGACGAATTTCGCGCGCGATATTCGCCGACGTTTAACGCCTCGTGACTAAACAAAGGGCGCCAATGTGAGTGTGCACACCGACGCGAAAAACGCCACGCGTAAAAGCGTAATTTTTTTTTAAACGCCTCGGGTTCGTTTTTTTGGTTTGACACGCCGCGTCAAAAACTATCCGACCAATGAGATTGGCGCTTTTGC
The DNA here is from genome assembly GCA_021554675.1 of Leuciscus idus. Taxonomy (NCBI): domain Eukaryota; kingdom Metazoa; phylum Chordata; class Actinopteri; order Cypriniformes; family Leuciscidae; genus Leuciscus; species Leuciscus idus. The sequence goes on along the minus strand of CM038635.1, from coordinate 11,188,818 downwards.
TCACGTGTCAGGAGCTTCTGAAGTTACAGTAAAACACAACTTGGGGGCGCTCAAACACAAAACGGTCTTGCCGAGCACACATACGTAACAGCGAAGAAGATATACGCCAAGTAGCGTCTACACTGCCCATAGACAGACACTGCCGGGAAGAAATGACGAGGAAGATGCAAGGCAAGATGAATGTAGAGCTGCTGGTCTCGTTGGTGTCGGAATAAAGAACTATATGACAAACGCGACAGCGACTACAAAAATCTTGTTAAAAGAGAACTGTTATGGAGTGGTATTGCAGAGTATAGACTGTTATGGAGTGGTATTGCAGAGTATAGACTGTTATGGAGTGGTATTGTATTTCTGTTTTACATTAAGCGCCATCTAATGTCAGGGAATGAATTTGCATGTTCACTCGGCTCATCGTCAGCGAAAAACGCTTGGGTGTGAACACAAAAAACGCGTTGAAAAACGCTGGCGAATAACGCGCGCCGATATTCGTCCCGGTGTGTACGGGCCTTAAAGGAGACCTCAGGCTATTTGCTGTAATAAGTTCAGGTTATAGCAAACCTGCATGTGGATGTAGAAGTGTCAAATGGCCATGGTCCATCTGGCAGCGGCACCGGCTGGAAAGGAACAGGATGTGTGTGACTTAACAGTTTTGTCATTGAGCTGACAATCATGACAGGAACAGACAGCATCATGAACCTGAGCCATCCTCAAAAGCAGTTCAAACACAATACACACCTTTTATACAGACTACGTTTGAATGCAGATTTTTTACACAGATGAGACCCACTGTTCAAATCAGTTTTGTTTTGGAGATCAGCTGCTAGCAAGTAAGTTATTTTCAGGTTAATGCTTTCACTCTTAAAACAAAACAAGTGGAAAGGCCAACATCAACAAAGGATTGAGGCTTGTCACTCAAAGTATAATCTTATTGATGTAATCCAATTCCAGTGCCATTATAGCATGACCACTATTCCTGATACAGTGCTTTCATTATTTAGTTTATATGTGAGGTTACGTGTTAGCAAAGCTCGACTGTTGACGCAGCCACTGCTAATGGTATATATTGTTGTGCCAGCCTCTCTTATGGGCAACTAAAAGTGCAAAGGAAATACAACTCTTCATTTAGTAAAACCAGACCAAGCCTCAGCCACCTGCACGGCATGTCTGTACAAACTCTTTCACGCTTCACTAAAACACTTCACACGCGCACTCCGGAATCCAATGTGCCAGAGGCCCAGCTGATTTTGTTTTTGCCCCTCATGAGCAGCCAGTAAGGTCATTTAAATGGGCAGACACCTCCCACAGCGGGTGGAAGGGTGGAGGGCCATGTGGTTCTGTGTGTGTAGAGAGAGAAAATTTTGTCCATGTGTGTTTTGGGAAAAGAGAGAACCTCAAAGGGGATGTGTGACTTCCCAGAAAAAAAGATTGGAAAGCAGAGGGCAGTTTAAGTTTGCCTGACGGTTACTTCATAGTGCTTGAATTAGAGTGGTCCTCTGTGGTCTTTAAACAAAGTTTTGCCCTTTAGCCTTGACTTTAAACCTACCATTGCCTGTCATTTTAGATTTAATGCTGGTGTATATAATTTAACTAAAAATATTTAGATGGGAAACATTGTGGTTATAATTTGAAAATGCATTATTATAAAATTGTTGATCTTGAAAGATATATTGTCATTCTTACAGCGTATGCATTTGCTTTTTTTTTTTTTTAATTTATATGATGGTAGTTGTTCTGTCAAACAGGTCCGTCATGGGTAATCCCTCTTCCTCAGCTGGATTTTGTCATGGTGAAGAACAAAGGAAAGTTGGATTTAGTTTCCTGCAAACTTTTTTTGCAACCGAAGAACGTTGCTCAGTCATGATGAAGGTGTAAATCACTAAGATTCACAATCCAATATTATGATACTTGGACCATGATCTGCTACATAGTATATTTTTTTTGTGATGCATAAAGTATTAAGATACACCTCAATAAATGTCTTTTATTATACTGCAGTAACGTGGCATCACTTAAAAAAAAAAATCAGATCAGGCATGTTCTCTGTTATGCCATAAAGCTAAAGTGAACCCACATGCTCCAATGTGGTCAAGGCATTGCGAATCTGTTCAGATACATTTATTTTCTTCATAGGGATCTTTATGCATTTTGCAACTGTTTACTTTTGTAGTTTCTAATGCATGCATCATGATTACAATTGACCAGTAGACCAGTAATGTTTTTTTCCTAAGGCACGTTTATAAAATCTACTTAAATGTCCTATTTAAACTAAGGTCTGGCTTAGTCTAAACCCTGTCTGTGAAACCAGGCCTAAATGTCTTGAGTATTTTAGCCTAGTTTTAGTCAATCAAAACATTGTTGCATAATGGTTAAATTGATACTCAAGATTATTTTGCTCAAATTATAATCACAACTGTCATTTTCAACTCTTTTTGAGATGTATTTTTACTAAATATGCGCCTTCAGTTTTTTTTTCTCCTTAAAATGGTTAAAGGTTTGTTTGCAGATTTAGTCACGAACATGCAGACTGACTGAATGACACTTTCAATTAAGCTAAACTCCAGCTCACTTGTTTATCTTTGTTTTCAGAATATCAGTGATGCATCCGCATTGTAGAGAGAGCATGAGCGCATGGTTGCCAGATCGCAAAGATTAAGTAAAACACCAGGCAGAAAAAGAATGAATGAAAGCTTGTAGTTGAGGCCTATACAGCAAAACTAAGAGTTTTTGGTAAAGTTTTTATTTTTTAACTACATTTTAAGGCTTGTCCTTTTTTGTCAACGATATTGCATATTGATAGTCGATAATTTAGTGACGTTAGTGTAGTCATCTTCTCCTCTTATGATCTTAGTCATAGAAAAAAAAAGGTAATTGACGAACATTTTTCTTCATGGTTTTTAACGAAATTAACACTATTCAGCAGATACTTTGTCTTGCAACATTGCGACTGTTGTATTACATAAGAGATTCTGACTTGTGATTTTTATTTTTTTATTTTGTCTTCGTGTGCAATAAAATGGAGACAAATTACATTTAAGGAGGGATCTAAGCCATATCTAAGGACTAGAATGTCAAAAATGGAGATTTGGTGGTGAACCTTTTTGACTTGAAGGCCCACCCAATATCCAACATAATCTTTGTGTTGAGATTACCCCCCACCTTGTTGTCAAACTTTGATTTATTTACGATGTCAGAGGATCCTGATTCTTTATGTTCCTCAACAAAAACAGTAGTTATTGAGGGAGAAAAAGACAATTCATATATTATATATGTATTATTTATGAAGCTCACCAAAATTGGAGCTTCATCAGAGCCTACATTCAGCAGGACACTTCTCTTTTTCTAAAGAAATTAACTTGCTCTTTTTTTACCTCAGAGAAGGGAAACTCTATCTTTCCACACCTGTTTTAAAGGAAAACTGGTGGTTGCCACAGGCACAACAAGAGGCCCCAATCCTGAGAGAGAGTCAATGGGGGTGGGGAAGATAAAATGTGTGATGAAGATAATAGATGTCAATGCATAGGCAGGAAAAGAAGCATGAGAACTTTGTCAAAGATTCATATACCAGTCCTTACAGTGACAGTTTTAGCGTAAAGAAGCCGCCAACAGGAAAGTTGTTCATCTGTATTTATAACACAGATAGTTTCCGGTCCTTGATTCTGATTGGTTGAGCCGCGTTCGAAGCCGTTGTAAATTACTCAACAAACATACACCTGTGACCGCATTACATTATTATTACTGCGCAACTGCTGTTTGTGATTCTTTGTTGCTGCATGTTGCTTAGCAACCTCTTTGGAACTACATTGCTTGGTGGGGGAATAAATGTTACAACGTTATTTTTTTGTTGCTGGTGTTTATTTTATGAATAAAATAAATATTAAAATTAATCTTTTTGTGGAGTAAAGGCCATTGCACACTGAGTCCGAAATTCGCATCCGAAATTTTCGCACGTAAAAAAAAAAAAAATCGACCTCACGTTATGTCAATCACGCTTGCACACTGTCTACGAAACTTTCGTCCGTAATAAAAAAATGCGGATCGGGTTCGATTTTCTGCGTTTTTCGCATCCACAGCCAGTATTTCGAGAGGTTTATTTCACAATTCAGAGCCACCGTACAACTAAAAGCGAACGACAAAATCCACAATGGATTTAGCAGCCAATTCGATCACTAATCATGTATTATTTGGGTATAAAATATAACCTGTATACAGCTGTTCTGTCTGGCCAGCGCTTCCGCCGGCCGCCTGCGTGTGTGTGTGTGTGTGCGCGCGCGCGTCCATACCTTAGACATACTGCCAGTCTCTGTTCAGGATCGATTGGTTCACGGAAATTGGTGGTCTTCTATTTAATATGTGGCTCCAGTATCGCTAGCAAAGCATCAAACTGTTCCACTGACATTCTGAGGTAAATTTTGAATCGCTCGGGATAATTTCGCAACTCCTTGATAAGGAGGTGAAACTCTCCTTCCTCAGCGCAATCTCAGTATTGGGTGGACCCAATATTTCCTATTCTTTTTCTCTTTTTAAGAAGAAAGAGGGCAACAAAATCATCCCCACTGCTACCCTTGACGTATCCATTTTGTATTTTTTGCGTTTTTTTCCGCAAAGGTTTAATAAATACGCATCGGACTCAGTGTGCAAGGTTTCTGTGCGTGACGAATTTTAAGGCTGACGAACACGAAAAAACGCATACGAAAATTTCGGACTCGGTGTGCAATGGCCTTAACCGTTTTATAAAAATAAGCCCTTGAAGCTGTGTTTTACTGTGGATTTAGAACACTAGAGGAAAAAATGCATCAGCCACATAGCCATTGAAAATCCCATTCCCTCATGCTGTTTTCCATATCACCGGGGACAACAATTTCCCTTTAAAGATGCAAATAAGTAAATATGGCAACAAAAGTATCATGCCACGCTAAGCGGTCGCCATTAAAACCGTTTATACTTTATACTTTGGACTAAACAGTTGGTGTGAAGTTATTTTGAACAAAATCAGGCATTTTTGGAGTTCGAAACTGCTTTCCAAAGTAAACTCTCAAACTACCATTTGGTCCGTGCCGATTGCGTAATAGGTAGGTGTGCTCTGCGGCTCCACATTCTTTGACATGGAAATCTTCTCAGGTTAACCTTTTTTTTTTTTTTTTTTTTTTGTCCGTCGAGGTCAGACGCAAGTAAAATATGAACACACTGGAGAGCTGCTTTATAGTAGAAATAGTAGTAGAATTATGTTTTTTTTCCTATAACATGTTTAATACTATAAACCTGCTTGATTTAAAATAGTATATTGTTCTATATAAATAAATGTGACATGTCTTGACTTACCTGGAGTGCCACTATGATCAGATGCTTTCTTAACTGTTTTCTCACTGCTGTGAGTATTTTGTCATTGAGAGGAAAGCATGCATCACATATTGATATATTCATATAAATGCTGCTTCCAGCAGAGAGGAAAACAAAAAAAAGAACTTCCCTGTGACTATATTGGGGCCTTAATGCAAAGTCACTGGATCCATCAGCTGCTGCTAATATAGTTATGCTACACATTGTGCCTGTGAGAAAAGACATTGGAACATGGGAATTCTGGGTGGAAGGTTTCCTCCCACCACCTCTCTGTTGCTTCCTGCTAATTCCAGTCACTCCGAAAAGCCGCTTCCCAAAAAGTGCTTCCATGTGCCGTGCCCTATGTGCGCACTAGTGCAGTTGTAGCATCTGGTCCACAGAGAGGGGACCCGCTTTTTACGAGCAGGTAACTCGAGTGAAATCATGACTCTAGATTTACATGCAGCTGCTGCAGCCGTATAGCCAAGTGAGATATAATTAGCGTTTGATCTGGTCTTTGGTAAAGTCATTGGGTTGCAGGAAGGCGGTCTAGTGGGGTTTGAAAAGGAATACTGTACCTGACACTGAGCTTGACTCTCAGGAAGGTGAAGAATTTGTTTGGGTGAGATGGAGTTCAGGTCAATTACATGGTTTTGGCTTTTAGTTCTTAATCTCAGGAAAATTATCCTGAATATATTATTCAATGCATTATCTTAAACATACCCTAGGCCTATATTACAATATTTTTTTGATTTTTTTTTTGGATTTGAGTATTTATTTTTATTCATTTATTTTCCTAAAGTTAATTAGAAGGTTCGTCTTTTGATTGAAAGTCTTATTTGATGTGTCAAATATCTTAAAACAACAATGAAGTAACTCCCAAATGGATCAGAGGATTGACAGAACAATAGACTTCAAGTAATCCATCAGCAGGCTGTCGGAGCACAGGAAACCCAAAGCAGGGCTGAGTTCCTGTTTTGGGGAGATCTTTTACTTTGTCAAGTTATTTGAGACTTCAGATTCTTTGTTGCGTGTCATGGCATTCTTTCTGTTTAAATAAAATGTTAAGTTTGTGGACAGAATTAAAGTAGTCTTGGTTATTGTAACTATGCATGAATGGAAGTAGCATTTTGCGAGATTCTCTACATATTTTATATGAAACCTATTTATTGACTAGCTGTCTGGCAAAACCTTGACAAAACACAGTGCAAACAGCTAAAGCACAGCATGTCAACAGGCTAATTTTATATATAAAAAAAATATATATATACTCTTTTTTTTTTTCTTTTTTTTTTTTATCTAAAAAGAACTCTAGGTAAATTAGTTACCAGTTATTGACTAGTTGGTTGTTGGACGATTGTGACTCATCCCTAAGTAGATATAAAATACATTTAATGCATGGTAATGAACGTAAGTTTATTAAAATAATTTATCTTTTTTTTTTTTTTTTTTTTCTGAGTTAAATGTGCTGGTTTGAGTGTGCTTTTATAACCATATATGTGATAAACACATCTCCCTATTACATGTAAACATTTATAGTCTTGGCAGTTGACCAATGTAACTGTTTATGAGCTCTATATTATAGAGTGGTTTCAGTGTAAGCATGGCCTTTGCTTTCACATACACTGATGACATCTCACAATCTGCCTGCTTACTTTTCACACTTGTTGAATTAACTTTTACATTTATTTTATTTGTAATATAAAACCTAGAGGAACACATTTACAATTTGGATCACACTGCATGTCAGTCTTGCCTGCGGAATCCATTGCTGACCGTTTTGGATTCAAATGAAGTCGTCTGAGCAAGTAGATTTATTTTTTATTTTTTTAATGCCCATTTTAGTAATTAGAAAAATTCCAGCATCCTTAAAAGTAGTATTATAATATTGAAAAATATTTAAATGTTGTTGCTGTTAGGCAGATACCTTGCATCTCTAAAAATGTTATTTTTCAGTAAATGGAAAAAACAATTTTTTAAAAATTAGACACTGCATAATCATTGATATTGTGGCTTTATATATGGTGAGATATTTTACCAAAATCAAGCTGAAATGAAGTTATGAGGTTTTCGATCAGTGAATTTCTGAGAATTTTGGACATAAGTGTTTTGTCATTAGAATGGCAGTAAGTGCATCGCGTTACGTTTTCATCAACGTACAGCTTATAGAGTTTGTGTAATATTTAAATGAAAGATTTTCTAAAAAGTGATCTTAAAACAAGATGCATAAATGTCAGGATGTTTGTATCCAGTCAATCTCCTGCCTAAAACACAGTAAAAGCTAGATTATTGTCGTCATTGTCATTGCTTGAGTCTTCGAAGAAATTCATTCACATGCAATGTCGAATCAATAAATTGTGCTGCAAATCCGTTAATTTCACACAGTTTGTATTGTTTCCGTTCACAGGTGCTGCGTTTTTTCTGCGACAGCTGCTCTGTGCCGATCTGTAGGGAGTGCAGCTTGGGCAGACACGCAGGTCACAGTTTCACCTACCTTCAGGAAGCACTGCAGGACTCCAGAGCGCTGACCATCCAGCTGCTCGCAGACGCACAGCAGGGCAGACAGGCCATACAGGTCAGTGGACCAACAGTCTCTAATAAACGGACATCGGCACAAACCTGCTGGGTATTTTCTTCTTTTGGTTATCATTCCTGCTGTTTTACTTAAACCTCAGTGTCTTTTTACCAGGTGCAACAAGACTTCCACTCGCTTCATTTTCTTTACTCTGATTACCAAAAGTAATAAATAAGAGCAATAAATAGATTGAGAAATAGAATTCATTGAGAGTTGTTTGTTTAGTGTGGTGCCTTTACAGTCCGCTGTCATTGTCATTGCTTCAGCGTCATGTTGAGCTGTTGTCTTTGGTTCAATTCACATAAAAATGTGGGGTCAGTAAGAATTATTTTTTTTTTTTTGTAAGGTAACATTTTTATTCAAGAAATCGTTAAATTGATTAAAAGTGGCAGTAAAGACTTTTGCATTGTTACAATTTTTCTTCTCAAAAGAACAGCATTTATTTTTTACTTGACATTCATAAAAAAATAATAATAAAAAAATCGTGATCATGGTTCTCACAAAAATATTAAGCAGCACAAATGCTTTCAATATTGGCAGTATTGATGATGATGATAAGAATAAGAAATGTTTCTTGAGCCCCAAATCACTATATTAGAATGATTTCTGAAGGATCATGTGACACTGAAGACTGGAGTAATGATGCTGAAAATATAGCTTTATTACAAGAGTAAATCATATAATTCATCTATCTAGAAAAGTTGTACCAATCCCTAAAAATATTTTGTTAAATTTACTGACCAATAAACTATTTTTAAATTGATTTCATTTAAGTGCTTTAGTAGTAATGCAAGTTATTAAATCTGCTTTAAAAGCTTCTTGTGCAACTTCCCTATAGATGTCAACAGTAAATGTATTATTGTAAATGTTTTGTTTTGTCCATTTTTATTTTATTAAAGTGGTATTTAGTCTCTAATATTCCATTCAATGTTGATTATTTCCTCTTTATTTTCAGTGGTAGTGGTCATTGTTTCATTGTCACTGTGATGTTGTTTTTTTGTTTTGTTTTTTTGGACACGCACATAAACACACTTGCAACTACATGACCGTGAGTGAGGGTCCTTCGCTGTTTTTAAAAAGAGGCTGTAGAATCAAGCTGACTTTCTATTAGCATCACTGTGCGCGTCACCCCCACTCGGCCTGAATGAAGAGAATAGAAGAGCGGGAGGGAGGGACTCTGGCCCAGTGCTCGGTCACTGCCTCTATTCACACCCTGATGGCCCTTGCAGGGCGGATCATTAGTCGCACACACAGGAAATGTTTCTATTTCTCTCAAAAGTAGCGCTGCGGGTGGGGGAGAGAACGGCACCCATTAGGACTGTTCAAACCCATCCTTCTCCAGGGACATGGAGACTGTTGGCAAGGAAACCTAAAGTGAATTTGAAAGTGAAAGGCAGAAGAGATGGGTTTCAGTTAAAGGCACTAAAGAGAATGAATTCCAATGGCAGTTTATGCTTTTCAAACGTGCCATTTACATTTGAATACTTCCCCCGACAGTTTACCCATACTTGACTTTTTTCCCCTTTATCTAGTTTATACAAAATATCACTAAAGGGGCGGTCACACTACACTTTTCGTTTCATTGACTTCCATTCAAACGAATGCGAATGTGTCAGGTCGGAAACGCGAGCTCATGCAAAAAGTTTAGCATTTTGCTGCGTTCCAAAATTCAAGTTTGGTGAATTTTGAGCTGCGAATTCACATCATGTGAACACGTGTGACCAGTAGCAGATCGATACGTCACGGCGTGACCTCTTGGCTGAATTAAAAGGACGATATTTTTGCAGTAGAATAGATTGTGTGTGTGTGTGTGTGTGTGTATGTATATATATATATATATATATATATATATATATAAGCCTTAGTGTGACCACAGCTTTACTTTGGGTCCTTTAAGTTGTGGACGGACAGTTGGGAAATATTCCCCACGTCCTTTGTCCAGCTGATAATACATCATTAATGCAGTATATTTTGACACAATGTAATTTCAAAATGCTAAATAAATATTCTTGATTTCAGTGGTAACTGGTTGCCAATCACATGCAACATAAAAGAGAGTTCACCCAAAAATATATGGATGTACACATATTTAATTTAATTAATTAATTAATTAATTAATTAATTTTATTTATTTATTTATTTTCAATCTGAACACAAACAACAAACAAATAGTGCAGCAAGTAGTAAAAACAATTGTGAAAATTGTGCTACAAATAGTGCAAATGATTTTCACAAGCTATACAAGTAATTACAAAAACACAACTGATCTCTTGGATGTGGCAGTTATCTCCGTTGAAATCGATTCCATCTGGAAATTTTGTAGCGACTCATTTGAAAACATAAATTTCAATGCCTCATCCGATGTTTACCGCTGCTTTATACTTATACAAAGTTATGCTATGTCAGAGAGTGCTCTCATGTAAATCTATTTTGTTTTTTCATGTATACAAATACATACGCACGCAAATACTTTCACTTTGCGTTAGTTAAAATTTCCAAAGCAACATGCTAATTGGTGGTTGAAAATGCCAAAACCTATGTTTATTGGTTGAGTAGATGACTGTTCAACCAATTGGGCACAGGGGTGGGACTAAGCGTCAATAATCGTTCCTGTTTGGCTGAGAGAGAAAAAAAAAACTGCATGGGTTTCTTTGACGAATCAATGTTGATCAAAATTTGATGACATAATCACGTTCACTACGGAGCCTCTGATTCGATCCAACCGAGACAAATGTGATACAACTGAAAAGCCAGGAAAATCCTTTTTAAAGCATACATATTGGATTTGTGGTTCAAAAGTTATTAAACATTTAAAAACAATAGTTATTTTTAGCCGCAGGCAGCTGTCTCAGTCTTTAAGGGTTAAATGACATGAGATTTGAATAAATTATTAAAGAAATGACATTTTTGGGTGAATGATCGCTTTAATATGGACTGTGACAATGTAGCATAGTAAAGGTTTAAGCGTTTATCGCGGGATATTGCATTCGGTTGTATTACCATTTTGTTTTTGAATTAGTGCGTTGTATATGCAAGTAGTATAGGGTGTGTTATGATTTCAGAATCGTGATTGAATAAAATGTTTCCATAATCTGCCTTTTAAGAGAGGATGTGCTCTGTAGCACGACACCACGATCTATCATTTGCAGTTCTGGCGCCCAAGTCCCAACATACTGTACAAAATGACGTATATACATGAATGTGAATACATCACGTTTAGCAACGCACCGGTAGGATTACACTTACGTGACATTGCAGTTCTTCGCCATCTCGAATAATACTTTCTATATTTATTTTTATAACTTTGAGTTATAAAGCCTTGCCTGTTCAACTTTTTGTTTGCACGCTGTTCTGACATAAGCTTTCTGAGTGCGTACACCTGAAGCGCAATAAAAGCCTGTCACACCGAGTGAGTACTGAACTCATTTCTTTTCACATTTTATTGCACTTAAACTGTCAGATACACACAAGGTTTACATAAACGGTCATATCTTCAGTGAATGTAAACCGTTCGGATGTGTCAGTATATTGAATCCATGCATTTGGTCTTAAAGTGAAAGCAGCCTAATAAACCTGCTGCTTTCCATGTCAATGTTAATCAAACAACTCAAAAAAAGAGAAAATCACTCACTGCTCATGACTTTTTAACTTTAATAAGCTTTAATAAGAATCAGTGTATATTTAATTTGTACACTGACGTCGACGTAGTGTTTTTTTTTTACATTTTAAAATGTTATCATTTACAGTAAATACACCAAATGTAGATGCAAATATTAATGCACTGTTTATTTCATTTCTTATTTCGTAAGTTAAAATAATAAAATGTTGGTTGTATCGCCTACCCCTTCTTTGAACTAAAGGGTCTGTCGCTCTTCGTTACATTGTAAGGCAAAAATTTTAAAATGGGGGAAATTAGTTTAACTGCTCAGTGACCTGCAAAATAGTCTTAAACTAACGTGAAAAAGAATCGTGATAAGATCAAGGATTGTATTGTCATATTGTCCACCCCTAGTAGTATATTTGGAAAGTAGTAAGCTAGTATTCCATTCTGAAGATAGCCCATGTGTTTACAATTACCTAAACCTCTCCTAAAGCTTTATCAGGCTCAGCCTTATAGCATCAGCTGAAAGAGCCTGACCTGTTTTCATGCGCTTGATTGGCTGCTTGTTCTAGTGTGCCTCTAATCCTGTTACTGGATGGTGTTAAATAGGAAGCCTCTACACGTTTATAGGTTTGAAAGCGCATGCAGAGTTTAACAATGGCTTCAGCCCAAGGGTCGTAATCTCTATTCTGGGAGCACGCTGCCCATGAAGGGCCCGCTCCATAACCGACCCCTGACAGCTTAGTCTTCCTTAGCGCTGCATAATCTCATTTACTGGATTTTAGCCTGTTATTCTGCAGCTGCTTATTCCTTTGTCCCCATTCCGTATCTGACCTTTGATTGGTTTGCATTCTGCGATTTGACAGCTCAATCTTAGAATCGGGATATCTTGGAGGACAATTGCAAATATGGAATGGGGGATAAACTCTGAATAGTGCACAGTATATAAAAAAATATATATACATTTTCAGCCTTCAAGAACTATATTCTTTAGAATTTGTTTTTAACCAGTGTTGGGGAAGATACTTGGCGAAGAAATGGTACTGCTAAAACCTTTTTTTAATAAAAAAGAATTTGCTAACAAAAAGTAACAATTTAAGAGTATTTATTTATTTATTTATTTATTTCAGATAATATAATGCATATAATAATATATTTTTGCAACACAAAAGAGGTATAATGAGAGATAAAGATTTCATTGCAAGGACTATTATTATTATTATTATTATTATAAGCAGCATTTTTGTTACATTTGTGTCCAGAAAGCCTGACATTTATTTGAATTTAAAGCTGTTATGTTTTCGCTGTATGTATTAGACCCCCGGACCCTCTTTGAACCTTTTGGTTTGGTTCAGATTAGGTAATCTAGTCTTCTGCTCCACAGTAAATTAATATCTAAATATGAAAGTACAATGGGGGCATTTAACTCTAAAAGCGAAATCTCATTGGCTAGACGGTATCTAGGCCTGGGTGGCAGTTCTACATGGGACCGTTTGTGTTTGTTTTTGACTGGGGTTCTGTTCAGTTGAAGGCCATAAATGCTGTGTTATAAGTTTTGATGTGTTTTAGGTGGTTTGTATTGTTGTTGCTAATGATTTGATAAGATATTGTGTCTGTAAATACTTAGTTGTTTCCACTAAAAATTTATGAATTTTTACAATACAAATCTTTAAAGGCCGTTTTCTCAATGTTTTTTTTTCTTTTTTTCTTTTTTTTTTTTTCTCTCATACTCTGAGCCAGAAATCTCCACTTCAGCAGCACTTACATACGCCAAACTTTCCAGTTGTATTCCTATCTATATTCTTAAGGTTTTTACAGAGGGGTTTGTTCATATATCATTCAGATTCTGATTTATACAACATTTTATACCTAAAAACTGGGTGAAAATGTTTTTTTTTATGGCTGTTGACAGTTTTTTTCTGTTTAATGGAGTGATAAAAAGAGATCCAAAATCCCCTCTGTAAAAACCTTTGAGAGGTTTGTCAACAGAATGAAACAAGAATTTTGAATCTGGCTTTATCCAATGTTCAGATTTCTCTTCTGGAAATGCAAATTAGTGCATATTTAATGAGAATACCTAATTTGCATATGTAAACATACATATTCTAAAAACTTGTAATACAAAAGATATTTGTCTTAATGTCAGTCATCAACTGGGGAAGTTTCATGCTGATATCTATCTATTTATTATTATTATTTATTATTATTATTATTATTATTATTATTATTATTAGTTAAAAAATTCCCTATTCACTTGGGGTGTCTCCCCTTAATATATAAACCCTCTTGACCCAGATCATGTGACCAAAGAGTCCTTTGGTATTTCCTCTCAATGCGTGTGAATTTCAGGTGTCATCATAAGCCGCGTACCCAGAACAATTTGTCCCAGGAACTTTTTTTCCCCCTGTTGCTAGCCGCGTTTCCACCGCGGCCTAAAGTACCGTGAAGATTTGGCAAATAGTCCGGTGACGTAGGACTGCGCGTGATTTTACAGTTCCCACTGGATTTCATCCTCTGAATTTAAGCTTAATAAAGCCTGAACCTCGTCGTCGGTCCATCGGTCGTATTTTTTAAACTCCATTGTTGATTCGAATAGCAGACGACTGTTACTGCACTCACCGCAACAGATGGTGGTTGAATAAAATGCTGCGTGGAGTCAACCAATCAAAATGCGGCATGAATTCACCAATCAGCATGTTCAGCGCCCAAGTCCCACCCCTGAAAGTTCCTGAACTTTAAAAAAGTACTACCTCGCGAGCAGGGACTCATGGAGGGGGAAATATTTACCCAGAACTTCATTTAGACCCTGGTTCCTGCGGTGTAAACACACCGAGTACCACCCCAAAGTTCCAAGTTCCTGTGGTGGAAACACGACTATAGATTGGATTTTTTTATGATCAGTCATCCATAATCTTTGAAATGACACTGCTTGAGTTGATACCGACCAAAAAGATAACTTAAGCCGCGTTTCCACCGAAATTACCCGGAACAATTTGTCCCAGGAACTTTTTTTGCCCCAGACCGGTTGCTTTCTGCGTTTACACCGCGGTCTAAAGTACCGGGAAGGTAAACTACGCGCAACTGCTCCTCCCAGTCTGCGACGGACAGTAATCAGTTTTGAGCGCCACATTTATAAGTATGGAGGAGATTCAAACTGTGCTGCAGTTATGTATTGGTTTACTAACGAGGTAATTAACAAAACAAAATAGACGAGCACTGATACTAAAGCGTGTTCAGAAAGCTCGTATGCGTATAAAATTAGACAACGTATGTTATCAGTTATTGTGAGATGCCTGGGACGAACGCGCTAAAATTTCCTCTTTCGCAAATACGCTTAAAAAAAAAACGCCTGAACCCCGTCTATCAATCATAAATAGTGAATAGTCTTGTAAATAGTTGTTTGTTACTAACCTCAAAGCGCTATTTCAATCCTGTTATAGTAAATTTGTAACATGGTTTGGAGTGCCTTGCAATAGATGACAATGTGTAAACATAATGACTTAATAATAAAAGCTGTGGCAGAAAAGAGACGAGCACTGATAAAGCGTGTTCAGTAAGCTCGTAATGCTAACGTTAGATATCAAATTTGTATGTTATCAGCTATTGCGGACATTGACCGTGAGATGGCTGGGACGAACGCGCAGAAAGTTTCCTTTTCCACAAATACCCTTAAAGGAACACTCCACCGTTTTTTGAAATGGGCTTATTCACCTTCTTTCCTACATTTAGATAGGTGGGCAAATGCATTTTTGTCTCAGTGCATGCATTGTTTTAGTTTGACAGGGTTGGCGCTAGCTTAGCTTAGCATAATGAATGGAATCCTTTGTTGCCAGCTAGCATGACCTGAGTAAAAGTGATATAAAAAATAAAAAAAACCCACCTAATTACTTCTTGTGGCTTGCATATTCAGAACAAGTACAAATAGCGATGCAGATTAACACTAGGCGATTTCCTAGGCAGATATTGACTTATATATTAAGGACTATATTAGGGGGAAGCACAGGCGAAGCACTGCTACTTGGGCGTGATATCTCTGCTCCCAAGTAGCAGTGCTTCGCCTGTGCTTCCCCCTAATATAGTCCCAAGTCAATATCTGCATAGGAAATCGCCTAGTGTTAATCTGCATCGCTATTTGTACTCGTTGTGAATACGCAGGCCACAAGAAGTAATTAGGTGTTTTTTTTGTTTTTTTTTATATCACTTTTACTCACGACATGCTAGCTGGCAACAAAGGATTGCATTCATTATGCTAAGCTAAGCTAACGACGACCCTGTCAAACTAAAACAATGCATGCACTGAGACAAAAATGCATTTGCCCACCTATCTAAATGTAGGAAAGAAGGTGAATAATCCCTATTTCAAAAAACAGTGGAGTGTTCCTTTAATAAAGCCTGAAACTCGTCGCCAGTTCACCAGTTTTTTTTAAAATTAAATTCCATATTTGCAGACAGACAACTCTTACTGCATGAAGCCACGACACGAACCGCAATAGATTTTTTAAAAAGGGAGGTTAAAAATAAATAAATGCTGCATGGAGTCATCCAACCAAAATGCGGCGTGAACACAACCAATCAGCTTGTGCAGCACACAAGTCCCACCCCTGAAAGTTCCTGAACTTTGAAAAAGTACTACCTCATGAGCAGGGACTATCGGAGGGGGAAATATTTACCCGGAACTTAATTTAGACCCTGGTTCCTGCGGTATAAACACATCGAGTACCAGCCCAAAGTTCCTAGTTCCTGGGGAAAGTTCCTGCGGTGGAAACGCGGCTTTAGGGTGCTTTCACACTGGCAGTTTAGTTTGAAACAGGACTACGTTCACATGAAAACTGGTAATGTGAAAGCTGCTATGTGGTTGCAATGGAACTGTAGCTCTATTTGCATGAATGTGGAAGCAACTCGGACTTGGGTGCGCACTTGTTTTAGGGGATATTTTAGAGTATGTAAAGCACTCAAAAATCATGACAGTGGCGATGATTTGCCTCGGATGCCAGCGAGAGAGGGTGCAGAGTGAGTGCAATCAAATGAATGGCTCGGAATCAGCTTTCTCCTCAAAAGAGACCGTTTGCAAGCCTTCATGTGATGCACATACAGTGAACGCTGTGTCGTTCACAAATTAATAAAAAAAAACAGTACATTCACCTGCGTTCTGTTTTCAATCATCCGCCATGCACGTTTGTGATGACGTAAGATTGAACACATGCGCCAGGGTTCGATGGAATCAAGTGAGTGTGAAACAAGACCAACGCTGCGGCTGGCACCGGGAACAGTCGCACTCGGACCGCAGAAAACGTGCCCAGTGTGAAAGCTCGCTTAGATTAAAGGGGAATCCCTGAAAGCTCAATCAGATTTGGATTTAAATTTAAGATTCTGATATGTTAGAATGGTAGGCAGTTTAGATGTTAGCTGACATGCATAGGTAGGACTGTGCGCAGATTGCCGTTTAAGCAGATGATGTATTTAGGATAGAGTTTTTATCCGATTTTGTGTGATATCCAATTTTCTTTTTGGGAGCCTTTCAAATTAAGACATTTTAGCTTTTTTGTTTGGTGGAGGAGAGCTTGTAATTTTTATATCTATTTTCATGTTGTTCTTTTAGATGGTAAATAATTAAATTGCTATTGGCTCCTAAAACTATGCACTAGAAGTGAAATGACTTCAGTTGTCAAGATCCAAATTCAAATGTTGCAGTTTGTAAACCATGACAACCTAAAGGCCCGTACACACCGGGACGAATATCGGCGCGCGTTATTCGCCAGCGTTTTTCAACGCGTTTTTTGTGTTCACACCCAAGCGTTTTTCGCTGACGATGAGCCGAGTGAACATGCAAATTCATTCCCTGACATTAGATGGCGCTTAATGTAAAACAGAAATACAATACCACTCCATAACAGTCTATACTCTGCAATACCACTCCATAACAGTCTATACTCTGCAATACCACTCCATAACAGTTCTCTTTTAACAAGATTTTTGTAGTCGCTGTTGCGTTTGTCATATAGTTCTTTATTCCGACACCAACGAGATCAGCAGCTCTACATTCATCTTGCCTTGCATCTTCCTCGTCATTTCTTCCCGGCAGTGTCTGTCTATGGGCAGTGTAGACGCTACTTGGTGTATATCTTCTTCGCTGTTACGTATGTGTGCTCGGCAAGACCGTTTTGTGTTTGAGCGCCCCCAAGTTGTGTTTTACTGTAACTTCAGAAGCTCCAGACACGTGAGCAAAAGCGGCAATCTCATTGGTCGGATAGTTTTTGACGCGGCGCGTCAAACCAAAAAAACGAACCCGAGGCGTTAAAAAAAAAAATACGCTTTTACGCGTGGCGTTTTTCGCGTCGGTGTGCACACTCACATTGGCGCCCTTTGTTTAGTCACGAGGCGTTAAACGTCGGCGAATATCGCGCGCGAAATTCGTCCCGGTGTGTACGGGCCTTAAAGAACCCAAACTTCTGAAATGCCGTTCAAATACGTTGATGGATTAATTCGTTCGTTGATTTAGACGAGGCCCTCTATCTACTTTCCTGCAGAGTTTTGCTCCAACCCTAATGAAACACACATGATCAAGCTAATCAAGGTCTTACTAGAAAGGTACAGGCAGGTGAGTTTAATCCAGGTTGGAGCTAAACTCTGCAGGGTTGAGAGCACCTGATTTAGACATTAAGGTTCACCATCGTCCAGCATAGTTCGTTCTTCATAGCTCCTTAGCCTCTGTGTGCTTTTTGTTGTAGATTGTTGAAGATTGACATTCTAAAGATTTAATCAACTAACTGCTAATTACCTGAAGAAATTTAATGAAACCACGAATCATCACAAAGTTTTGGGGTTCTCTTGCCCAAATTATTACATTTTAAATTACTTATTAAAGTGTTAAATTATTGCAAATTTGTAACTTTGCCCTTCCCGAAAAGTTAGTTACAGTCTGTGGTCCTGGAGCTGTTTATAGAAGCAGTGATATTGTACAGTCAGCTATTTTGTGTGCAGTCTTAATACATTTTATATATTAGTATCATATATATTATGTAAGCAATAAGGTACGAGAGGCTGTGCTGTATCGTGAATAAGTAACGGCTAAAGGGCGTTGTTAGGCATGACGCGAAGCGGAGTGCCTGCAGCCCCTTCAGCCGTTACTTATTCACGATACAGCACTTGCCTCGAGTTCCTTATTGCTTACATAATACATTTTATATATTAGTATCATATATATTAAGACTGCACACAAAATAGCTGATTGGAACAACGTTCCAATGTGTAATATGCATGAAAGCTCAAATAAAAACAACAAACCGTTCTCAAACTTTGTCTCATTCTTTTTTATTTTTTACAACACAATATTTGTGACATTTCCTCACACAAATAGGCATAGCTTCTCTCTCAGCATGAGAAAACGTTTATTTTTTTGTTTATTCCGTTATTTTCTCTCTGCACTAAACTAAATATTTACATAGCCTAAATAAAATCACAAGGGCACATATTTTGATAGATAACAGTTAGGTCTTTAATCTATTTTATTAATGTTATTAATTTAGTTGCTAAAATGCTGCCTAACAAGAGAGACTTTTTTTTTTATTGTTTATTTAAATTGATTTGAACATCTCCGTTTATTGTGCACGCATTAAATAATTGTCTCATTTCAATCGGCTCCACTGTGGTGATATTTAACGCGGTTCTCTTTAGTTGGGGCTCAGCACTGTCAGCAGTGTTTTCTGTTGCAGCAAACTTCACATTTCACTGCCCATTGGGTTTGCTGCACGGTATTATTTTCATTACGAGTCTTCTCGAATGTATCAATGTTATATTTTAGCACTTCAGCATGACGGTTCATATTTGTCTCTCCAAATTGTTCCTCAAACCACCTAGTAAATCGAAATTTACTTTAGACATTTTAGCCTTTTTAATTGTTTTTTTCTATGTTTATGTTGATACGTGTGGTTGCTAAGGGTGTTGCTAAGGGCGCAGTGATAAATAGAACCGTTGGGTGAAGCGGTCATAGCCGTGTTTTATCGTGAATAAAGCACAGCTATTGACCAATCAGAATCAAGGATTGGAACTAACCGTTTTATAAAATATATTATTATATATAATATATTAGTACTTAATATTTTTCTCATGAATGGAATAACTCCTGTCCCCACAAGGGTGCATGCATCTAATCCCTTTCTTTTCATTTCTTTCAGCTGAGCATCGAGAAAGCCCAAGCCATTGCTGAACAGGTGGAGCTGAAGGCTAAGGTTGTGCAGTCAGAAGTGAAAACGATCACTCTACGTCATAAGAAAGCTCTGGAGGAACGCGAGTGTGAGCTGCTCTGGAAGGTATAATAACTACCTTTTGAAAGTCTGTCTTCATATTTAAGTATAAAATATAGTCCTGACTTTTTGAAGCATCAGCAACCAAATTTGTTTCCTGCACAGGTGGAGAAGATCCGCCAGGTGAAGGCAAAATCACTTTACCTGCAGGTTGAGAAACTACACCAAAATCTCACCAAGCTGGACAGTACTATCGCCACAGTGACGCAGGTTTTAGAAGAAGGCCGTAGCATAGATGTCCTGCTAGTACGCGAGCACATGTTAAATCAGCTACAGGAGCTTAAATCCCTCCGCTGCTTCCTACAGCCCCAAGAAGACGATCGCATCATGTTCACCCCTCCAGACCAGGCTCTTCTGATTGCCATCAAGTCCATGGGCCTCATCAGCAGTGGAGCCTTTGCCACAGCTTCCAAAGCTCATGGTGAAGGCCTCAAGAGAGCACTGCAAGGAAAGCTAGCTTCCTTTACTGTCATAGGGTATGATCATGATGGTGAACCTCGGTTGTCCGGTGGTGACAGCGTCTCAGTTGTGCTTATGAGTCCGGATGGTAATCTGTCCAGCGCAGATGTTTCTGATCACCAAGATGGAACGTACACAGTCAGCTATCTGCCCAAGAGCGAGGGTGAGCATTTGCTCTCGGTGCTTGTATGCAATCAGCACATTGAGGGAAGTCCATTCAAAGTGATGGTCAAGTCCGGTCGCAGTTACGGCGGTGTTGGCTTGCCCATTGCAACCTTCGGAGGAGAGGGCGATGGGGACGGGCAACTGTGTCGGCCTTGGGGCATCTGCGTGGATAAGGAGGGCTACGTGGTGGTCGCTGACCGAAGCAACAACCGTGTGCAGATCTTCAAGCCTTGTGGCACGTTCCACCACAGGTTTGGCACTTTGGGCTCACGACCGGGCCAGTTTGACCGC
Organism: Leuciscus idus; assembly: GCA_021554675.1. NCBI lineage: Eukaryota > Metazoa > Chordata > Actinopteri > Cypriniformes > Leuciscidae > Leuciscus > Leuciscus idus. The sequence goes on along the minus strand of CM038635.1, from coordinate 11,168,108 downwards.
CCGGCTGGGGTCGCCTGTGACAGCCAGAGGAGAATCATTGTAGCAGATAAGGACAATCACCGCATCCAGATTTTCACATTCGATGGCCATTTTCTTGTCAAATTTGGCGAGAAGGGAACCAAAAATGGGCAATTCAACTACCCATGGGATGTTGCCGTCAACTCTGAGGGGAAGATCCTGGTTTCGGATACACGCAACCACCGCGTGCAACTCTTTGGGCCTGATGGGACTTTCCTTAACAAATACGGATTCGAAGGTGCCCTCTGGAAACATTTTGACTCACCTCGCGGTGTAGCTTTTAATCAGGAAGGCCACCTCGTCGTGACCGACTTCAACAATCATCGGCTGCTTGTCATCAGGCCCGATTGCCAGTCAGCACGCTTCCTTGGGTCCGAGGGAACCGGAAATGGCCAGTTCTTGCGCCCACAAGGCGTAGCCGTGGACCAGGAGGATCGTATTATCGTGGCTGACTCCCGCAACCATCGCATTCAGGTGTTCGAACCCAATGGCAACTTTTTATGCAAGTTTGGGACTCAAGGGAGCGGCTTCGGCCAAATGGATCGCCCCTCTGGTATAGCGGTTACCCCTGAAGGAATGATAGTGGCTGTGGACTTTGGAAACAACCGAATCCTCGTGTTCTGACCTGTTATTGTTTGAAATACGAAACTGTAGCTTTGGACAAATGGAAAAGGAGATTTTGCACATCTATCATGAGCAAATGCAGTTGGAGGGTCTTTGCAAGGTGACAACAGTTGTGGATAGTTTTGTACGATTCTCAGTGATTGTGTAACACCAAATGCTTGCCGTTACAGCACACAGTTTTGACTGCTGCAAGCTGAGAGTGTTTTGCTCTTGGTATGTGTCTTCAAATCCTGTTTCTTTTTTTTTTCTCAGGGAATTTCTTGCATTCTTGAAATATTTTCTCTCTGCATCCCACCTACCTCATCTAGCTTATGTATGAATGTACTCACGTTTGTGCAGAGACCTAGTCCGTGAAGTTTTATAAAGAAACGTCTACCTCAGTGTTTTTTTTGTTTTGTTTGTAAAATGTGAGGGAAAAAAAACAAAAAAACAAAAATGAAGCAATGTTTGGATATTTGCACAGTTCGCACAATTTTTTTCCTGATTGTTACTGTGCAAAGAACGCAAGTTATATCCCTGAATGTTTCTCATAGCGATGGACAAAAACAGAGCTGCATGTTTTGGCAGAAACATAAGGATAACTTTTTGATATATCTACTGCTATGTTTTCTTTTGAATTTTCGTGTACATTTTAAATCAGACTTCATCTTTATCTCGTACCTCATCTAAACCTCTTACCTCATTTACCGTATTATACCTCTGGGTCCATGAGCCTCATTACACATTTACCTCTCTTTACGGTCTTTTCCATTTGAAAATTATGCAAGCAGTCACCAAAAATGTATTTTGTATAACTAATGAAAGAGACTGCTAAACTAGGCAAATTATCTGAATTTAGTAATTTAATAGGACCCTCATGATGTAATCAAGAGTTTGCAACAAGAGAAATGCAACTGCAGAAGAACAGATACCCATGATTATTTTAAATGTGTTATGATTAAAAAAAAAAGAATGAAATGGATGTTCTTTAAAGAATATCTTCAGATCTATTTTATTTTTTGGGGGTGGGACAAATTGAAAGAATGTAGACACTAAATGGAATATCTAAGTGTAAAAATGGCCTAGCCCCTTATATTTGTGTTTCTATTATTTATATATATTTTGTCTCTTCATATGAACAATTTAGGCAAGGTAAAATTTGTTCAAATAGAGGCACATGATTGACATAACTGGCTAACAGGGATATAATCCAGTTCCTCTCATACTTGGGAAACTTTTTAGTGTTTTTTCAATGTTGGATGTATTTTGAGGCCAAGTTCGTAAGTCTCATTACAAACAGCTGCATTCGGTCACAAGTTGGTTTTTGTTGTTCTATTGATTACAGCATGGCCTACAGTGCTTCCTGTGCCAGTTTAAAGAAAGATCTCCAAGGAGACCATTCACTTTGTCAGTGTAACATCATTTGAAAACACTTAGAATCAATTGAACCCAGTTTGAAATCGGATAGTAGGACTTGTGGGTAAACCACTTTAAAGTGTTGTTTGCTTCTGTGTTCATTTGATTAAAAGGAAAAAAAGAGGAAGCAAAGCATTAGGAGGAAAGAAAAATAATATATAAATATTTAGCACTGGTATACAGCAGAACAAAAGCACATGGCTCTCCCATTATAGTCTGCCTGAAGGAAAGTATCTCTCACCAATGTTGTCATACCTCAGTTATTGCAAGTTATATGAAGTTATGCAAAGAGGCAATGAGAATCATTAACCACTAAAGACCACACAGAGTGTTTCCTTGTTAATTTGTACGTTTCTGTTTTCGCGGGCATCATGTGCGTGTGTTGGATATTTTGAAGTGGGTGAACTGTAAGAGTGTGTGTGGTACCAACTTGTTGTCTGGACTGTACATGCATGGCAGGCCCACTGACAGAACCAACCCTTTCGAACCTTTGGGGTTAATTTGCATGATGCTTTCTGTTTTACACTTGAGGTAACATTTAAAATCAGAAATTGTGGGAGAGCTGGATGACCTATTGGAAAGTGGTCATGATGTTTTGGCCCAGTGTTTTCCTGTAGGTTGCAGTTATCTTGTGTCCTGTCATAAGTATTAACGTGCTTGCATGTAGTTGCCTGTGCCTTTCGTGATGCTAGATAAATCGAAATTGAATGTCTTTGCCAAAGGGTGACTATAGGAAATAGGCAAGTGCCAAAAATTATTCTGAAAGTCACGATAGCATTAAGCGTTTGCTTTTCATTTATAAAGTGGATCTTTCTTTACTGTTTTTTTTTATTTTATATATATGTATATTACCTCATTATGAACTTAATATTAGCTTCAAATTGTGGATCATCAGGCATATTTATGTTGCAGCTTAAACGAGAGATGTGAATTTTATGGTAATGTTACTTTTTACACATGGTAAGAGTGGAAAGCAGTCAGTTAGATTTATGAAAATTGATGGACATCTGCACATTAGACCATAATAAAGGAATAAAAGGACCAGCGTGGGTAACGGAAACCCATTTGATGGATGTAAGAAGCTTATGCAATAAAGAATGAAAGATTTGCTGCTTCCACCAACACAGATCTTCCCTGTCTTACAGTATCAATATCACATTTGATCTGATTAGTATTTAGCTGCAAAGTTTTCTCCCTGAATCCCTGCTCTCTTTAAGAGATGCTTTTTGCATGCTGTAAAGGTCCTTGAAGACAGGTGGATGTTGGAAAACAAGGGGAGGGAGGAAGAAAACATGGCCACTTTTATAATGTACTGAAAAAAAAACAAAAAAACAAAAAATTACGTGAATATCATTTGTTTGGTCGTGGTGAATGGTTGACTATATGATTGTACTATTTCTAGATAGCTTTACAGAGTAAGGTACCTCACTGAGCTCCATTCAGATGCCTTACCACAGCTTCTTAGCTTTAGCATCAGAACTGGAAAACTGCCAAAGACCTCGTTCAAATGAAACCTCAGTGTGTGGATGTATTTATAAATAGATTTTTCACGTTTGCCCAAAGATTAATATGTTTGGCATCGATCATTCTTGTATTTCAACACACTGTCAATATCTTAACATAGAGGCGAACCGCTCGCAGAACACGTCCCTGGATGTTGGCTTTTGTGTGTAACAAGTTTTTGAGCAGGTGCCCTACAGGACCAAAGATGGGAAAATGTTTGAATCCAGCTCCCACAGTTACCGATAAACTGATCTCCATCTGTGTGGTGGTAGCGTTATATTTGGTGAAGGAATCAGGCAGCCGTTTTGTGGGTTGTGATGATGGAAGCGAGATCAGTAAGCCACTATTTAAAACCCCTTTAGCAGTGATTAGGACACTATTTGAAAGTGTAAGATATAATTCACTTTTGTAGGACTGATACTGTTTGTCACCTACGTACTTTCTGCCTCAATGGACATGAGTCGCTGTTATCAAACTCAGTCGGTGTCTTTGAATTTCAGATCATTGCAGGTTTTTTTTTTTTTTGACCTCTGGTCTCTAATTGTACGGGTTTTGTCACCATTTCTGGTGTATTCCAGCTTATGACTTCTTCCTTACTGGGGAAAAACAGAAAATGTAAGTTCAGAATTGTGTGGTCATAGACCCTTTTATGATTGTATTATCTTATGGAAAAAAGAGAGATATGTGTATACACATTAAAACAACTCAGGTAGCTTTGTAGAGATTTGATTAAAAATTCAATATTTGTTTCTTACAGTTTGATAGTGAATCCTTTGTTAGTACCTCATGAGCTTTTTGTATGTTGTTTTGATGGTAAAAATGCTGTTATTGAATTCCATGGGATCCTTTTCAACCATGTCACAGTTAACAGTCAATGAGGGGGTGAACAATTCATAACCTTAATACCAGCATGTCTCGATTTTGTGTTCTTTACACAGTCCTATCTTGATTTTATAACTATATAACCCCATGATGGATGGATGGATATACTATGATTAAATGTGTTTGCATTCAAAGGCTGCTACAAAATTCATTGCCTTGAGATGATCAGAAATGCCTTAAGGCTTGGAAAATTTGTTTTCAAGAACTTTGAGGGCAACAGTCTGTCTCAGAAGACATTTAGACCCTGTGTTCCCGGCACTGAAATTTGATATGTACATCAATACCTTCTAAACTCCCTTAAGTCACAGTGCTTTTAAGAGGCTTGGCTGTGAGACAGGCTAAGCAAAGAGGTATAGGGAGATTCTGCCCCAAAGCTCTCACCTGGAATCAGTTTTGCCTTTTAAAATACAACGATTAGGGTAGAATCAAAGTAGCAAATGCTGATTCCAGGTCAGTTGTCCTGGATGATATTGGCTTAGGAGCCCTCTAAGAGGCCCACCACTCTCTCCATCTCTTTCTCTTTCTGTTTCATAACTCGCCATCCCACCATCGGTCACCCTCTCAACCAAAGCAACAGAACAGTCATTTATTACTCTGAATAAGGCTGATGAGACTATATGAAATATTTAGTGGTCTGCAGTCTTGATCTTTTGTCTTTGTGGACTTTAAACATTTCCTATGCAGTTTTTTTTTCTTCCTTTTTGTTATTATTATAAATGTTTGGTTGTTTACGAATAAAGTTGTACTACTTTGGATCCTGTATTTGTGGTGAGTGTTTTTACTTTTTTATTAAAGTGGAAGAACAACAAAGCTAATGAACATTAAACTCTGCTTTTTAAATCCCATAAACCCTACTTTATGAAAACCATGCTAATTTAGATAAGTTATTCTTATGTTTACATCTTATTCACTATCTTATTTCATTGCCCACAATAAAACCTACAGCGCTTTGATTAGAAAACTAAGCATTTAAATGTCACCTTACTAAGACATTTTATTGGGTGATACAGAGACAATTATATTTATATGCATTGTAAGTATCTGTTATACTGTTATAAAGATCATGTTGATTTGTTACTAGCAAACAGAAGAGGTTTCAAACCACCAAAATAAACTTCATTTTGGCCAGATTTTGTTAAAAATGACATCACGCCTGTTTGTTTTCCAAATTCACTTTAAGAATATAAGGGCCTTAACTCTGCATATTTTGTATGTCTCCTTAGACAGTTGATTCAACTCCACAGTTTGTAGGTGCTACATTTGATGAAGTGCTTACTTGGTGACCATTCATGAATTACATTCTGTAAGCGTAGTATGAATACAATCCGGACATAATGGGCCTTTCCAAATCCCCACACTTGCGGTCTTGGCCACTTGAGAGCGCATGCATGCAACAGGAAGTGCGTGCACAAAACTGTCCCAGGTCTGAGAAATGCCAAAGCACAGTACAGTGCACTTAACGCACACTAAATCCACTTTGATGAATGACAGGAGAAGCTTAACCCCAAAGATCCACATTCACTTACAGGGCCTGATTTTGCATTATGTCTATGAAAACTTTTCATTGTAAGTTTAATTAGATGTTACATTTAGGCCCGGTTTCACAGACAGGGCTTAGATTAAGCCAGGCTTAGGCCTTAGTTCAATTAGGGCATTTAAGTAAGTAAAGCTTTATTTATATAGCGCCTTTTAAAACTGTGTTTTACAGAAGAGAAATACACAGAGAAAAAATGACTAAGTTTGGGGTACCCCTATCTGAATGGAAGAGTCAGAGAGCCTTGGTTTGTGATTTACACTTGCAGCAACCCACTGTCTTTCCACCCTTACTGGAGTGGAGGATCGTACAATAACACCAGCCTAAAGTAGCTTTTAGAAACGTTTTATTAAATAGCTTTCATAAACATGTCTTTGAAAAAACAAAACATTAATTTACTGGTGTGCATCTTGCGACAAAACCATGGCACTGACATTTTAAGATGCGTCAGTGCGAGTTGTTTTCAGTTAAAACAGCTCAAACATGTATTTTGGTCAGGGACTACGCTTAAGCCATGTCTGTGAAACTGGGGGATAATTTGTTTGTAAAATGGAAAGTGAGGCACATTTTATTGGTACAGAGATTATATGTAGTGTAAAACGTTTGAAAATGAAGCACCACAATCACGCAGTGATGAAGTGTGTCCCATTGAGTAAAGCAGTGCTTCTCAAACCTGTCCTGGGGAACCCCCACCATTACACATTTTTGAAGTCTTCCTTATCAGACACACACAATTAAAGTCTTACATTCTGTGTTAATGAGCTGAGTTGAATCAGGTGTGTTAGATGGGGGCATACAAAATGTGCAGTGGTGAGAGGCATTGAAGTAAACAAAAATCGTCTTCACACACACTTTGGAAAAACTCCAGAAATATGATTAGACAAGTGCAAAAACAAACACAAGTGTGGGTGTTTGGACAGGCCCAATACATCCACAGGTTGGCATTGTCATGTGACATATGAGTGAGATTTTAGCACAAACACTGCCCTACAACTGCTTTCATTGGTCAACTTAATTAAGCAGTTTCCTGTCAATAGAAGGTCACATTTCATGGACTCAATTATGAATGGATCTGATCACGACAAAGAGAAACGCAATCTGTCTAGATGTTCTACCAATGGTTTACTATAGTTAAGGTTAGGGTTTAGTATTTATTTCAGTGTTTTGTGTAGGCAATCAGCACTGGGGAAAAGCATGTGACCTACAGTGTCAGTTGCGATGTGTCTCCGCCATTTACAAATACTCTCCTGAGACCTTATGGGATAGTAAAGAGCCCTTTGGATGTGCACTTAAAGGGATAGTTCACCAAACAATGTAAATTATCCCATAATTTACTCACCCTCAAGACATCCTAAGTGTATATGACTTTATTTCAGCCAAACACAATCAAGAGTTATTTAAAAAATATCTTGGCTCTTCCTAGCTTTATAATGGGAGTGAATAGTACTTTAGATTTTTAAGCCCAAAAATCCATCATAAAAGTAATCCATATGGCTCCAGGAGGTTAATAAAGCCTTCTGAAGTAAGAAAAATATCCATATTATCCACTTTATAAATGATAAACAGTGGCTTCCGGTAACGGCCGTACGAGAGTCTAGTTCCAGTGGAAGAGTGACCTCTGACCAAACGCATGATGTAGGCGAAGCATAAGCTTAGGTGAGAGTTGATGCCTCTCGCGGTTCAAACAAATAGGGCTGGGCAACAAATACAAGCTGCACCGGAGCGCTTGAAAACGAAATCCACTATTCCGCACTCACAGCCAAAGGAGTATACTTTTGCTGTGTCCCAATTCAAAGGCTGTATCCTATTTATATATATAAAGCAGTTCAAATGTTTACTCAAGTCAAATCAATATATGATTTTATATAGTTTAAACTCTTTGTGTACATAAAGGAAACAAGATTAACATATTTAGACAGGTTGCGAACCCCGTTTTGTTTTAAGGAAGTTGAACATAACTTTTTTTAAAAGTCCAGTACAAACGTTACTGCCGCTCGTCAACGGCAGCGGTCACAGTTGCTAGGCGACAATAACACTCCTCCATAGGCTATTTAACATCGCTCAGTCTGAGCTTTGCGGCCTTTGAAGTCCGAGTCCTTCGAAGGTTGCAGCCTTTGAACGTGGAAAATAAAGTATACCCGGGCCTTAAAAATGGGTGTCAAAAGGGAGACAGGTTTTGGAACAAAGCAATAAACTGATTCTATTCCTGTAGATATACTGTTATTGTAAATATAGTGACGAATCAAATAAACCTTTTTCAACTGAGCTTTCTTTGTTCTGAATGATGGTGGAGCATTTCGCTGACAGCAAAGGAACACCCCTCTTGCTCGTGATTGATGCAAGCAACCCCAGGATGCTGTATACGACATCTGACGACTGGAAGGGAGGTATTTGAGCCCATATCTGAGCTTTCATTCGTTTACCTTAAATGAAAGAGACTACGGAAAAATATCTTTTCTCTGATAGCCTTTAAAGAGAAGGTAATGGTAACTGCACTTTAAATCACTCTGTGAAATATTTGTCATTTTGTTTAAAGAGTACTATCACAAGGAGTCTTTGTTTTGTCTAAATTACTTAACAAAAGCCTCTTAAGGCCACCAATGCTGTTTGAGAAATGGGCGTCCCTGCATACCAACAGGTCAAAGGTCAGAACAGGGCAGCCCAGAAGGTCAGCTTGAGCCTGCAGGAAAATGTTTGTCGTCTGGCAGATGGGACCATTCCGGGTGTAAATAACGATAAGGGGTTCAATTGGGCTGGAATGTTTAATTCAAAGTTTTTGGAATTTGTTATCAGTCCATTTGCTTGATTCAGATCCATTCACAAACATTCTGGCAGCTTTTAGTGAGTGAAACCGCTTATAAACAGCTTAAGTTCGCAAAGTATTCTTCTTCCCTCTAGTCAGCCACAGACCACGGATAACCAACAGGCATTTGCCAAGGGCAGGGGTTATACACAGGTACATATATATACACATACATACATACATACATATATGTATATATATGTGTGTGTATATATATATATATATATGTATGTATATATATGTATGTATATGTGTATGTGTATATATATGAATGTATATATGCGTGTGTGTGTGTATATATATAAAAATACACTGCCCATCAGCTTGCAATCTTGTCATGTTAAAGGTGACGCTCACTCACTAATGCTGCCTTTACGTACAATCTGAACATGTCTACTTCATGTTTCTGAAGCTCGAGCTCGTCGCATTCAAGTGCTTTGTTGTTGGAAAGAACAGGAATGGAGGACACCAGGTTAATTCTTGCATATTTATTGGGAAAATCTTATTGAAGCCAAAATAAGATTTAGCGTCCCATTCATTTACAATCATATAAACATTCAATCACTATCTATAGTCAGCTTGCTGATGATTCTTGAATTTCGGTCAAATACAGGCTATTTTCGCTTGTGTATAAAAACATACAATACACTTCAGAGGATTATTTATATTTGTAAATATGCTCTATTTTAACAGCAAGACAAGGTGATGTAGCTGTTGTGGAATAAACTAATAAATACAAGTCACAGCAGCAATATTTCTCCCCTCCGCTATGTTTAAAGTTTATGGCTCACCCAACTTGGGAACTCCTTGTTGTTGGGAACGTGTCTTTTTTTTTTTTTTTTTTTTTTTGGCAGCACATGTTGCCACACCCGTACACATAGCTCAGATTCACATCTATATCATTCATCTTCGGCCGCTCCAAGGGGTCACCCACCTACAAATCCCAGTTTATCCTTTAAGGATGCATAAAACAGCATGGCTATAAATAAGAACACTTGCTCAGTTGTATTTATTATAAGAAACCAACAGTTGACCTCTGAAATTTGCCTGCATTTGCAGAGCATAGTTTTCTTATCCATGATGCAGTAAAAATAGTCAAAATGTGTTTTTACGAACATGAAAAAGCCTCTTGGGGAACAATCTATTGAGCTGCGTTTTGGCACTAGCATCTGGCTGCAAAAAAACCATAAAGGCTTAAAGAAGAGCTCTTTCTCGAGCCCAAAGCATCATTGACAGGACGTCAGATCAGAGAAACAATGGGGAGAGATGTGGGTGGAAAAAGAGGGGGTGTGGGGGCAGAAGGATTTAGCATAAGAAAGACCCTGCATGAGAAAGGTGATGGGCCACCCTAAGGAAAAAGGGCAAAAAAGGAGAGACCACACATGAAAGAAAGCCGACATCTGTCCACCCACGCCAGGGACGAGCTTTTAGAAATCAGGACATTTATTTGAGTCTTATGCACCAGTAGAGAAGGAATCAAGTTATACAATTGAGATATTTAAAAGCTTCTACATTTTAAAGGACTGGTTTTTTTTTTATTTGCCATGACTGATGTCAGACAAGTGTCCATGATTTTATGCTAATTACATCTTAACAGTGACCTTTGGTCCATCGATTTGTAACATCCACGTGATCTCGATTATCGCAATATAAGGGCTCCATGCAGATTTTCCAGAAATAATTTACTCATAATCTGTATAATTTCATATATGGCAGTTCGTCACTGACCCCATTAATGTCACACCACTAACAAGTGTAAATAAAATTTATTTATAATTTCATAGACCCCAAAACACGTACATATTTCTAACCGACTGCAACTGACAACCAGTCTACAAATCTCTTGCTTGTTTTTTTCCTCCATCCATCTTGGTTGCTGCAGCATCATAAATAAAATCATCAAAAAAAGATGTGTTTGTGCATGTTTTTTGGGGGTTTGTGTCAGTGGTATCACTTGCGCTGTACTTGTGTAAAGGAGGAGGGGGTCTGTATGGGCTGTACTGGCTGTGATGACTGGAAGGGAAGTGGTTTCTTACGGAGGTCAGGGGAGGAGATGGGCATGACGGAGGGGAGGAGCTGGTTCCGTTTGATGATCTGTAGGGCCAGCTGTGTGTTTCCTGTAGAAGCAACAATCACAGTTTTAAACCATTAATAAAAAAATAAAAAAAAGTGACATGAATCCAGGAGAGGAAAGGTGACCAGCCACCCTCTGGAAATATAGAGACATTTCTCAGCAGGAACTGTGTGCGTGACTCACCGTTCTGCAGTTCTAAGTAGACGCCCAGTAAAATGGCTTCGGGAGGAATCTCCTTAGTGTTAACCATTGAAGCAGCCTTTATAACCGGGAATCAGAAAACAAATGGGTTGGAGAGTGTTTAAACTGTATGTATGTAGTGTCCAGATATATAATAATATAAAGATTCAATGGTAAACTACACATAAATGTGAGTGCTTCACATGAGATGAATGTTTACCTGATGGAGGCACTTGCGAGCTTTCTCGTACTCGCTTCTCAAGCAATACGCACTGCCCAGGTTGAAGAGCATTGTGGCCCGGGCAGAACTTACTGAGCTGGGGTAACATAAAGGCGTCTGTTTCCCTGCTGCAGAACACCAAAAATAAATAAATGCATACATAATAAACCAGACTATACATTGTCTTAAAGATCTCGGGTATAATTGAGGACAATTAATCAGTGCATGTTATTCTGATTAAAATGAAGTTTAATTATATTTATAAAACATAACTTAATAATAATAATAATTAAAATTATAGTATATGGGTAAATGGTCATTTTTCTCTGCTTGTGTGAAAAGTAGAAAACAATTCTACAAAAGTGCAAAGGAATTATTGGTAACAGTATTTTAGTGTCCCTTTTGCATGTACTTACTGTAGTAATAACAGGAAATTATGCATAATTACATGCAACTAACCCTAAATTAAACACTAATTATATAGTAAGTACATGTGGTCAATTAATAATATTACTCTGCATTTAAATGCATAGGTACACTGTAACAAGGACACCTTAAAATAAAGTGTAACTGAATTATTTTCAAAAAATCTAGTTTAACTTCTTAAATAGATTACAAAGTTTAGATTTTTTATATTTCTGTTTTTGAAAAACGGTAACAATATATTGCACCTTGAATACATTATGAGTGTACACATTTTATCGTTTAGCTTCAAAATGTCTTTAAATAGGCCTATACTTTTCATGGTGAAATGTTTTATCAAATATTTATAATGTTTGTACAAATGTGTTTCACTGACTTACCATAAACAGAAATAAATATTTTTTCTTTTTTAGAATGATAAAGATCTACTACCAAACTACTTAAAGCTACCAGGACAGCTATAGAACACAGATACTTTTTAATTTATACCCCCCCCCCCCCCCCCCCAAAAAAGAAAATCAAAATTATTTTTAATTCAGAAATTAAAAATTAAGAGGTATGAATTCATTTTTAAAAAATTAATTAATACATAAAAAAAAAAATAAAAAAAAAAAACACTTACAGGACTCCACAGGCTCCAGATCTCCTTTATCAGAACCTGTCATTAACACCACAGGTAACATGTCAGTAACCACACATCACATCCTTTGACATTTGTATGTTTTGATTATGTGCTCATTTTCATACCTTGGTCTTGTTCGGTGGATGACACACCTAACGAAACGTCGGTAACGTTCTCTGGATTGAGATGTGCAATGGCGTCAGAGATTCTGTCCAGAGAGATCAGGGCTTCAGCAGCATATAGGTGACCCAGGAACCTGAGAACACGCGCACCACACAACTCATCAAAAATGTATTATTGATCAGCTAAATACATAATTTAAAGCCACTTATCAAGACAGACTAATGCTAAACTGACTGCTTTACATTGTGAGCGCTGATTCCCCACTTAGCTTCATCTGTGTCTGAGAAATGAACCAAACCAGACCCGATTACGATACCATAATCTGTACATTCCAGGACATTTACAAAACAGCACGTCAATTTAGGGGGACAAAAATAGGGGGAAAAGGGTCTGCAAAAGAGCAGGGTTAATATAGTTAACTAAGGGTACGTTCACACTTCAAATGTCAGGTCCAGACCAGAGTTTGATTACTCCCCCCCTCCCCTTGCCCCTGCTGGATTGTGATAAATAATATTATTTGGATTCAAACCACGGTGCGTTTGCATCATCAAAGCAGCAGCTGTTTACTCCGGTTGCTTAGTAATAAAAAAACGTCGTAAAAAAAACGTTGTTTTTTACGACGCAGGAGAAGGCGACAAAATGCATAGCGTTGCTCACCTCACTTTTAGATATGGGTTTTTGAGCCTTTGGTTTTGTTTCGAATCATATGTTATAAACAGTGGTTCATTTCAGAGTTTTAGTGCGATTTCACATGAATTGTACCACAGACCACCATTTTTAGTGAACTCAGGTTTGGAAAACAGTTCACATCATCCAAAAATAACCTAAATCTGACATCAATTGAACCCGGGTGCACACCAAACTGTAAAAGCACCCTAAAAAAAAAAACATTAAAAAATCTTTGTCACTTGAAAAAAAAAAAAAAAGTAATCTAGTTGCCGTGGAAACATATCATTTTAATTTAGATGAAGTTGATGTTAACTAAAACTGATTTAATGAATAAAAACTATATACAAATGACAAACATAAAATTAATAAAAAAAAATTTTTAAAATATACTAAAACTAAATAATACTACTAATTTACAAAAACCTGATAAAAAAATAATATGTCTATGATACTAAAATAACACTGCAAAAGAATAAGGCATTTTGTAACTTTTTTTTACAAGTAAAAACATAAAATAAAATAAAAAACTGGTTGTACCACACAACAAACATCCCATTACTCAGGACTGGCCATTTTAGGAGGGTAAATATTTGCTGAATGCTGTGCAGTGCAGGACCCATAAAAGATGTAAATCAGCCAGAAGAAGAGAAACACTCACTTGAGCGATCCTGACAGCTTCGTCTGATGCAAGAGCTTTTCTGCGTGGTTAAGAGCCATTAAGTTGTCCCCAAGAGCAAGAGCAACATATGCGCTGCAGGCTAGAATTGAGCACCTGTGAAGAGAGACAGGCCAAAGAGAAGCAAGCAGATGAAAAAAAAACAAACACAAAAACAACAACAATGTGTCATCTGCCTCACGAATAGGGTAAACAGGGTCCAAATCATTTAGTGATAAAGTGAGTAAAACACATTCAGGTAGTCAGTTTATTTGCAGATTTGTTTTAATCAAATTTAAGACTTTAAAACTTAAAATCAAATACTGCATACAGGGGGGGGGGGGGAAACATACAATCTCAAAATAAATTACGCATCTGTAACATACAAGTGTACTTAACGATAGATTTCGGATAAATGAAGAATCACAATTTATTTATTTTTTTAAATAGAGATCACGATTCTCTCACTATTCTGAAAAAATAACTAAACAATAACTTGTAATATAATAGAGGTTCTGACAAAATGACAATTGCTGCAGTCTATTTAAAAACTATTTAATGAATTTGAATTATTTTGGGGGAAAAAAATTGGTTTGAATGAATGAATCAATGACTTACTCAAAGACTTCAACTTGTTTCATTACTGGATGGAACAGCATCTTTTGAATGAATCTCAAGAATTAACGATTCAACGATACATTTTTTAACAGTCCCTTGTTGCCACCTACTGGTACATCGTTGTCATTTAGGAACGAGATTGCATGGGTGTTTGAATCAAGATAGCGATCTTTAAACGATAAATCGTGCAGCTCTCCTTAACGCATTATCCAGAATATTTTGCATTTTGTTTTATCATCCGAAACATGCTGTGACTTATAATCCAAAGCGAATTATACCATGCAATTAACGTAAATCAATGTGTAACATGCAACAAGCGCTCACATTTGGATATGTGTTTAATTGAAAGAGTTTATTTTAAAAAAATATATAATAATTCTGAATCTAATAATAAAATGAGACTTTTTTTCACAACAATGCAATACAGTCTTTGTGTCTTCTGTGAGTTTACATTTAATTACCAAATACATCTTATTGTGTACACAAAAGACCAATAACATCCAGAAAAGTTAAAAAAGATAATTATATAACTGATAATTAAGATTTTGTTATTTGATACAATTTAATTTGAGCCTTTATGGCCTGGTTTCACAGACAGGGATTATATTAAGCCAGGATTAGGCCTTAGTTCAATTAGAACATTTAAGTAACTTTTATAAATGTGCCTTAGAAAACATTACTGGTGTTTCTCTTGAGACAAAACACATATTTTAATATATGTCAGTGCAAGTTACTTATGGTTAAACCAGCTCAAACATGCATTTTAGTCTGGCACTATAGACTTAAGCCTTGTCTGTGAAACCGGGGGTAAGACTTTAAGGACCACCATCACATTTAATTCGGATTGAGCTAAATCGGATCAATTGCAGTGTTTACATGAAGGCTTTTTAATCTGATTGAGCAATCAATGCAATTATTACTATTTTATTGAAAGCAAACATACCTAATGATCAATATTTGCTGTAAACAAATAATTTGCATTAAAACAATGCATTCCAAAAAGTAGGGACTAAAAATGCATACAATGACAGGAATGCAATGGTTTACAGATGGAAATATATTTCTTTAGTACCTAGTGGTGACCAGGCACTCCACTAAAGGCCATCCTAACTATATCCAGCACTAATTTATTACATTTTAACAGCTGTCCTATTATGACTTACATTAACTGTGCATTAAAACAGGTCAAATTTATATCAACTTTTGAAATAAAGTGAGAGAAATCTTTACTGCCTGGTGAGTTTTAGGCCATTTTCCCTATAGAAGAGTTTTATTTTCCATAAAAGTCCTTTTGTTTGCCATTCGTTTACCTTTTTTAAATTGAAAATGTGAACAGGCCACAAAATTGTGACACACATGAACTACTGTACGTTAAAACTTACTTTAATGAAAAATTATTTGAATATAATCTTTGCTTAGCTTCCTAAATGGCAAGCTTCGCTGACAGGGGGAAACAGAGAAATGCTCAATGCACTGACTGGCTGCCTGTGACACAATAGCCAGCAGGATTCCAGGAAGAGCCCTTTGAGTAAATGGTGCTCGGGCTCATAAAAGTGTCAGTGTATCAGGGTGTCAGTGCAGGGTCAACACAATCCACACATCACACCCCTTCCCTTCACAGCGAACCACGTCCGGACAGCCCTCTGGAGCAGACTGTCCCGCTGGATCAAAGATGAGGGGGAAGGGGAGAGTGTGGGATGGAGGTGGGGTTGAGGATCTAATCAATTCCCGAGGCAAAAAGACAGAGTAATGCGAGAGTGAACTGTGAAGTGGGGGTGTAAAATAAGAGAGGTGTATTGTGGGCTAGCCGGGGGAGGGGTATTCACAATTATAAGTATAAAAGGTACGCTGCCTGAAGCAAAGCTTGCTGACAGAGGAGTCTAACAGAGTTGGTTAAAATAATGGAGGTTAACTGGCTTTACTGCAATTACTAATGTAACTAGCAATTGTTGCATTTTATGTCATTTGTGAACGAAAGAATTCTAAACCATTATGAAAACAAAATGGAAGACAACAATAAAAAAATTTATTAATATGTAACGTTTGGTTTTAGACAATTCAAAATGAGGGGAGCTAATGTTAGCCATGTTTGAAATAGCATACTACCATTTCTGAATAAAATCTGCCTGGAATAATGTATCCCACAATGATCTTGAACTGGAAGAATCGTCAGCTGTCATTTTGTTTTGTGTTTTAAAGATTTGTCTAGGCTCATCATTTACATGTCGCAAGTTAAGATGTTGTTACTCAAAATTGGATGTAAAATATAACCGTTTATAAGGGTTTCTGCAGGTTATATCAAGGAAAATGTAAGGCTTTTTGAAACACCTTTTTAAGACTAAGTAACGAAAATTTAAGGAATAAAAGGGAACTCAATACGTCAAATGTCGTTTAAATGTAAATGTCTAGGGAGAGTTTGCAACAGAGTTTGAGAATACAACTTCCAACAGATATCCATTACTTTTTAATTTATTTCACAAAAAAAGCTTGAACTTTTTGTGTCTTATCAGGATGTATTTACTGGAGACACAAAATGACAAAATATGAAATCAGAATGAAGTTTGATTAAAACAAGAAAAAAATATCTACCAATAGGCTCAGAAAAATCATCTTAATTCAAAGGGAATTTATCATCATTTATCATCATCATTTTTGTTCATCTTTTAAGCATGAACTCACATACTTTTGTATAATTTTTCAAGATTTTATTTTACATTTACGTCTCAAGTAAATGCTTCTTCATTTAAAGATGTTTATATATCTGTTTTGGAAAACAGGGAAATACAGAAGAACCTTTTTTTTGTGCAATCCAAGCAAAATGTAATGCCATGACTTTATGAATTTAAGACCCTTCTGTTCTCATTTAAGGCCTTTTTATAAGGCCTTCATTTGTGTAAGGGCAAATTAAGACTTTAATGGTGGTGGCGCAATGGATAAGACACATGCCTTTGGTGTGCAGGGTATATGCAGGAATCATAGAGATGAATTTACTACCTTTTACTACCTTTTTTACCACCTCCACAATATTTTTTACTACCATCACGACATCAAGCAGCAGCCCTTTTTTGGGGGGTGTGGTGGGGTGGGCGGGGTATGTAAAGCACCACTTACTACTTACTATAAGGTATAAGTGTGACACTGTCACACCCATCATACATTTTAGGTACACTAATGTTTATTTGTTATCATTAAGGTATTGTCATTGTCAATTATGGTTTTTTTGTGGTGTCGAGTTGAGTTTCAGTTGTCCTTATCTTAACCCTAGCCCTTGAGTTATCCTAACCATAGCCCTTAGCCCTAATAAGGTGAATAATAACCTTGGCACTTTGTCATTGCTATCAACTCCGACTCACTCAGGGCTCGACATTAAGCCTTTTCATGTGCTTGTCCTCTGGACAAGTAAATCTGTCATTCACTTGTCCGAGTAAAAAAGTTGCTTGTCCGGAATGTTTTTGGTGTGTGTGTGCTGTAAATATAATTTATTCTGAAGAAATATCCTCATCTGTGTTAAATCAGCTCTGATACATTTAAATCTGCATATTGTCATATCTGCACCTTTAAAGGGCCACCCCCCACCCCCCAAATCTTATTCAATGTATGCTTCATCTTTAGTTTTAAATTTTATCAATAGATTAAATTGGAATAGCCTAATAAGATAATAGGGCTGTTGTTACCCTAGGAAGGGCTGATCAAATTAAATAATTTAATTTTTAATAAAACAATTAAAGAATATTTACATTTATGCATTTGGCAGACGCTTTTATCCAAAGCGACTTACATTGCATTATCCTATACATTTATACATAGGTATGTGCAATCCCCTGGGATCGAACCCACAACCTTGTGTTGTTAACGCAATGCTCTTACCACTGAGCTACAGGAAAGCTATATAACGAATATGAGATCGTTTTAAATATTTTTGAATATACAAATAAGAAACGTTGGAAAGAATGATACTTTTAAACATGAAAGTAGACCGCCAGTAGGAGGCGGCAGGCGACCGTCTTAATGAGCGAGTCATTGAGTCATTCATTCAAACAATTCGTTCAAACAACTGATTCATTCAAGAATTAAACATGTTTATGAATGGAACATTGAATCTTTGACTCAGCCAATTCGTTCAAAACGCTGAATCATTCAGTAATGAAACATGGTTAAGTGTTGCTGTGAGATGTGTTACGGTTCTGCTGTGATATTTGTTTGGAACTATTTTTGCTGCTGAAACAGAACAAAAACAGTCAATATTGTGTCTAAAATGTAAGTAACTTAATTTGAACTGTTTATTGAACTGTTGTATCAAAAGCAATGTCACATTTTCAGTCGTGATGGTACTCAAGAAAACAGCACTCGTCGTGTGAGGTTGCTAAACTGTATCATATGTTAAAAATATTAAAACACATTTTGAATTTTGGCACTGGCAGTATGTTGTTAACTGAGTTTAAACTGAGTTTACATTTGTTTGGATTTCTCCTCGAGAGGCTGCGCGAGCCTCAACAGCGCAACCTTGTTACCGTCAGTAATACATCCACTATCGATCGCAACTTACAATAAATATAAATACAATCAGAATCATTCTCTCATTTTAGTGATTCCCTAGTTATTTATTTTTTGTTATTGACGTTTAATCAGGCTACTTGTCCGGTCGGGCAAGTAAAATTCTCTTTTACTTGTCCCTTCCAAAAATTCACTTGACAATTCACTTGACTTAATATTCATATTGACAAGCGTTAATGTCGAGCCCGTCAGGTCCTGTTAGCACCGTATATATTTTTAAATTATGCTAGATGAAGTTAAAATATGGAGACACAAATATTAAGCAAAAAAATGGAAACTCATATATTGAGGTGGTGATGAAAAATTTACTACCAAGTCAAATTGCGTTTGTTACCTTTTACTACCTTTCAAGGGCCTTAATTTCGGTAGATTATTTTTACTACCTTTTACTACCGCGCGGACACCCTGGTGTGAGAGACCTGGGTTCGAATCCACTGTGAGACACCAATGTGTCCCTGAGCAAGACACTTAACCCCTAGTTGCTCCAGAGGCGTGCGACCTCTGACATATATAGCAATTGTAAGTCGCTTTGGATAAAAAGCGTCAGCTAAATGAATAAATGAATAAATGTAAATGTAAGACTTTAAGGCCTTCAGAAACCAAGTAACAGAATTAAACATGCAACACGTTGAGGTAATGTGGCAAAAATGTAGTATACTATTGCTTGAAACATTCACAAACTAATTTTTATATATAATAAATACTGACCATGTTTCTAATGATGCACAATGTGTGTAAATATGACAAAAACATTGAGAGATTTAAATTCAGCCCAATGAAGAATTTGGCTTTCTGTGCTGGCAGGTGCCCTAGAGGAAGACGTCTTTGTGTATTCTTACTCTGTATTTCTGTCTTGTTTTCCAGTACAAGTTTCACCGCTAGAGGTCGCCAATTCAAAACAATCAAAAAAGACTTAGTTTGATGACGCAGTGACAGAGAGTGGAGTCATGGGAGTTGTCGTGTTCACATCCACAACCGTTTTCGCTTTATATGGTTTATCTTTGGCGACAGAACCAGCAGCAAACGATAATGAATAATTGTGGTCCATCACAAATGTGCAAAACAAACAACTGTGGCTTGCTAGAAGCTACCAGAGATCGCCGGCTTTGCCGCGACAACTACTACTTTCTGCATTTTGTCAGGGAGCGCACTGTGTTTCTACAAACAGCTGAGGGTAGGGACAGGCGAAGCAAAGGCATGGGCCAGGTCAGAGGTCACTGGTTAAAATTGTGGATTTCACTGGATTTAAACATTGTTGGGAACATATGGGATAATATAAGTACACAATTCATCAAAACATAATTGTTCTAAAGGTTTTTGGATATTTTAATGCAAAAATCTTACATAATGTACCTTTAACATTCATAAATGAAGAAACATTTACCAGAGAAACAAAATTACATAAGATATTAAGTATTGTTTTCTGAAAAATGTATCAAAATTAAGTGTTTTAAGCTTAAAACAAGAAACGAATCTGCCAATGTTCATGTTTACTTTTGACTCTTAATTTTGATTTAACATAAGACTTAATATCTGATGTAATTTTGCTTAAGTAAATGCTTCTTGATTTAGGAATTTAAGATATTTGTACTAGAAAACAGAGCAAGAAAATCTCTTTTGCACTGGCTAACAACATTCGTCACATAATGGGCTGAGCCAAATCAATTGTGTTAAAGCAGTCTTTCAAATCATCTTCAGGCTCTTTTTATATGAAGTGAGAAATTAATTCCAGAAAAGTCTCCTGTAGCCTCACCTTAGATTCTCCACCTCCTGCTTTCTCAAGGGTGATGAGGGAGCAGCAGGAATGAACTTGTCTCCCTCTTGGGTCTTCCCACTGTCAGTCAAAGAAAAAATCCAAGTCACCAGATCATCTCTATCATCAAAGGGTGAGAAGAGGGTATCTGACAAGTTCTGAAATGTGTTCAGCAAATCCAATCTTCAACTGTATTCAATCTAGTAGTGTTGTCAAAAGACCCGGTACTTCGGTACCAAGTCGGTACTAATTTTTTTTAAAACGTCACGGTACCAGGTTTTCTCAAACCCGGTACTTGATGCGCGTGCATGCCCGAAGCGCGTGCAGTTGCGTCCTCTTCATAAAAGCGCTGATGGCGATCGGCGGTGCTGCTGCTGATGTGGTGCTGATGTTTTTACGCGTGCAGATACGTTATTTCAAATGGCGCGCGGCAAGCGGCGCGCTCGCTTTTCCATGTGCGTTCATGGATGTATAGCAACGACAGACGCCACGGGAGTACAAACGCTTGTGCGAACTGCGCTCTCCATGACGACGAGGAAGTGTGACATAGGCCTATTAATTGATTTCTAGCCCTTGCATTAGCTTTACTACTAGATATATTTATGGAGATGAGAAATAAAAAGCCGTCATTAATATCAGTCCGTCAGAAAAGCAGTTCTAGTCTTATTCTTGGCTGGATAACTCTTAGCAGGTTTAAAAAGCCCTTTTAAAGTTAAATATGAATACAGTTTTGGATTAAATAAAAGTATAGTCAAGTCAAATAAAACATATTTTATCTCCTGTATAGTTTGGTAATGCTACAATAAGATACCATTCATTAACATAATTTAATGCGTTATCTAACATAACACATTGAGTGAACAATATATTTTTACAACATTAATTAATGTTTGTGAATGTTATTTAATACAAAACACTTGATTGGTCATGTTTGTTCACTTCATTCATTGTGCATTAAATAATGTTAACAGAAATAATGTTAACTTTTGATTTTAAAAATGTATTTTTAAATGAACCCCTAAAGGAGAATAATTGCGACAGTAGGCCTATATAACTATTGTTTTTTTTTTGTTAGGTCATTTTATCTAATGTTATCTAACAAATGGAATCTTATTGTAAAGTGTTTTTAATACTACAGTTTCCATCTTTGTGATATACACTTTAATATAATTATGTAAATTTAATCTAAATTAAGCTTTGGTACCGAAATTGGTACCGAGAACCGTGGATTTTCACTGGTATCGGTACCGAATACTGAAATTTTGGTACCGTGACAACACTACAATCTAGCCTGGGATCAGTTTTTTGCCAGCATTTGGTTTGCATGCATGCATGTACATGTACCTGCAGGCATCGCTGGTCTCGCTCCCGCTTTCTGTGCTGCCCGGCTGACTGCAACTCTTGGAGCCGTTGTCTGGTTTGCTGTCGTGCTGCTGGTGCTCAGGCAGAAGGAGCAAAGCGTTACGCAGACAGATTGCTGCAAACTCCATACTGGCCACTGGGATTGCTGCTGACTGGCCTTCACTGCACACAAACACAGGTTTGCAAATACATTTTAGCATGGAAGTGCATCAGGAAGACTTTTTAACAAGATGGAAACCTAAAAGGTGTGATACACATTTGTATGGAGTCACTTGATATCTTTGAATGCTACTTCTGTGAAGATGTGCAAAAGGATGACATCTTCTGGAGAAACTCTGACATTACAGCCAATTTGAAATCTAGTTACACCCCTCAAATCAGGCACACAAATCTCACACAGCTACTTTTCTAACACTAGGGCTGTCCCCGACTATGGATTTTCATAGTCGAATCAGAATCGTCATGTCTTGCCTATAGTCGACTAATAGTCGAATCATGTGTATGGGGGTGGGGGTGGGGCTTTAACGTTTCAAAGCCGCGATGTACAGAAAATCACACAAAGATATAGAAGAAAATGTATAAAAACATTTTTGATCAATAAAACTAAGAAATAACATAACTCCAGAAAGGCCACACTGCAGATTTGCATTTCAAAAGCAAATCAAATTAAATCGGCTAAATTACCTGTGCGAGCAGGCCAGCCTACAGCACAACATCGATGCACCGAAAAAAACAATTAATTTACTAAATTAAATTAGAACAGAATATACCTTTCTAATAAATAAAAATACAAAACGAAATAAATCAGAATCAAGTCACAGGATGAGGAGCAAATGTGTGCAAAATGCCTAAAGTGCAGGGGAACATATATTCAAAACACAAGCCACAAATAGTTAGATTAGATAACCCTGACAGATTAATAAATAAAATAAAAATAAAGAAATTATTAAAATAACGATAGTAGCCAGAATTTTCTACTTTGTCTTTTTAACTGCAGAAATAACAATAAATGCTAAACTGGAGAGGCAGTCTTTTTAGCTAAAAATGTTCACAGCATCCAAAAATAAAATTAGAACCGGCAGAAAAGTTTTGAAATCACTTGTACCTGATCGAGAGAACAAATCCTGAAAGTCTTTCACTCTGTCCGTTGGAGTCTTTTCAAATTGTGCGCGCGGATAAAATACATTCCGTGAAACCCAGTCTATGCGTGAAACATGTTAACGTTGGCCGGCAGAAGTGCGATCATGGTTTTCCTGATGCTAAATCCAGCCTTGGAGAATATCCTTTCTAATGGTGTACATCCACACTTTAGATTTTCTTATCCCAGACATTGTTAAAGATTTAAATCCTTGCCGCGAAGACGCTCCTCTGTCGGTCACGGATTGAAAGTGAAACTTAAATCTGTCACGGGGTGTTTGGATTTATTCACGCACGTTAAAAAATATTTATTAAAAGCTTCTTTCTTTTTACATTTTTATATAGGCCTACAGCATTATCATAATAGGCTGAATATTAACGTATTGACATAAAAGCTAGTTCTATGTGAAATCAGACATTGAGCGCCCTCATTTCATAACACCTCTGCGAAGATTCGACCGTGAGATCGGTAGTCGAATCAGGCTCCTCCTATCGAAGCATCGAATCTTCGACTATTCGGGGTCACCCCTATCTAACACCATTAATAACTAGAACATGTAATGGCCCATTATAACTTAAGTCAATCTTCCTCACCTGTAGATGGTGTTTTGTGTGGACTGTGATGCTAGAACAATCTTGCGATGGTAGCCCTGCCCAACAACAGCCTGCACAATCCCCTTTTTACTGGGTAAACCTTTTGTTTCCTGCTCCGTGCTCTGAAGGAAACAACAAAAAGTTTATTAATCAAAGTAACAACTTCAAAATGGCATGGATGTTATAAAACCTCAAATGACTCTCAAAATCCTCCAAAGCGTTTCTTACTTAAAATTAAATTATAGACTTGGGCTCAAGTTTTCTCAAAAGCCTCATGATCTAAGTTGATCTTAGAGACCATTGGGGGTAATGGTTCTGCAATCTACTTAGATTACAATGCTTTTGCGCAGCCTTGGGTCATGCCAGTGACCTAGGAGACCACACCTGTTTTCAGTGTGCAAAAGATGTTAACTAAAAAATATAAAAAAATACATCACCGTCTATAAAATACTTAAACTGCAATTTAGTGTGGAAAATATTGTTTGCAAATAAATTATACTTTGGTGTCATTCAAGTATTTGGGTGTTTACAGGCCTTTAAACGAGGCAAACCAAATGTACAGTACTGTTCCTTTAAACGAGGCAAACCAAATGTACAGTACTGTTCAAAAGTTTGGGGTTGGTAAAAACATTTTCATTCAATTTTTTTTGAGAGATTAAGCTCACAAAGTTGCATTTATCTGATCGAAAATACAATAAAAAAGGCACATTTTGAAATAGTTTTCTACCATTTGAAATAACAGATTTCTACTATATTTACAATGTATTTTTTTCCTGTGATGGCAAAACTGTATTTTCAGCAGCCATTACTTCACAACCAAAATAATTGTTGCTTAATTTTTTTGTGTGAAAATCGAGATACATAAATTTTTTCTTCCTCGGGATTCTTTTATGAATAGCATTTATTTGACTAACTAAAGTTCCTGTATTCAAGTATCTTTTTTGGCTACTTTGTACTTTGAGTATCAAAGATAATTATAATGTAATTACAATAATTTTTTTTTATAAGTTTATGTAATCTTTACTTTAATACATTTTAATACATTACATTTGTGATGAGTATTGCAATTACTAGTCACATTTTGCATGGCACCTAACCTTTTCTGCTACAAAAGACGTGATATCGCCATCTACAGGGCATTAAAGGTATTATTTATTTTGTGAGTTTTGCCCAAACTTGTCAACAAGGCTACTTTACATGAATATGAGTGCATTAGAAGGAAGATGCTGAATCGCAGGTGTTTCCTATGAGATGAGGACATGACTGCAGCCGGTGATGAGGCTGAAACCAGCATGTCCAGTGAAAGTTTTATTTATGTTATATTGAAGAGACCTTATTGAAGGATTTTGGTTTACTTATGCCACTTCTAAGCACTTGAGCTTAACTGACACTTGAGTGTTTGCAGACGTTTAAGAGGCTGTTGTGTCGACCTTGATTTATTGCTATTTTAAGGTGTTCAGTTTTATTTCAATTTTAGAAAATAAACATGATTGCTCTCCTCACAAATCAACTGTTTTTTGTTTTGTTTTTCACTGGCATGTATCTTAGTTGTTGAGGCTTAGTGCATATTTGAGCCTACATTCAGTGCGAGTAAAATGCCTAAATACGGTTAAAATCAGGTAGACTTTTACTCAAAAGTGGTATTGGAATTGGTGACTCCTAACTCGTAACCGAGTCATTTCCACTGTAAGGTATCTGTACTTTTACTTGGGTATTGTTTTCAGGTACTCTTTACACCTCTGTCAATCTTACCAACCCCAACTTTCTGAATGGTAGTTTAAGTATACACATATTCCTTCCACATTTTGAAAAGCAAAGGGTTCTTTCATTTTACATTTTAAAAACATGTGTTAATGTCAGTACCCCTTTATTAGCTGTGATGCAGCACTCTGCGAGCCTGAGCCAGAGTCGAGGGCTGGAGTGATACACCTGCACCGCCTCCATCAGACACTCAAACGCTGCCAGCGGTCGCCCGATATGAAGTAACTGAATCCCACAGTTATACAGCAACTCATAGCGCTTATTAGCTAACAGAGCACACATGGGGATGCCCGTGAACATCTTAGCTGCTGTGGAAAAATAATAATAAAACAACGTTAATTTAACAAGGTAAAAAAAAATGTCCTATTATGAAATTTAAATATATTATGATCGGGCATGTAGAAGGCTTTCATTTCTCTTACCCTGCCCATTACCGCCATCACCAAGCTGGGCGCATGTATTGTCATTTTCTTGAAGTGCTTTTTTAAAGTAAAACAGACCCAGGTTGTGCTTCCCCATGGCAAAATGGATACAACCAAGATTATTCCAGAACATACACCTCACACATTCACCTTCAATGGGGGGAAAAAAAGGACAAATCTGAGCCAAAACATTGCAGAAGAGAAAAACTTTTGACTGAAATTTCTAAAGTGTATTTTACATGTCTGACACCACTTCTTGGAATAAACAGATTTAAATGATTATGGTGTACACGTCTCAGATTAAATGGAGGAGAATGTAATGGGATCCATTTTTTTTTTCTTTTTAAAGCACATATGGGTGGTTTTTAACTATGGTGCACATTACAGAAGTCATGTACCTGTTTTTAAGGGTCCTGGATGCTCTGCAATATTTGAACTGTTGAGGAGTTTCACAGCTTTACGATAATTTCCCCTCAAATACTCAAAATTGCTCTTCAAGAAGAGTGAGGGCGCAGACTGAGGGAGGAATGTGTGTAAATACAGAAAATCAAAAAAACATGTGCAGGTGTACCTGACCAACATTTACAGTATGCATGTATTGTGTGAATCTGTTGACTGTGAATCCTCACATTTCCAGATGTGTTCATTACAGATTTGATTTCCCGTTTGCAGGCCTTCAGTGACTTCATCTGGATATAGGCTCGTACTTTATACTGCACACACAAACATTTCCAAAACAGCTTGATTTTTAGACAATGTTGCAAGCTGATCAGCATATATTGTTTTATATATTAGTTTAGAACTAATTAACAGTGCAACTCTATTGCAAACCTTTATTATTTCAGGTTATGTTTAATCGGAGTGCAGTAACATTCATTATTCATCTGCTCTCACCTGGTGCATCTTTGATTTAGCTGCCTCGATCATAGCTGTGAACTCTGCTTTCAGAGCGGCAGATTCCTTATTCATGCTGTTGGCGCTCTGGAAATGACACGTGATCCAAAAAGTTTAAGTTGAGACAACAGAATCTGGATCAACAAATTGAGCATCTCACAGTGCCATTGTTTTCAAACAATTCTTCATTTTCTAGGGCAGGAACTGGTGAGCTACAGTCAAAGGTTTGGTTAAGCGAAAATTCGTTCCATCATTCCTTCCATCAAAGGTCCATCAAGTAAATTTTACAAACATGGATCATTTAAAATGCTTTCTGTCACTTTGGTAGATATAAATATAATAAGGCACACTACTGTTCAAAAGTTAGGGGGCAGTAAGATTTATTTTTGAAATAAATTAATACTTCTATTCACAAAGGACACATTAAATTGATCAAAAGTGACAATAAAGACATATTACATTTTTATTTTGGTAATACTTTACAATAAGTTCTCATTAGTTAATAGTATTTAATGCATTTACTATGATTAATTGACAATGAGCAATACATTCATATGTATTAATCTTTGTTTTAATTAGTTAATAAAAATTACAATTGTTCATTGCTTATTCATGTTATCTAAGGTCCATTAAATAATATTAACAGATACATCTTTTGATTTTAAATATGAAGAGTTCAGATGCAAAAGCCTCTAAATGCCATCTGAAATTTTCTTATAGAATGATCATTTTTATCAAGCTTGTATATTTAAATTCAATAATTTCACTTAAATGGCAAGATTACCTATTAATTGTCATTTAAGTGAAATTACTGAACTTAAATATACAAGCTTGATAAAAATTATCATTCTATAAGAAAATTTCAGATGGCATTTAGAGGCTTTTGCATCTGAACTCTTCATATGTATTAGTAAATGTTAAAATTAACATTAATTGAAATTAATAAATGCTTTAAAAGTAATTTTTCATTATTATTTCATGTTAATTAATATAGTTAACTAATGTCAACAAATAGAAACTTAGAAACTTATTGTAAAGTGTTACCTTTATTTCAAATAAGTGCTGTTGTTTTTATTTTTTTATTTGCCATCAAAGGAAAAAAATACATTTTAAAATATATTAAATATAAAATATAATATATAAAAAATTGATATTTTAAATTGTATAAAAAAAAAAACTTTGAAAGGAAGTGCATTTGGAATATTACATACAGTAGCATTCTCATTGTAAACCATGCCAAAAAAGATCATAATTAAAACATATCAGTTCTTCCTGAATTCAAGCTTATAAATAAGAAGAAGAAAACAATGATGGACAAAAATACAGCATGACAGAAAATATAAAAGCCTGTCAAAGCAACAAATAATGATTATTTTGTAGCACAACCTGTGCCATCAGAACCCAACATTGATTTATCAGTAATGTTATTTGAAAAATGGAAGTTTTTCTTACAGATGTTATCGCTTTAAATATAACAACAAGAACTAGTGAGACAGGAAGAAACTATCAAAAACTCAAAATTATTTGGAAAGAGACCAAAATTATTGGTGAATCTCTCACCTCTCCTTTGCCATTTTTGCTGTTCCCTTCCTTCACGGTGAGTTTCTCCAGCACAGCCAGCAGGTGCAGTGCCTTCTCTGGCTGGAAGGTGAGCAGGTACAGATCCACCAACAGGAAACAAACGGCCTGAGCAAACTTTTCTACTAGGACAGAGAAACCCATCAAGCAATGCCACACTACTGCACCAGCTAAAATACCTAATACTTCTGGTGCTGGTGCAAGAACTCACTGCTGTACCACTCAACTCTCTCTGCAGTTACATAACAGTTTTTATTTGCATTCTGAAACATACCAAACGGTTCAAGAAACTGGTAGAGCTTCTCCCCAATGGATATAGCTTCTGAATACTGTCGCATGTGGTAATGGATCACTGCTTGATTGTAGTAGAGGATACTGTTCTCGACATCATCCAAACCATCAATATCTTCCACAGCTGTATGCATCTGCAAACAACGATTAATTATCATTAATAATAACAATAACTAATAACTATAACAACACCCGCCAAACGCGGGTGGATTTCAGCAGTGGCGTGTAACACAGTCTAGGGCCGCACGATATTGAAGAAAAATGCGATATGCGATAACTCATTAAATAATGTGATATTCGATATGCGATACGATAATGTAAAGTGTGTAAATTATTGGGGAGGGGGGGGGGGGGGGGGGATAGATTCTTAGATGCATCGCGATGCTGACGTGAATGATTCTGAATCGATTCACAAATGTCAAAAATCGATTTTCAAAAAAAAAACGTAATATTGACGGAGTGTAAAAGGTGGAACTCTGAAGCGCGGAAGTGCAGCGCCCGGACAGTAGGACAGCACATAACAGAGACGCATGATGGCTGAGCGCGAAATCCGAACGGCACCCTCTTTGTTAAAAGCTTACGTATGGAAAATTGCCATAATTTCATTGTGGGCCATTTTGTATTTTTGTATGAGAGCTGCATTCTTTATTGTTTAGTTTTCACATCAATATGCTGTAAAAATATCTGTTATACATAGGTGTACTGTACTGCCCTCCACAGTCACAGTGTGTATCAGTGCAATGCCAGTCACAAAAGTTACATTTTGACTGTGCTCTCTGCAGATGTTTTTGATTGTGGTATACAGCAACAATGTCAAGTCATAAATCTTAGACTCTTTTTTTTATTGGGCAGCTTTGTATGTCACTAATTATTCAGAATATGCGTAAGTCCACAAGCATTATTTTTGTATGAGAGCTGCTGGTACATAATTCTATATTTTTGTATGAAAGCTTTCTGTGTGAATTCTGTTTTGTTTTGTTTTGTTGTAACCTTACAGTTGACTTGCCAAATCAGCATTTGTTGTATTAATAAAATATATTGGAAGTAAATTCTTTATGGGTCATTATAAATACTTTGCTTTAAAAGTACCAAATAGTCACACACACACACAAAAAGATGCATCGATAAACGTTTTAGCATCGCAGCCCCCTGAATCATAATCGAATCGAATCGTGAGGTGTCTAGAGATTCCCACCCCTAGTAAAATACATGTAAATTATCTTTAAAATATATTCAAAATTATATAACCTACATACGTGTTTTACATTCTTTTTATGACAAGAAAACATCCCTACAACTTCTGAAAGTGAACAGCAGTGTTTACTGTAGCATAAGAAGTAAGTGTTATTTTAACATCAGTGTAAACCACGGGGTTTAGGGTTTCAGGTAGGCCTACATTAGGTTTATTTAACAACAGAAACTGAACAATCAAATGTAAAAACGAAAACACTGCTTAGTTTTCACAGTATGAATTAAATATATAATGATTCTTATTAAAGCTACAAAGGTTATTCAGCCAAGAGCAGTGAGTGATTTTCTCTTTGTCTTTTGTTCATGACTCCAGTTATTGCAAGCCATTGCGATCTATACATTTGCGATATTTCGATATATTGTGCAGTCCTAGCGCAGTCACTCCTGCTAGCCACTTTGGCGGGTTGAATTTTATATATAATATATACATTTTTCAATTGTAGTCTTTTAAAAAGGCATCTGAAATATAAACCTAAGTGCAATGTAGTGTCAAAAATACAGATTTTTCGATAAATACTGAATATCTGAAACGCTCCCAATACTCATGTTCAGCAGAATAGATACACGATACCAGCTGCGCTTTCTCTCTCATCTCTCCAACAGCGAGTTGACACACAAACCCACCTCCCTTCACTCAGTCATTTCTTTTGCTCCGGATAAATATAGTTGGTGATACAGGGCTTGAATTTCGGCGTGGGATTGTGGGTATTCAGTGTTTCCCCTAGAATTGTTTCCAGCAGCGGTGCGGTTACGTGCCGGTTGTTACCAAGCCGCGAGCGGGGGGAATTTTTTTTTTTTAAATAACCCCTTAAACCATGACTTCTGGCAAGTTATGTGGATAGACATGGACATTTTGAGACAAACAAATATGACATACCATCAACAGATTCAAGGCATGATTATTGCAGCACGTACCTTGAACTGGTCACAAACAGAATAGGATTCTGTTAAAATCCTATTTTAGATAGGATTATTCATGTTTTTCTTTTGTGTTAATTTTCAGCTATAAGGTAGAAATTGATAGGGGAAAAATTAAACGGCACAACCCAGAAAATGATTATTTAGGCTACAATTTATTGAAAATTATATCTTAATGGCAAAGGCCACACCCAATCTGTGAGCACTTAATTTTTCTGGGCTTTTCATAGAAGATCTCTAATACTCTATGGTAACTGAAAGCTATTGTGGGGGGACATGCATGCACGTGGCCAGATGCTGTCCTTGTAGCCTATTCCTCAGGTCTGTCTTCACCTTCAAAAATGTCTGTATTCGGTACCAATACCAGTGAAAATCCACGGTTCTCGGTACCAATTTTGCAGTTCGCACCGCTTTCTCCTTTCCACTAGCTTGCTCTCCCGTGGTGTCTGTGGTTGCTATGCAACCATGAACAGAGGCACGCCTGGAAAAACGAGCGCGCCGCGTCGCTTCTATTATGAGCATAGAGCTTCTATTAATTTGCACATGTGAACGGCCCCTTATGGCAACGTGACATTAGCCTAATCGAAAATATTTCCAAATGTGGCTCTTTCCTCCTTTCTTGTCAACAAGTGGATTCAGAGCCACCGCAGTAACAGTATAATGGATTTGTGTATCAGGTCTTAAAATGACAGCAGCCATTATTAATATTAGATAATATGAATAATATCTATATGGCAGTTTTCCCCCATGGTATCAATGTCAAAATTGTGGCCAGTGAAATTGCTGAGTGGCTAGTAAGTTTGGAAAATCACTAGCCAGAGTAAAAAAGTGAATGTCAAGCCATGACAATAAATGCTGGGCATTTTAATGACATTTGTTTAGCAACATTTGACAATGAAACAGAGACTAATGTAATACCATACCTGATTTTTCAAGGTCGTTAACATCTGCTTCAGGGTGCTGGTTGTTGTCTGCCCACTTTTATAAAACTCAGTGATTGCTTTATTCATTGTAATCTTGTAGTCATCTTTGTTCAGCTCCTGAAGGTTGTCAAGGTTTTTCAGGGACTCATCATAGCTTCCAGCCTAGAGAGACATCATCACAATATAACATCAACTAATTTTCATGCATACAACCACTTGCTCAGACAACTGTTTTATAGTTATTTACGTTAAAAGCCTCAAAAGCATTGGTTGCCATCTCTTTCTCTTGATCCGAGATCCCAGGGGATGAAATGTTGTCATGTTTCATGTCACCAGCTTGATCTTGAGAGGAAACAGATGCAGTTAAGTGACAGATGATTGAATCAACTCGTGCAATTCCTTCTGACAACATTCACTGCTGTTATATGACTGCAAACTACTATTTAAACCTTTAAGACAAAAATAATTTGATCTTCGTAATGCAAGCTATCAAAACAAGGTAAATTCAAAAGCCTAACTGTCAGAAAACGATAACGTTAATATGCTTAAAAGCATTTCTATAAAATAAACTACTTATACAAACATAATTAACATTGCATTTCATGAAGAAACAGTATTAGGCCAGTTCAATGACGCAGTTAACTATCTGCTTAGTTCTCGTTATAACACTAATTATACATTTGTAACCTAATACGCTAAATGTATAAGAATATAAAAATAAGAATTTGTTTGTAAAAAAAGAGATCTGTTTACATTCCGGGCAGCGCTCAAGAACAGCTGCAGTGTTTATCAGACTGACTGAATATTATAAACGCCGCTCACCTGAGCCTGTTTCAGCCATTACTTCAAATGTATGGACGCTAATGCGCTTTTACAACGGGTAAAGATGTAAGTTAAATCCACTATTTAAATATATAGAAAGAAAAAGTGGAAGGTGTGTCTCTCCAGAGCAGATTCAGAACTCCGCCATGAATATTACCCACAACCACCGCGCGAGGTTTTTTTTTAAACCAGCTTTTTATGTACGCGATCGCCACCTATCGTTTTGGAGGATGAACTGCAGATAATTGTTGCTTAACCATTTCAGACCCGAATTGCTTTTGTTCAATGTTGAGGTCAGTAAGCTATAGGCCAGGCATAATTTTAGATGTCTCCCCAATCAAACACACCTGATTCAACTCATCATCTCACTAGTAGGCTATAGATTCCAAGACCTCAAAGATGTATGTTAGAAGGGAATCATCAAAAATGTGCAGTGTAGCTTTAGGATATTTTGCCATGAGTTCCATCAGTAAGTTCCCTATGGGTTTTTAGAATAGCAATTTGGATTTATGCGCAACCAAAGGTCTGTATCTCTACTCTTGTTCTAACCAAGACTAAAAACTATGACGATAACTAGCATTCACAACAACAACGGACGATACTGTTATGTTTATCCCAAATGCACGCTTTATGTTCTGTCAGCATAATACTGTGCAGGATGACTGCAGGGATGACATATTTTTGCAGGCCAAAACCCAGAATTTAGCACTTACGGTCCAGTAAGTCCTGAAGTCATGGGTTTTTATGGGTTTTTTGTTAAATGCCTGAAATAAGGTCTGTAGTTTATACTAAAATATAAAGTATTTAAAATATTTTACTCAAAATATTTTCATGTTTTATTCTACCACATAAAATATATTAAATACCTGTGTTTATATATATATATATATATATATATATATATATATATATATATATATATATATATATCAAAAATAAAAAAAACACTTTCACTTATCTTGAAAAAGTGGCTAAATAATACTAGAGGTTGTTGGGGACATAAACGTCCTCACACCAAACAGATAAACTCATATACTAGTCCGCTTTCACAGCATCATTGTGTTTAAAATTGTGCTCTTGCAAACTATTCTAATTCAAACTTACAGGGAAAATGTTTTTTAAATCTAGACTGAAATAGTTGTAATACTAAATGGTGGTGATGCTGAAGTAATGCAACCGTCGTGTAGTTCATTTATAACCTATATATTTAGCTGATTACTTTTGGCAATTGTATTTAGACTTCAAAAAATGGTGTTCATTTGTGAATATTATAATGATGTAGGCTACAAAATGTGTACAAAACAGAATGTTTTCTGCAATAATCAAAAAACTGATGGAGGGAACCCAGGGCGAGCTGACAAAATTATGCGATCACTGCAGCACAGTATAATGTTTGGCTAATGGTTAAACTGAGACTGACTTTTCTTTACAAAGAACTTAAAACTTTTCAACGTGATATTATGACCTATTTTTTTTACAGTCTATGATTATGACTTATGTGAACAATGTTGTCTCTTTACTTTTAAACAGGCAAAGTATTATTTATGTATAGTTTTAAGATGCACTATATAACTGTTTGAATTATATTTGCATTGTGTCACAGCATCATGCTTCAATTCAAAGAAGACTTGTTATTTTTTTAAAGAACAATCATAGTTATACTTAGTAGCATCCAATCTAATGATTCTACTATGCAATCTGAGTGGCACCAAATGACAAACACCATTTAAAAAAACAAAAAACAAACAGACAACACCTGTTATGAGCATTGAAATGGATGGAGAGTCTGAACCTTTCTGAAATTCTTGTAGAAACCACTAGATGTCGATAGTATCAAAGAAGTTTAATTGCTCCATCACTGTCCACTGTGCCATGAGAGGGGTTGTGGAAGTCAACCTCTATGGATGTTGTTAGGAGATGTTTTTATAGGACTGAAGCAACATTGGTTGCGTATGGATTTAACCTCCATGCCACTGAATAATGTCAATCACGTCATATTAGGAAAAAAATGTTTAAACTAGGTTGTGAACAGTGCCAATATTCTGGTGCCTATAATAAGACAAGGTTTGTTAGATGAATTTATAGAGGCTGGTGGACAACTGGACAACATACCATGACTGTCTGATCAAATACTGACCCAGTCAGGAAGATGATGACAGCATCCCTCCCAGAGACAGTAGCATTCCTCACAAAGACAGCAACAATCCTCCCAGAGACACCAGCAAGAAAAAGAAAAAGTGTGGGAGCTTACTGCGTGGAAGTTCAGATCTCACCATCCACAGGATGAGCCGTTTCTGGACTCCATAGCTGTAGCTTGTTTATTGACAATGCAGGACAACCATCTAGTAGTGCATTACAGTAATCCAGTCTAGAGGTCATGAATTCAAGAATTAGCTTTTCTGCATCAGAAAAATGTTCTGTAGCTTAGCAATGTTAGAGCAGAGGTGGAAGAAGGTTGTTTGAATTTTACGAGGTGGCTAATTCATACGAATTCCTACGACCTCACTCGTACGAATTAGTAAGATTTTTGCTAAATCGTACATATTTTACGAGTTTCCCAAGAATTTGTACGAATGACCTACCCCTGACCCTGCCCCTTAATCTACCCATCACGTTGGTTTAGAAAAATCGTACGAATTCGTACGAGTCAGGTCGTACGAATTAGAATTCGTATGAATTAGCCACCTTTTAATCACTCGTACGAATTCATATGAATTGGTCGTGAGATAGCGTTGGATTTTCGAAAGACAAGTTGCTGTCTAATATAACCCCCAGGGCTGCATTTCCCAAAAGCCTCGTAAAGGTTGATCTTACAGACCACTGGTGGCAATTGTTCTACAATCAATTTAGGCTTACGATGCTTTTGGGAAACGCAGCCCAGGTCTTTAACTAGAGGATGAAGTAACAGTGTGCTAAATACAAACTGTACTCTTAAGCCCAATAAGTAATACCTCAGTCTTATCCTTATTTAATAGAAGAAAATGACTGGCTATCCAATATTTTCTTTAACACACTCTGTCAACTTGGATAATTTAGAGATTTCATCTGGTCGGGATTAGCCTAAATATAGAACTGAGTATTATCAGCATAATAGTGGAAACTAATTCCATGTTTTCTAATAATATTACCAAGGGGCCGCATATATTGAAAATAGCAGAGGGCCTAAAACAGACGACCCTTACGATACTCTATAATTTACTGAAGTTAACTTGGATTAAATGTATGTTGTGTTTTTTTTGTTTTTGTTTTTTTCTGTGAGTTTTCTAGTATGGTTCAGCCTAAATCAGAAACTATTAATTAATTTGTAATTTTAACAAGCACACTTTATGTGCTTTGATAGGGTCTGAATCCTGATTGACATTTTTCATAGATATCTTTTTTCTCTCTCTCTCTCTTTTTTTTTATTATTGAGAAGAGGCTCTTCTGCTACAGGTAACAAGTCTTTCAGTAATTTAGTGGGTATTGGATCTAATGAACATGTTGTCGTTATATTTTATTTAGCTCTTCCTGTCTTATAGTTGTATATATGGAGTTGACTAGTTAACTAAGGTTTGGGAGCGGGGCCACGCCTCAACCAGTCACCTGACTTCTCAAAACCTTCATATATCGGGCCACCCCTTACAGTGCTGTTTGGCTCATTCTCTCGAACCCTCCCTTCTCAACCCTCTCTCATCCATCCAACCATCCATTTCATCCCCTCTTCTCTTCCAGGTTGTATCAGGGGCTCCTAATCACTTGGCCTACATTTAAAGGTGCTCTAAGTAACTTTTTTACCTTAACTGAACAGCTTCGGAGTCATTGGAATGGTTATATTACTCATTTCGGGTTGAATGGTGGTCGTTTCGCACCCCCCTGGTGCCCGTGAGCGGAAAATCCGCACTTGCAACTTTGAGCCGGCGGGCCGCCGGCCGCCGCGTCAGGAAGTATCGCGTGATATCAGGTGGTCTCACGATGTAAACAATTGCTTTACGGCCAAAAGAAATCTGCTAAAATGCTGTCATTATTGCGCTCCCTCACGCTGTTCGAACCCGAATGAAGAAGACGTTTTAAAGAATGTCCCATCTGCTTTGATGTCGTTGATCTACTAGCCATGGTGTCTGAGAAGCAGGGCTCAGTAGTTTCGGGATTTCTTAGCTGTATTCTCGCTTTTTGCTCGCAGGTTTCTCTCTAGAGCTCGTTGGTGATTCTCAGACACCAGAGGCTAGTAGATCAATGACATCAAAGCAGATGGGACATTCTTTAAAACGTCTTCTTCATTCGGGTTCGAACAGCGTGAGGGAGCGCAATAATGACAGCATTTTAGCAGATTTCTTTTGGCCGTAAAGCAATTGTTTACATCGCGATACCTGATATCACGCGATACTTCCTGACGCGGCGGCCGGTGGCCCGCCGGCTCAAAGTTGCAAGTGCGGATTTTCCGCTCACGGGCACCAGGTGGGTGCGAAACGACCACCATTCAACCCGAAATAAGTAATATAACCACTCCAATGACTCCGAAGCTGTTCAGTTAAGGTAAAAAAAGTTACTTAGTTCACCTTTAACTGAGATGACTCCCCCACTCTGAGTCTCCTGGCCGCCAACACCAGACGCCCAGATCAACCTGACTACCACCCCATTTCCTCTTCCACTGCATCTTTTCCCTATTCATCCCCAGCTCTCTTCAATAAATAATTTCCGACATTCATGGTTGTGGCGTGGTCCTTTCTAGGGAAACATTTTAATTTATTGAAACTGTAAATAAATGTCCCTGAAAAATGTAATTGTCCCAAATTATATGCTGTATCATTTCAAATGTTTCACAGGTTTCACATGTATTCTTCATGTAGACTGTGTAATTTCAAAAAAGCAAGCAGGAATATCCAAATACAACCTTGGAATTCCCAGAGGAATTTAGCAGATTTAGAAAAAAAATAAAAAATAAAAAAAAATAATCAGATCTAGCCACAAACCAATCCGCCCGTCAAAAATTGTGACATAATGTGTTTCTGCATCAACATTCGGAATGAGCATTTCATTAAAGTGAAGTTCAGACTCCTCAAATCTAGAATTGGACATATAATATGCCTTCCTTTTTTTAATATGCATCCTTTTTGGACACAAGAAAATAATGCTGGCGGCTGAAACAATCCTCCTGAATGACTGAGGGAACCTGCAATACGGCCCTCTTCAGCAGAAGAGAATTAACCATAAACAGGGCTTCCTGAACAGATACTACTGTAGGAAATTGGAATAACCCCTCAAAAACTTGGCGGCATTCATTTGAAATGAAATAATGCAACCATATTTTACAGTCTGAATCAACCAGTCCAACACATTTTTTAACTACTGCCAAGCTGCTATGGGCAGACAGTGGAATTGAAGCCTGATCTAAATGAGCACTCTCTAGTATATCCGCCAGATGTCACTGTTGGCTTACTATGAGTAAATTACTTGTTGGCTTACTTACAATGTGCTTTGTGTAAACTTTTTTTTAACATTGACTCTTGTTATGGATGACCCAGGACTGTAAAGCGTGGTGGTAAAGCCTTACAAAAAAGAAGTTTATTCAAGTGGGTTATTAACTTCTTTTAAACTAAAAATAAGAAAGTATACTTTCAGTCTACTTTTTATGTACTTCTCATTAATATACTTTATGTACTTCTCAGAAATATACTTCAAAATTGCACTTAAATATACTTGACTTATACTGACAGAAAGGTCTAAGTATATTTGGCCTATACTTGTACTCAATCTTTTGATAGAGATTAAGTATAATTAAGTACTCTAAGTATAATTGGCTTGTAGTTGTGTTTACTCTTTACATAGTGTTACATACTGTCTTATAAACTTACATTGTTTGAACATATTGATTTATAAAGCAAACAGGTAATTCTGAGTAGGCCTATCTGAATGTACAATTTTGAAGATTTACTTCAAATCTACTTCACTCTTTCCCTACCCTGGAAATCCAGAGTTCTCACGAGAGCACAAGTTGAATTTGCTCAGCGAGTTTATTCTGGCGTCGAGTAATGATGCTCATTACATATGCCGTTATATCCGAGCTGCACCAATTGGGGTATCTGATATAGGCGGGCCAGAGGCGAGCTAAACAGATGACGACAGCGCTGTGATGTCGAAGTCATTAGTAAACATTGCAAGATGGCTATGGATGAACACCGCTTGTTTGAAACGGCTTTGGCCGCTACAATGAACTAGTTAAACTTGGCTTTTTATGTAAAAGAGGAACAGAAGACGGCACTCGAATCGTTCCTTTGCAAGAAGGGTGTTTTTGCTGTTTTGCCGACCGGATACGGCAAGAGTCTAATCTACCAGTTAGCTCCGCTGGTGGCTAAGTGTATGGAGCTTGTTGTGATTGGTCGTAGTGTTATCCAATTGTGTGCAGTGAGATTTTCAAATGCATGCTTGGTGCCGCCCCTCGAGCTGGCCGATTTTCATTAGTTGATGCCAGACCATTAATCTTTCAGATTTAGGTCTGGATTTCCAGGCTACTCTTTCCCCACCATTGACTGAATTTGCTGGCTATCCATGTTTTCATTGTCTGTTATATGGTAGATGGCACTATTAGAAATCTTATGAAAGAGTACAGAATCTCCTGATCAAAACAGCTAACAAGAAGCAGAAACAAATGATAGAAGATTGCTTATGCAAATGTAAAATGTATGCATGTGTATTCTGTATAAAAAATGTATTCCTAAATAGGAACATAGTAGAATACTTAAAGGCACATCATGATTTTGCCGAGTTAAACGTGTTTCTGTGTCAACATCTTTTGTTGATCCTGGAACAACATTCCTGACCAAAAATATAATGTTAACCCTATCCCTACCCCTAAATCTAACCCTACCCATAACTTATCCCTAAAATTAGAGGTAAATGAAAGGTGAATAATACTGATGTAGAAGCACTTAACCCTGTTTGTAAGCCTAAACTTGACATAAACTGTAAACGTGATCCTCAAATCTGATTGGTTGAATGGAATGTTGTTCCAGGAACATGTTGTACTTGGCGAAATAAGGTTCTGCAACTAAAAGGGCAAAAATAATATATAAATAGTGAAATATGAGAATGATGTCATGTTCACTTTAAGAAAAATTACAAGTATAGTTGCAGTTTAAAACTACTAAACTAGTTTACTTAGAGTATACTTAAAAGTATACTTTCATAAACTAAAAAATGTGCTTTAAGTATTTTAGTAATCTATTAGTATACTTATAAGTTGAATTGTAGTATAGTTGCAGTAAATGAAAAACTTAGTTGCAAACTTGTTGTGTACTCAAAGTTTACTACTTTTACACTTAAAGTATACCTAAAACTATACTTTTATAGACTAAAAAGTTGGTAAATTTAGTCCCAAGTAGTATTGAAACATTACAATTACAAGTATATTTCTAGATGATTTCTTATTTATTGAGTTCCTTCTCAGACACCATCTCTGGAACTGAAGCAACTTTTGCACCACCTCTGACCACGGTACCTATTGTGGTCTGGGCATGTGCCACACAGGATTCAAACCCACGACCTGAATGGTTCGGGGCTCGTAGCACATGGTTTAGCAGCTCGCGCCACTCAGTTGACGCCAACTTACCAAACTGCCGAGGAAAGTCTTCAGTGTAAGAATTAGCACACAAAAGCATGTTAACCAGATTAGCATGCTAAACTATCTTAATGCTAATGTAGCTTATGGTTAAGCTGAAAGCTGAAGAGCCACAATGCATTCATAAAGTGTAGCATTTAATATCATGATATTATATTGTAATTAATGGTAATGTCCTTGTTTTGTTCTATTATAGCGCCACCAAGTGGTGCAGTTCCACGTTTTTATGTGTTCTCAGAGTGAGCCCAATGTGTGTGGCAAATTTGGTGAAAATATCTCATTTTGTTTTAGAGTTATAGACATTTATACTGTATGTATGAGAGCATACAAAATGACCCATGGGTGACTTTGATTGGATTTTTTTTGATTTGGGCATTGATATATGGCCGGCGACCTATGTTTTCGAATTTCCTACGGCGGTTTCATCTCGAACGCACTAATGGTTTCAAAGATATTCGTAAAGGTTTTTTAAGAGCTAATTTACAACGTTGCGCTAACCATGAGGCAAAACCCAGCATGTTTGGAATCGTTGGACTCGGCAAGGTATCAGGAATGTAAGGAGATGACTCCCGTGAAGTCAACCAAATCCAAAGTTATAAGTATGTAAATATATTTTTTTACGACTAGGTGGCACTGGTCCAAAACTTCTCAGACTCTTTCAGGGCATCTGAATGACCTGATGACCTATACCAAATTTTGAAATGATTCGTTTATGCATTCATAAAATACAGCATTTTAGTGCAAAATTCTAAACGGCCGACGACCAAAATGGCCGATATGGGAAAATTGGATAGCATTTGATTCGGCATGACATCCCAAATCTAACGAGGCCACTTTGATTTGTGAACAAATTGTTCAGAAGTTATACCCAAAAATATAAAGTTTCGTATCTTCGGACCAGTAGGTGGTGCTGTGCTGAAATGCAGCATGTCACCTCATGTCATGCTTGTGATGACGTACCAAGTTTGGTCTAAATGCGATAAAGTGTTGCGGAGATACAGCCTCACTTCTTTTTTTGCCAGCGCTACATAATATTAGTTTGCACGGTATTCGAGAACAGTTTGACGAATCGACTTAAGTTCCATAACTTTTTTTTGGCATTGTCTGAAGAGGATCTGGTTGAATTTTCGTGAAAATCGGAGCAACAGCCTAGGAGGAGTTTGAAATGGAGGTTTTTCACAGAATTCAAAATGGTAAATACATTTTCATGACAGAAAATGATGTCATAGAGTGCAGTTGAAGGAATCAGAGCAGTGTTGTTTTTGGCAGCCCTTTTAGTTTTAGTCTTAGTCTTAGTCTTTTGGACGAAAATGCTTTTTAGTTTTAGTCACATTTTAGTCACTTATAAACTTGATAGTTTTAGTCAAGTTTTAGTCGACGAAAACACAAAAAGGTT
This sequence comes from Leuciscus idus, assembly GCA_021554675.1. Taxonomy (NCBI): domain Eukaryota; kingdom Metazoa; phylum Chordata; class Actinopteri; order Cypriniformes; family Leuciscidae; genus Leuciscus; species Leuciscus idus. The sequence goes on along the minus strand of CM038635.1, from coordinate 11,126,515 downwards.
TTAGTCAAGTTTTAGTCGACGAAAACGCAAAAAGGTTTTAGTCAAGTTTTAGTCAATTTTAGTAAAAAAAAAAAAAAGTAGTCTTTAACAAATTAATTTAGGTTCAAAAGTATTGGAAATGGGCTTAGGTTTGACAGGTTGTAGCAAGTGTTGCAATTCATAAAACAACAGTTAACCTTAAAACCTTTGCATAATAAACTAGACTTTCTCATTGATGGAGATGAGTGCTGCCAAGCTGTAGGCTACTTCATTGTCAGAAACCTTTTATCCCCATATTTCAAGTTATATTTTTTCCATGAATTGATGCTCTTCTAAAATTTCAGCACATTGGCTATTTTCACTAGTAATCACAGTAATAAAGGAATGGTTTACAGTTTAAACAGCAAAAAACTTTGAGCTACTACAACATTACACACAGATAAAGTGGTAACAGTGGAATCACTGTTTTACTCAAAAAAAGCCAGGAATAAAAACATTCTTACTTTGGCAATTGTGGCTTTATTATATAATTAGTTAAATAATAATTTATGTTATAATCTAAGTTATATAATAATTATATATTACTTTGTACCAATTAGCCCACTAAACTAATGCTCGGACACACTCGGTCTCTCGCGTACACTCGGTCTCTCTCGCGCGCAGACACACTCGGTCTCTCTCGCGTACACTCGGTCTCTCTCGCGCACTTTCGGTCTCTCTCGCGCAGTTCGTTTCGCTTTTGTCCAGTCCGGCGCCTCATATCGAAGATGTGTGGCGAGTGACTAGCCGCAGCCGCAGGTGTGTTGTTGTTGTGTGGAATCTGGTGCGCGGCATGGCGGCAGCCGGGTGGTGGGCGTACCCAAAACAAGGATAGGAAGCGGCAGCATTGCTGATACTTTTTTTTTTTTAGCTCAAAACAGACAGATTTCACGCAAATTAGGCAGAAATGACATGCATTGTGAACGTCAGACTTATAATCATTTTCGTTCCGTCTCGTCTCGTCAACGAAAACTCGGAAACGTCTCGTCATGTTTTAGTCACCTTAGAGCCATTTTTAGCTAGTCATCGTCGCGTTATCGTCATAAAAAAAAAGGTGCGTCAACGAAATCATTTCGTTATCGTCATCGTTGACGAAAACAACATTGAATCAGAGGAAACAAGATTTTTTTTTTCTAGCCCTTACGGTTCAAAAGTTATTGCATAAGCATGAGTGAAACTTTGGACAGTTGGTGGCGCTAGAGGGATTGAGTTAGAGACTCCAAATTTGCTATGTTGACAGTTCAGACTGTCCTCTATCTATGTGCCAAATTTCATAACTTTCCCGCAAGCGGTTCTATGGGCTGCCATAAGCTTCTATGGCGGACGAAGAAGAAGAATTGGAATGCCAACAATTTCAATAGGTGCCTATGCACTTTCAGTGCTTGGCCCCTAATAAAGTGCTTTTAGTATGTGGATGTATTCCACATAGTTTCTGATTGTTGTGGCAAAGAACTTGATACACCACTACACTTGGGTTGTTGCTGCCATTTATTGCTGACTGGTCGACTCCTCTTTCATGTTTCTTGGGAGTTTTACTTTTTGCATTTTTGGCTCTCTCAGAGATGATGAAGAACATGCATCAAGTTTGACATACTGGCTATCATTTACATGCACTATATTTGGTTCAGTTTGAGAGGTAAACTGGTTCTGATCCGTTACTTGGTCTGGTTCAGATTTGCATTCCTGAGACTGACCAGCAGCTAAGTCGGTCTGTTCGCTGAGATGGGTAGCTTGGTCCCTGACATAATCACAAACACGCTTATCTGTGCTTCGTGCTGATGAAGAGTGACTTTTCCTGTCGTACAGCTCCTCATCCACAAACTCTGCTGCTGCTTCTAATATATCTGCTTCTGCGTTAGCAGCTGCAGCCTCTTTTTCTAGATGCAGGTCTTCAAAATTAGCTTCTAGTCTGGCTTTGTCCACCTTAATTGCAATTTCTCTCTCTGCAAAAGTAGTTTATGCTCGTACAGCCTCTGCCTTAGCTCCAGCAAGTGCTGCAGCAACACCAACTGAAGATCTTGAAGATCTTGAAGTTATTATGGAACTTTTAGAGGATGTGTCAGATGTTCTGTTACTTTTACTTTGTATCTTTCCTGGTGTGGTGTCTTTTGGAGACCTTTCAGCCATGATGCTCGCTACTTGCTGCTGTATGCTTCTGCCAGGATGTTCATCCAGCTGAGTTTATGTAATTTCACTGTACTGCTCTCCTTGTGGGTTTCCATATGTATGAACGCAATTCAGCAGCAAGCCAAACTCTATTCAAATAAAGACTGAAGCCAGGGTCTTGTTTCCAAAACTCCTGATGTTTACTCCAATATTCAAATGAGAGTGAAACTATCAAAAACAATACAAAAAATATAGCTGCAAGCAGTGATATGGGGACAAGCCCCTGAAGCAACAGAAACAGCAGTGAAGAGCAGGAAGAGTAAAAACATCAGAAATGTAACATACATGAAAAAACAGCTGGTTCAGAATGAACTCTCCCTGGCCCTGGATCAGGTTTGACTCTGGCTAAGCATGTTTTGTGACTTTGCGAGCCGCTCCACTTCCGAAGATGCACAACTTCGAAGCGTGTTCCGATGTTTGTGTGCGCTGTGCTCTCCTCTCCGTGTTCGCAGCGTGTTCCGCTGTGTGTGTGCGCTGTGCTCTCCTTTCCGTGTTCGCAACATGTTCCGCTGTGTGTTGCGTGCTCTGCTCAGTCGCTAACGGCCCAAATGCATGTACCGTTCATGCTCACCTGAAAGGCAAAGTCCGTTAAAAAAGTGCCGACATGAAATGTATCTGGACTTGTTTCTGTTTGCAATAGCCCTACTGAGCTGTAACATGGTGTGTATAGCCGTGCTGGGCAGCGCTGGTAAAATTACGCTATTGTGACACCCCCAAAGTATGTGCACATTTCGTGTAAAGTTGTTATACATTAAGCAAAAGTTTATTTTTATTTATGTGAATTGTAAGAGATGTGGGACTTGAAAGTAAATCATTACAGGATTAGTGTAAGAATATAGTCTGTTGTTGTGAGAAACCGGGACTTTTATTATGAAAACTGAAAGGAGGACTTTCATATAGGAGCTGTGTGCGTCTGCGCCCTCACATCTACTGAGGATTTGGTGCGACGTGACACGGTGACTCCTGTCTCATCGATTTTTACTGTTATTTTGCAGGTATTATTGTTACAACAACTTGACAATATGCACACGAGATTTGTAATGCAAATGTATATGTTCATGCCACAGATATTTCGAGTAATGACGTTCGGGGTTGTGAATATGTTGAATATATGCAGACTGTCCGCCATTTTGTGAACGCTGTAACACGAGGTGATTGTGAAATGCATTTAATTCGATTCAAATTGACTCCAGTTACAAGGTTATAGTGTTCATCATGAGTTTACTTTAAATTTGTGTTTGGTTTATTAAGTTATGTATACATATAAAGATCGGATGCACTTTCTCAGTCAAAAGTTTCAGACATACATTCAGCTGATGTAATACTGTGTTATTTCCTGCCGCTGCATAAAGAAAAATGTATGTTAAATATGTATGGTTTACATATGTTTATCAGGATCTTAGGCCTTACATGTTCAGTCATTTGTAATTGTGTTATATGCAGAAAATATTCTTTTGACTCATTTGAGTAGATATACAAGAGTCTCGTGGAAAGCTAAAATGTATTAGTTTTGTGGGGAAAAAGTGTAAATGTGAAATTTGTGTTCCTTTTGAATAATATGGGAACAAAAAGGAAAACTGACACTTGTATAATAAGAATAAGAGAAAAAGAAATATACTTTAATGCTTTATTAGAAATAATGTGGAAAAAAAACATTGAATAAACACATCTGCTGAGGATTTGGTGAGACTAGACACGGTTGCTCCTGTCTCATCGATTTTTCCTGTTTTTTTGCAGAACTTTCTTATCTGTATACTTGGCCTTCTGCGTGGGGCCTGTAACAGATTTGTGGGGGCTCGTCCGGGATCGACTCCTGATGTCCAGGGAAGTCGATCAATAAAACCTGATCCTGAGGACCAACAGAGGGTGGACACTGATGCGGCGATCCAATAGACGAGGGGACGTCAGTGAGAAGAGAGGTTCAGAGAGCAGGTGACTGCAAGAGTGGCTCGTGGGACTGTGACAAAGGAGGTCATCATGGCTGATCAGGTACGCAAGGGTCTGGTGTGGGACATCAGAAAGAGGCTACTCGACCTGTCCGCTGTTGAACTGTGTCAAGTCGCCAAAAGCATCGGCCCAGTACCAGAAAGGGACTTCTCAGAACTTGACGCTGAAGATCAGGAAGGCTGTCTTGAATACATCAATGCTTTCATGTACAGCACACACCTGTTAGAATCAGAGGACAGAGGTATGACTGAACTTTTGGTTTTACAAGGGACTGTGGAGGCTGTTGTGCAAGAGCATAATGCTGCGGCGCCTTATTTTCATGGTGAGGTTGAGAGTAATGTTGATGTTAATGTATACCCTGCACCTACTTCACACATACACACCTCTACAGACCACATAATCACTACAGACAATGTGCATGTAGGATCGCCCAAAACTACATCTGACCTAGGGAAAGCTAAAGGGTTAGTTACAGATCCGAACACCAATCCTACTGTCAGACAAGAGCTGAGTAGGAAACTCCTTCAGTATCTTACACCACATTCACCACATTCTAACCCCAACACATCTGTGATACACAACAGCGCATCTGTGATACACAACAGCTGTGATACACAACAGCGAGACGCCTTTGAATAGTAATCATGTTGAACATACCTCACTATGATTTGGACTTTTGACTAGTAACCAAAAGTCCAAATCATAGTCTCTGCTGCACCAATTTAACTGATATAAATACTAGTGTAGAACATTGCATAGAAACCGTGTCTATTCCTCGTTTAGTGAGATCAAATAATAAATCTACTGCAGGATCTAGGAAAAATCTAATTGTTATTAAAACAGAAAATGTTGCTATTAGTAAACAAAAACTATTTCTAAAGCTAGGTCTTCTAAACATTAGATCACTCACACCTAAGGCAGTTATTGTAAATGAAATAGTCACAGATAATAGCTTCGATGTACTTTGCCTTACTGAAACCTGGCTTAAACCAAATGATTATTTCGGTATTAATGAGTCTACTCCTCCTGGATACTGTTATAAGCATGAGCCCCGTCTGATTGGTCATGGCGGAGGTGTTGCAACCATTTATAGAGATATTCTAAATGTTACTCAGAAAACGGGTTATAAGTTTATTTCATTTGAAGTACTTGTACTAAATGTTACGCTCTTAGATGTTAGAAAAACATCCCTATTATCTCTAGCCTTGGCTACCGTATATAGACCGCCAGGGCCTTACGCTGATTTCCTAAAAGAGTTTGCAGATTTTCTCTCAGACCTATTAGTCAATGTCGATAAAGCATTAATTGTTGGAGATTTTAACATACACGTAGATAATCCAAATGATGCGTTAGGAGCTGCGTTTACAGATTTATTAAATTCATTTGGGGTCAAGCAAAACGTCACCGGACCAACACATCGTCTTAATCATACACTCGATTTAATTATATCACATGGAACCGATCCAACCGATATAGATATCATTCCACAAAGTGATGAAGTCACTGATCACTACATGGTAACTTGCATATTACGTACTGCTGTAATATGTCATGCGGCGTCGCGTTATCAACCAGGCAGAACAATCCTCCCATCCACCATAGATCATTTCTCAAATTGCTTATCTAATCTGTCTCAGCTGCTGCCTGAACCCAAACAAACAGATGAACTAGAAGAACTAACTAGCACTATGAGTACCATTCTCTCTAGAACATTGGATGTGGTTGCACCTATTAAATTAAAAAAGGTCAGAGAGAAAAATAAAGCACCATGGTATAACAATACTACGCATGTTTTAAAGAGAGAAACCCGTATTTTAGAGCGTAAATGGAAACAAACTAATTTAGAGGTCTTTAGAATCGCGTGGAAAGACAGTATGTCACGTTATAAAAAGGCCCTAAAAGCGGCCAGGGCTGAGCACCTCCGCAAACTAATAGAAAACAACCAAAACAATCCAAGGTTTTTATTTAACACCGTGGCTAGACTAACAAATAAACAGACGTCACCCAAACAAAATATCCCGTTACAGTTCAGTAGTAATGATTTCATGAACTTCTTCACTGAGAAAATAGAAAGCATCAGAACCACAATTGTAAACGTTCAATCTTCAATCGCGCCTTATAATTCAGCTTCAATTATCACCCCGCAAGAACAATTACAGTGCTTTACAACTATAGAACAAAAAGAGTTAAATAAACTTATCACTTCATCTAAAACAACAACATGTTTATTAGATCCTATACCAACTAAACTACTGAAAGAAGTGTTACCTGTAGTGGAAGAGCCTCTCCTCAATATTATTAACTCGTCTTTATCTTTAGGTCATGTTCCAAGAACATTTAAACTGGCAGTTGTAAAACCTCTCATTAAGAAACCACAATTAGATCATAATAATCTAGCAAATTATAGACCCATTTCAAATCTTCCATTTATGTCTAAAATATTAGAAAAAGTGGTGTCCGCTCAACTGGGTTCTATCTTGCAACAAAATGATATCTATGAAAAGTTTCAGTCTGGATTCAGACCGCATCATAGCACTGAAACTGCGCTCGTTAAAATCACAAATGATTTACTTTTAGCTTCTGACCAAGGCTGTATCTCAATACTAGTTTTACTTGATCTTAGTGCTGCGTTCGATACTATAGATCATACATTACTCTTAGATCGACTACAAAATTATACTGGTGTTCAAGGACAAGCACTAAGCTGGTTCAAATCATACCTATCTGACCGCTACCATTTTGTCTATTTAAATGGAGAAAAATCGATCATAACTCCAGTAAACTATGGAGTGCTGCAGGGATCTGTATTAGGCCCTCTGTTATTTTCCATATATATGATGCCACTTGGAAATATTATAAGGAAACATGGAATTAGTTTCCATTGTTATGCTGATGACACTCAAATATATATTTCATCACGGCCGGATGAAAACGCTAAATTTTCCAAATTGACAGAGTGTGTTAAAGATATAAAAGATTGGATGACGCGTAATTTTCTTTTATTAAATCCAGACAAGACAGAGGTAATACTTATCGGTTAAAAAAAACGCCCACAAAACCTCGCACAATACAACTTTAACATCATAGGATGTCCTGTTACTTTATCCTCTACAGTAAAAGACCTGGGTGTTATACTCGATTGCAACCTGTCTTTTGAAAATCATATTTCATGTTACAAAAACAGCCTTTTTCCACCTTAGAAACATTGCTAAGCTACGTAATATGCTATCAGTTTCTGATGCAGAAAAGTTAGTTCATGCATTCATGACCTCGAGACTGGATTACTGTAATGCTTTATTAGCTGGTTGTCCTGCATCCTCAATAAACAAGCTACAGTTAGTCCAAAATGCCGCCGCTAGAGTTCTTACGAGATCAAGAAAATATGATCATATAACACCGATTTTATCATCACTGCATTGGTTACCTATAAAGCTCCGTATTAATTATAAGATATTGCTACTGACTTATAAAGCCCTAAACGGCTTAGCTCCAGTCTATTTAACGGATCTTCTATCACCCTATAATCCATCGCGCTCTTTAAGATCACTAAATTCAAGGCTTTTGGTCATACCTAGGATATCCAGAACCACCAAAGGAGGGAGAGCATTTTCACATTTGGCTCCAAAACTCTGGAATAGTCTTCCTGATACTGTTCGTTGCTCAGACTCGCTCTCCCAGTTTAAAACTAGATTAAAGTCGCATCTCTTCAGCCAGGCATTCATATAATCCTACAGTTCAAACTACAATCCGGCCTCTAGCTCATAAATGCCAGAGGAGAACTGGCCCCCGACTGAGCCTGGGTTCTCCCAAGGTTTTTTTTCTCCATTAGGTCACCTGATGGAGTTTTAGGACACCATTAGGTCACTTGATGGAGTTTTTCGGTTCCTTGCCACTGTTGCCTTTGGCTTGCTCAGTTGGGGATATTTTGGGGATATTTAATTTAATTTTATCAATCAATAAATTCCTCTTGAAACAAACTTTGTTGTATTATTTTAATTTAATACTGTGAAGCTGCTTTGATACAATCTGTATTGTGAAAAGCGCTATACAAATAAACTTGACTTGACTTGACTTGACCTCACAGGGGATCACTGAGAAAGTAGTCTCCCTACGAGACCTCTCATACCTGCAATGGCGTGAATTTAAGATACAAGGGGGACAAATAGGTGACTATGCATCTGACATCACATATGCCAGTGTGTGCCGACAAACTGACGATGGAGTTAAAGAGAATTTCAGTGAAGCTGAATTGATCAGCGGAATACTGCGTGTAATTAAACCAGGTAACTTAAAATAAATGATTATGAATAAGGAAGATATGACAGTGGAAGAGCTTAAGAAGTTCCTTCAGTCACACTTAGGAGACAAAAGTAGTTATTTCAGGAACTAATGTGTGCTAAACAGATGGAGACCGAAACACCTCAACAGTTCATGTACAGGGTGATAGGCCTTAAGCAGAAAATACTCTTTGCGATCAAACAGTCTAATATAGATGTGAGATACAGTCCAGCCACAATCCAGGATGTATTCCTGCATACTATATATCAGGGCCTGGGCCACAAGTATAAAGATGTCAGGAGTGAGCTCAATCCTCTGCTGGCTGACCACAGTATCACAGATGAAGCAATCGTGAGAAATGTGATGAAAATCACTAATGATGAGCACGAGCGAGCGCGAAGGTTGGGTTCGACATCTCGTCCCAAGCCAAGCACTGCAAACTGTGCTCAACTTGAAAGTGAGCTTGAAAGAGGAGTGAAAGAGGCACCTGGTCAGAAAAGTAAAAGTGATTCAATAATGCAACTTACTGCTCGCATTGATGCACTCACCAGCATGGTCGACTCCATGCGACAGTCAACGCTGAAGCTGCAACTTGAACACACTTGTCAATGTTTTGCAAAAGGTCACTCTCCACAGCAAGGGACTAGATTCCGGGGTTGTCCCAGATGTGTCGAAACCGGACAACAGGGCTGCACTCATTGTTTCCTCTGCGGCGAAGAGGGGCACCGGGCTTGAGGATGTATTCGAAAGCAAAGGGCAACGGACACTGTTAAGGGATGAACGTATGACATTACCCTACCTCGCAACACGATCCTAGGGTACGTCCATCTTGTTGAAAGAGTGTTGGAAGCAGATAAGCCTAGGGAGACAAAAGCCAGTGGGAGGATTCAAGGTGCATCTGCGACTGTGGTGGAGGAAAGTTCAACATTGTGGCACCCAACTGTCGATCTCAGTCATCTGAGTGAGAATCAGCAAACAGGGGTTAAGCAAATGCTATACGAGGAGTCTGCATCCTTTGCCCGGGACGGGAACAATGTCGGCTGCATCCCGAACCTCCAAATGTCTATCAACCTCAAAGATGACATACCAGTACAACGTGCCTATTCCTCCATACCTAAGCCTTTGTTCAAAGAAGTCAAGGACTATATCCAAGACCTTCTAGCAAAAGGATGGATTGTGAAATCGAAATCCCCTTACTCCGCTCCAGTAGTTTGCGTTCGTAAGAAGGATGGTTCACTGTGCTTATGTGTAGATTACGGCTCCTCAATAAGAAGACAGTACCAGACAGACACCCTTTGCCGAGGATTCAAGACTTGATTGATACCCTGGGGGGGTATTCTTGGTTTAGCATCCTCGACCAGGGAAAAGCGTACCATCAGGGTTTCATAGCCGAGGGTTCTAGACACATGACTGCCTTTATTTGAATTTATTTATTAAAGGATAGCCTCTTGAGATGCAACATCTCATTTTCAAGAGGGTCCTACTCTTCTCCTACTTTATCACTCCGTGGGGGTTATATGAGTGGGTGAGGATTCCATTCGGTTTGTCAAATGCACCGGCGGCATTCCAGCGTAGTATGGAGGAGATGCTGGATGATCTCAGTGATGAGTGCTGCGCTCCATACCTGGACGATGTGTTGTGTTATGCCCGGTCATTTGAAGAACATGTGGGAGTAATTCGAAAGTCCTCCAGACTCTTAGGAGTAAAAATGTTGAAATCGAAATTGTGAAAAAATAAAGGCAGATAAAAATAAATTCAAATAAAGGCAGTCATGTGTCTAGAACCCTCGATTTTTACATGGAGTAAAACTTCGGCCTGAAAAGTGTGAACTCTTCCGCCAGGAAGTCCGGTGCGTAGGTCGCTTGGTATCGGCCAAAGGAGTGAGAATAGATCCTCGCGATCTCGAAGCAGTGGTGTCGCTCAAGAGTAACCGACCACAGACAGTAGGGGAGTTACGGAAACTCCTTGGATCGCCCTTACATACAAGATTTTTCACGTGTGGCAAAACCAATTTATGAACTACTTCAGACTCAGCCAGGAGTAACATCATGTCAGTACAGTCAAAGGAAGAAAAAGGGTCCCCAGATGCCCTCTCGAATGCCAGTGGAATGGACCAGTGAGCACCAGAAAACACTCGACCTGCTGATTGACATGCTGGTAAATCCCCCTGTCTTGGCATACCCGGACTTCAATCTCCCATTTGTGCTACACACTGATGCATCAGAAAGGGGTCTCGGGGCTATCCTCTATCAGCACCAGGATGGAAGGTTGCGGGTCATTGCATTTGGTTCCAGGACCCTGTCTCCAGCTGAACGGAATTACCGACTGCATAGCGGGAAGCTGAAGTTTCTTGCATTAAAGTGGGCGGTATGTGAGAAGTTTAGAGACTATTTGTTTTACGCACCTCACTTTACCATTTACACCGACAATAATCCCCTAACTTATGTTATGAGCACTGCAAAATTTAATTCAGTAGGCCATCGTTGGGTGGGAGGACTGTCAGATTTTCGCTTTGATATCAAACATCGACCTGGCAAAGCGAACATCGATGCCGACACACTGTCACGCCTCCCTTTTGATATGGAGAAAATATGTCACAGAATGCACAGAAGACCTGTCGCCAGAAGTGGTACGAGCGGTTTGGGATGGAACTCATGCTGCCAGGAAGAAGGATGTGGCTTGGGTTGCAGCACTCGGAATGACTCACGAAGATCCAGATCGATTATTCCCTGCCCAGCTGCTGCCGTCTGTAAGCAAGGTCGAAATCGCTAAAGCTCAAAGGGATGATCCAGTGATCTCCGGGGTAATGGAGATGAAAGAGACAGATGAGGTGCCGGACAATGACAGGAGAAAACAGGTGATTGGTCCAGCTAGGAAACTCTTACGAGAGTGGAGCAAGCTGTCATTTGAAGATGGGTGCCTGTACAGACACGTGACTGGAAGAAAACAGCTTGTGCTGCCAACCAAATACAGACAACTTGCCCTGGAGTACTTACATGAGAGGATGGGACATGTCAGCCAAGAAAGAGTAATACACTTAATGAGGGAGAGGTTCTACTGGCCACATATGAAGAGAGAAGTTGAGGAGTACATCACCAAAAAGTGTCCATGCATCAAAGCAAAAAAAACAGTGACTCACGTCCGAGCACCAATGGGGAGTATAACTTCCAGCTCGCCAATGGAACTGGTTTGTATCGACTACCTGCACCTGGAGCAGAGCCAGGGAGGGTATGAGTATATACTAGTGGTCATAGACCATTTCACACGATTCTCTGAAGCCTACCCACGAGAAGCAAGTCAGGAAGGACAGCGGCGGAGCGGTTGTTTAATGATTACAGTTCGGTTACCCAGGGAAGTTACATCATGATCAGGGCAGAGAGTTCGAAAATGAGCGGTTCCGAAATCTCCGACAACTGGCTGGGGTACGTCACTCGAGAACATCTCCCTATCATCCTCAAGGGAACCCGGCTGAGAGATTCAACCGTACTCTCCTGCAAATGCTCCGAACGATGGCGGAGAAAGAAAAGGCAAAGTGGAAAGATCACCTACCCCAGATGGTACATGCCTACAACTGCACTCGTCATGAGTCAACAGGATACTCTCCATTCTACCTGCTGTATGGACGGCATTCTCGCCTTCCCATTGACTTCATATTCGGGTTGGTTGAAGAGGATGAGGGGCAAACGCCCAGAGGATTCGCCGAACAGTGGGCTAAAAGGATGGCTGAGGCATACCAAATCGCAAGTGAGAACAGCAAACAGGCAAGTGCACGAGGCAAAGAGCCCAGTACGACCTCAAAGTCAAAGGAGTAGTGCTAAGACCCGGGGACAGGGTACTAGTAAGAAACCTCACGGAGCGTGGAGGTCCGGGAAAACTCAGAACATACTGGGAGAAAGTGTGGTCAAAGAACAAGTGGCTGACAACCCGGTGTATAAGGTGAGCCCTGAGAATGGAGGTACGAAGGGAACACGCACTCTACATCAAAACCTGTTGTTGTTGGTAAATTACTTACCTGTTGAAACTCCGGATCCTGGGAAACCTGGGAAGCAGAAGCAAAACAGACAAAAGGACAGAGAGACACAGAGTAAAGAGCTTACTTACCATGGAGGAGAAGAGACTGATTCGGATGAGGAAGACTCTGGGGGGTATTGGCTGAGGATTCCTTCAAGTTGGACCGAGCCTAGACAAGGGGGTACTTACCTGTTAAGTCCAGAACCGAGTCAGGAAAATCCTGTGGTTGGTGTGGCTCCACCAGCACCTGCAAGAGAAGAGCAAGATCAAATACGAATGTCACCACATACCCCTTTTCCACCAAGGCAGAGCTAGTGCTGGTTCGGAGCCAGAGCCTAGTTTCAAATCGGTTCTTTGTTTTTCGACCACCAAAGCACCAGCTCCGAACCAGTAAAAGTGGTTCTTAAGTAGCACCAAATCATTGCTGGTCTAGAAGTAAGAACCGCTTACGTCAGCGGCTGGGGGCGGGGTTACCGTGACCAACAAGACGAACAGAAACTTGTGACCGCCATTTTTGAATTAGCAGATAAACACGATGGACGCGATTAAACAAAAACAGCAGTGGTCAGAGGAGGAAACAAGCTGCTTTCTTGCACTCTGGTCCTCTTCAGAAGTCCAGAGTAAGTTAGACGTGGCTTCGCGGACGAAACCGGTTTTGCAGCAAATTCAGCGAGAGATGGCTGTAGCGGGGTTCGACCGGAACCTCGAACAGATAAGCAACAAACTAAAAAAACTAAAGAAGGACTACAGGGACCTAAAAAAGGTCGGTCGAAGTGGCAATGGTCGCCCACGTCGAAACCCACATTTCGACATTCTCGACTCTGTTCTCGGCGATAGGCCGGCATGCCAGGCGACCGGGGCGCTGAACTCGGCAACAATAATGCTCGAGTCAATGGTGGATGATTCGCTGCAGCAAAGTTGCACCGATCCTGGTAAGTTCTGTTTTTACATTATTCTACTTGTTCCTTGCATGTTTCTTAGCTGTTTAATGAGGTTCTAATTTCTTACATCAGTGTTTGCTATGTGGCTAGCTAGGATTGTATTATCTGTGATTTCATTGTATAAAGTATCACAGAACAGTGTGTAAAGTGTAATGGACAATATTTTTTTTAAGCACTGTCGTCTTGTTTTTTTATAGAACTGTCTGCCATCAACGACCGTGATGATGACAACGTTGAGTTGCCGCCACCGCTGGGCTGCAGCTCTCCCGCGCCGTCGTGTAGCAGCTCTGGAGAAGCATCTTCAGAACGGGATAAGACTTGGTGTACAAATGGTCACACCATACACTATGCAAACATTGAGATGTGTTTGTAATGTAACAACACTGGGTCAGTTAAGGGGATTTATTAGCTCAATGAGAATTAATATTCATAAGCTATGAATATTAATGTGCTGTATACACAAATTAATTTATTCTAAATAGGGAATAAGTAGGTAGAATTTATATGTTCAATTAGGGGAATTTAGGTAAAGTTAGTATTCATTTATCGTGCAAATTATCTGTCCTGCAGACAATATGTACAATTTCTGAACAGAAACTTATCAGTCTATAACACCGACAAGATATCCTTCTTGTGGCCACAGAGAACGATACTCTAGGGTTTATAGACAATTTAGATAATTACTGGTAGAACAAAAATAGAGCTTTAGAGGTATTCGCACTCTCATGGATTTCAGCAATGTAACAATATGAGACAGATTCAGTTTCATAGGATTATGGAGTTTTAATCAAACAACTAAGATTACATGTACTAATTCAAATCACGCAGGAGTAAATATGCATAAACAAAACAACATAAGCGATCGCAATAAGACATAAAATAAAACAAAGCAACAGAATAAAATAATAATAAGGTTATAGGGAAAGAGAAAATGAGAGAGGGGAAAAGAGAGAGAGTTTTGGGTGTGTGTAGGTGTGGCAGCGTGTAGGTGGGAGTTTAGTGAGCACGTGCGTGGGTGTGTGTAGGGCTAGGAGCGCGTGTGTGTGTGTTGTGCTAGGAGCGCGTGTGTGTGTGTTCAGGAGCACGTGTGTGTGTGTTTGGCTGTGTGTGTGTGTGAGTTTGAGGAAAAGTGTGTATGCAAGTCTAAGAACAATGTGAGATTGTGTATGAGAGAATCAGAACAAGGAAGAAGGCAAGACAGTTTAAAATGTTACTTCTCAACGAGAACCCAAAGGCTATAGCAATTTCTAGGCAACTTAAAACAGCATTTCTTTTGGATCTGCGAATTTAAGAGTATACAGTACTTGTTTGAGGCCCTTCTTGTATGCGTCTCGTGAAACAAAAGGCACCTGGAACGCGTGGTCAGCCGCTTCGTCGGAGGCGAGGTTTGGTTGCTATGGTAACTCGGAGAGTTCGTTAAACTTAGCTCAAAGATAACTTAGCCTTAAGTTGGTTTAGGTGGTTTGTATGAGAATCATCAAACTGAAATAAAGTATCAAGAAAATAAGACTTAGAGTAAAAACGAAACAAAAAGAAAAGCTTCTTGGAAGACGAAGGGTGGACAGGTCTCTCTCTCTGTTGGACTGCGAAGTTTAGAGAGCCTGGCGCGTGTTTTTGAAGGGACCACAGCCACGCCTTCCTCCCGTTCCGGAGCCAATCATCTGGAAGGGCGTGTTGCGGCCGCCTCCTAAAAGTTTGCGCCTCTTCCGTCTGGTGCTGAAGCCATAAACTTATTTGTAAACATTTATATCCTGACATTAATAAAAGACTGCATCCTCCATTATTTTGGATTAAAGATTCAACACCGTTGGGCTGTTTGGCACAAAATGATACCGCGAACGGTGATTCTGTGATCCAATAACACAGATACATGATGTCTCGGGATGTTACAGGCATATTACATTGATTATAAAACAATACAGCTTATAGATATAGTAATTTGGGTATTGAGACCCTGAAACACAACCAGAAATACAATTTATATAGTTTATAGGGTATTTGTAAGCCACGTGGTCAGGGTTAGTATAGTTTCTTTGTGTTTGTGCGTGTGGAGTCACACAAAGTTCACACCACACGTTGAACTTTTGGCTTTCCGAGCCGGGGAGGGTGAGGGTGTAAATGTGTGTACGTGCGTTTTCCACTCGCATGGCTTTTGGTTAGACACTGTCTTGTTTGTTCTGAGGTGTAAATCAGTGTTTGGGTGTAAATCAGTGTCTTAAGGAACCCACAGGGGATTTGCGAAATTGCCGACATTGCGGCGCCTTGCCCCTCATGACTTCCCGTGGAGTAGTAAACTTTGTGTTTTGCTGATTCAAGACAAGAGAGCGTATTCAAATGGCAGTCAATGAGTAACTGAGATGACAAAACCATCTGTTGTTTGTAGACAGTAGAGGAAGGACAGAGCCTGTTTGTTGATTGGAAAGTCAGTAAGTTAATCATGTAAATTCTTGCTATCAAGGAGAACAGGGGTCTTTGTGTTCTGTGAAGATCCCAGTAAGTTAATTAGATCAAGGAGAGCTGGCATTCTGACCCGTCTTTACGTTACATTCCCCCCCTTGATGAGTTGGCGGGGCGTGTATGGGCCTGGTCGACTCATCACGGTAACAATGGTCAGATGGCAGGTCAGGGATGTGAGGAGGCTGCAAAGGGGTTGTCAAGACTGGGGTTAAGTTCGATGAGGTCTTCAGCATTCTCTGGTGAGGCGTCGTCCTTCCGAGGGTTTCTCCGGAAGCCTACGGAGACTGCCTCGGTGAGCTTGGTGGTGGAGGTCCGGATTGTGTTGATTCTTCGGTACAGGACATAGGCCACACCCATGGTGAATGTGTGTCCAATGATGATGGAAAGGCACAGTGCGGTATCAGCTGCAGACCAAGCCTGGGCGACAGGTGAAGTGTTTAAGATGGGTAGTCGAGATATGGCCTGAAGGGCTGAGTCCAGTGGTGCTATGTCGATGACTTGTGGCCCCCCTTTCGCAATCCAATCTTCCAGTTCGGGATCTAGAGTGAAGTTGCGGTCCCTAAAGAAAGATGGGATCTCTAGCTCGGCTTGGTACTCTTCGCTTGGGAGATGGTACAAAGCAAGGTCATCTAGGTGGAGGATGGCTCCTCGTGGGACTTGGATCCACATGTTTTGGTTAAGCAGATTGACGCGGGTAGCGGTGTCGTGTTGATCATAGGTCAGTGTTGCCGACCTCACTGGAGTGTTGACGAGCCATCGGTTTCCTACGATTTCGGCTTGCGTCTCAGTGACTTGTGCGCGAGGTTTAGCGTCAGCCGGGCAACGTGCGTCGTTAGCAAGATGTTGCAGGCCGCAAATCCCGTCTGTGTTGTCTCTGAGGAAAGGTTTGCTTGGACAGAGATAGTGAATGTCTTTGGTGAGTGTGCACATGTGCAAGTTAGGGGCGAGGTACAGTTGTTGGTCGCTGTCGTGGTAAGCTACCACCTCTGGAGTCCGTACCTTGAATTGCGTTTCCCCCTGCCAGAATCCAACGTTAACTATGTCTTTGAGTCGGTAGATTCGGCTCGACTCTATGACGGGCAGACTGAGGAGGAAGGCCATTTCTCCCTGTGCAGGGTCAACATACAGTGGAATGGCACTGCCCAAGGAGTAGGCAAGGTGTAATTGCACCGGGTCAGTGGGTGTGGTTACCGCGGAAGCCAGTACGTTCTGCACCAGACTTAGGGGGATCAGATATGGCGGGATCCTACCCATCGCTAAACTGTCCAGCGAAGAGCTCACTTCTCTGAGCATGTCGGACATTAGTGCGGTGACCAATTGGGTTTGGGCAAAGTCATTCTGGAAGACCGAGAACAGTGCTTTCATGGAGTTCACCGTCTGATTTAACATGACACTATGTGTGTTGAGGATAGTTACCGTCCCTCTCAGGGTCTTGCCTATGGTCGTTAGGGATGTGCTTTGTGTGGTGAGTTGATCTTTTAACTGTGGGAGTTCCGTCTGGATTTCGGCTACCTGCCGTCGCACAGTGGCGATGTTCACGGCGTTGACACTGGACATACCAATGTTGAACAGCGTGCCTACTGCTGCAGCGGCCCCGAGCAAGGCTCCTAGGAAGCGTTTGGAACGTTTGCTGTGTCCCGTCAGTTCGGCCTGAGTAACCATCATCTTCTCAAGTTGGCTCAACATGTGTTTGATGTCAGCTTCAGCATGGTTGAGGGCGGTTTCTGTCCATCTGGCACCTGCCCAACTGTACTGGACGGCTGTTTTTGGGTAGTGCGCACGGTAGACGTTTCGAGGGTCGAGTCGCACGTACACTTTCTGGGTGTGTGTTCGACAGTTCGTTATAAGCAGTCCGGGCTGCTCTCTCAACACAATTCCCGAGGCTGGCCCTGGTGAGATGACATCGGGTGGTGGTTGGCCTCTGGTCGTCTGAATGCACATGATGGCAATCCACAGCAGCATCCTGTTACAGGCAAGAGAGAGAGAGAGCTGGAGGAGAAGGGAACAGAGAGGAGGTACAGGTCAGCGAGGGTTGTTCTGGGGTGCATAGGACAGTTGTTTTCGTTGTGAGGACGGTGGTTGAGTTTAGCTGGTATTGGCCTCTTCCTGTCTGTCTTTGCTAAGGGCCAGATACCGTCTAATCTGATTTCGGTGGACCCATTTGAGAACTGGTTCTCTTGGTCCCCGTTTAAGCTGGATTTGGTATGCTACGGGGGAGAGTTTGTTCACAATTTCATGAGGTCCAGTCCAGTGGGGCAGAAACTTTTTTGACAGCTGCTTGGGTGGCAAGGCGAAGCTGTAATACAGGACTTTGTCGCCCACGCTGAGTTCTTGGTGGGATGCCTTTCGATCGTAGTATGCTTTCTGGCCGTCAGCGCTGGTTTTCAGGTGTTGCTGGGCGAAAGCGAAAGTTGTTTTCAAATGTTTATGGAGCTCATCCAGGTATTGTGAAGTGGTATAGGCGGTGACAAGGTTGTGGTCTCCTGGTTGGTACAACAGGTGTAATGGCAGGGTCATCTGCCTTCCGGTCATGAGTTCAAACGGCGGTACTCGCGTTGATTCCTGCGGGGTGGCTCGGATGGCCATCAGTACCAGGGGAAGTTTCACATCCCAGTCTTTCTGATTAGCCGACACATATTTTCTCAACATGGCGACCACCGTTCGGTTAGACCTTTCTACCTGTCCGGATGAGATCGGATGGTGACTGATGTGAAGTTTGGCTTGTACCCCTAGAATTCTCCAGATCTTTTGCATGATCTCTGCGGTGAAATGGGTACCTCGATCTGAATTGACTCTCAGTGGCAACCCGAATCGGGAGAAGATGTGGTTCATCAGGAGATATGCCGTTGTTTGGGCGGTGTCGTTAGGTGCTGGCAAACACTCTACCCACTTGGTAAACTGGCACACAACCGTGAGAAAGTACCTGTTCCCTCGTGATGATCGGGGGAGTGGTCCTACCCAATCAATTTGAAGGTCTGACCAGGGAAATGTGATTCCTCTGCGTTGCAACGGGGCTCTGTGAGTTAGGTTTGTTGGGTGAAACTGACAGCAGACCAGGCATTCTCTCACGTACTCTGCCACATCCTGTTGCATACATGGCCAGTATGCCACCTGTCTAAGTGTCTCATATGTGGCTCTGTTACCGTGGTGTCCAGCATATACTGCGTTGTGGGCGTGCATTAACATCGCCCCCCTCTGACATCGTGGTACCACGAGCTTAGGCGGAGTGGTGTCATCGGTGACAAACCACAGAATGTCGTCCCGCACACGCAGCATGTGTCTGGAGTTATGGAAGTGTCTGAGATCGGAGTCATCAGTGATGTCCGAAGGTGTTATCGGGTTGGAGGAGGGGGAGGATAGGTGGTTTTTAATTGTTTTTATGGCTGTGTCTGAGGCTTGCATATCCGCAATGTCGTTGTTGGAAATTTGCGGGGTTAGTGATAGTGGCTGTGGAGCAGGTGTTGAAGCAGGTAAGGGTCGCTTGCTGCGGGTTAGCACTGCAACATCGGGGGTGGGTGAGGGTTTCGGGGAAGACCACGGTTCACCGTGTAGGGCGCCCGCTTTTGCGAGGGCGTCAGTGCGGTCATTGAAGTCTTTGTCTTGGCCTGGGAGTTTGGAGTGTCCTTTTACCTTTTTCCAGTACACGGCGAGATCGTGTGTTGTTGTGATGTTATCACATTCCTGGAACAGGTGTTGGTGCTTGACAGGCTTGTTGTCAGCAGTTTTGAAACCATTCTGTTTCCATGTCTGGAGATGGCATACAAAACTGAGTCTGGCATAGTTAGAGTCTGTGCAGATGAGCAGTTCTTTGATGTCATGGGATGCTGCGATTTGCAGAGTTATGAGAATTGCTGCTATTTCTGCATACTGTGATGACTGGGGGCCCAGCTTGAAGTGTTGTGGTGGGCATGGGTGGTCGTTCACCCACAGTACCCCTGCCCCTGCCTTTAGGATGCCCTCGCTGTTGTAGGAACATCCGTCGACGTAAGCTGTGGGCATGCCTTCGCACGCATTCTTGTCAAAGTACCTGTGGCAAGTCAGTTGTGGCTGCTGGGCATCGGGTGTTTCCGGCGTCGCAGCAGGTGAGTTGTCAGAGCAGTTTTGACATGCCGCCAGGCCGTTACCTAGAGCAGACTTGTTATTCTGTGCATATCGGGCCTCGACATTTCGTCCTTGGAGAGCCATTAGCCATGTAGCTATGCGTGAATTGGTGACCACGCCATCGCGGATTCGTTGGCTGTTGAGGAACATTACGGGCTGGTGGCATGTCTCAATGATAACTTTTTGTGCTCCAATGTAATTGGAGAAGCGCTGGATGGCCCATACCGTACAAAGCAAAGCTTTTTCACAGTCTGAGAATTTACATTCTGGAGGGAGAAGTGTTTTACTGGCATATGCAACCACCTTTTTGTCTTGGTCGTGTTGTTGGTATAGGCCAGCACTGAGACATTGGTCTGAAAACCCTGCTTCCAGGTGGAATTCTTTTTGCGGATCGGGGTAAGCAAGGCATGGAGCTGTGCATAAATGTCTTTTCAGTTGTGCCATGGCGTGTTCCTGAGCGTCTGACCAGACGAATGGGCAGTCCTTTTTTAATAGAGTTGTTAGAGGTCTGGCGATGTCTGAATAGTTTTCGATGAATTGTCGGGAGTAGTTGCATACCCCTAGAAAACTTCGTAGTTCAGAGACGGTAGTGGGAGGTTTGATGTTTTGGATGGCATGAATACGGTTTGATTGTGGTTCAATGCCATGGGGTCCAATGAGCAAGCCCACGTAGTTGACTTTTGTGCGACACCACTGTCCCTTGTGGAGGGCTATTTTGGCGCCGGCAGCGGATAACTGGTTCAAAACATAGTCTATTTCAGTGAAGTGGTCGGCCACCGTCGTGCTTTTCATGAGTACATCGTCGACGTAAATCAAGTTACCTCTCATCCTGGCGTCTGGGCAGGCTTTGTTCAGGAAGATGTTGAACTCAGCTGGTGAGTTGGCATACCCAAATGGGCACCTGTTGAAGGTGTATTGGCGGTTGCCGAATGTAAATGCCAGCTTGTGCTGGTCGTCCGGGTGCACTGGAATGGTCCAGAATCCCGAGGCCACATCGAGTGTAGAGAAGATGGTGGCTCCTCTGATTCGTGGGATTTCCTGTTCCAGCTGAGTCATGGGCCATCGTGACAGCGGCACCTGTTGGTTCAGTTTGCGATAGTCAATGGTGGGCCTCCATTTCCCATTAGGTTTGAGAACAGGCCATATTGGGGCCGAGTAGGTGCTGTTGCATGGCCTGATGACATTCTTCTCAAGCATGGATTCGATGATTTCCTGAACAGGTTCGTGTGAGGCGATGGGAATTTTGTATTGCTTGACGAAGGTGGGAGGAGCCTCAGGGTGCGTTGGGATACGCACTGTGTGGAGGTCGGTGAGACCACAGTCTAAAGAGTCTTTTGCAAAGGATTCTTTGAACTTGTAAAGGACTTGTCGTAGTCTTTGGCGGTCTGCATCCTCCTGGAGGGCATCAGCATCCTGTAGAATTTGTTGCACTTGAGATTCGAAACCTTGGTACGGTTCATCTGTCGGCTTGTCATCAGTCGGGTTGGCTGTAACAGGCATGGCAGGTGCATCAGTCTCATTGACAGGCTGGTGGGAGACTGTGTACACTGCAAGGTGTTGATCCTCTGTCAGTTCCGTTCTGCACACATGGTGTTTGGCCACCGACATGACAGATGTGATGGCAATGAATTGGAAGGGTGCTGTGAACAATGTGTTGTCAGTATGTCCCTCAGGTATCAGTGCAGGTGGAATGGGCCCGATGATGGGTAATATCAGGTCAAAGTCATGAAAGTCGTGGCTGACTAGCCATCCCAGGCGGTAGGCCTTTGGGATGCTGATGTCAGTTGCTGTGCAATTGTTGAACAGAATGTATACTACCCGAGATGACACTTCAGTGAGGGGTGTGGCTTCGAGGGTGAGTCCGAGTTCCACACACTCAGGTGAAGGTTGGAAGAAAGCCAGTGAGTGGTTTAGGGTTTGGCCCTGTCGCAGGTTGAGCCGCACAGCGACTCCTTTAGTGTAAGCCGGCACCATTGTTCCCTGTTCGTTGATGAGAGTGCAGACTTCAGGGATGGTCTGCCCTGACAGTAGATTGTCATGACTGATGGGAACAGGTGGCTGCGAAGTCAATGGAGCCCATACAACCTCATTAAACATGTCCACATGAGCCTTGAGGCGAATCAAGATGTCTGCTCCAATGTAGACGTCGTGGGCTGGATCTTCCAGGATCAGGAAGTAGTGGGTTAAGTACCGGTGATTCCATTTCAAGTTCAAGGCACAGATCCCTTTGGCAGATGTCATTGAGGATGGATCTGAGTTCGAAGGGAAACGGGTGCGTTTGCTGGTATAGGGCAGGTCTGGAGTCTTTTCAATGATTGCATTGAATAGTGAGAGACTGATTGCTGAGTTGTCTGCCCACAGTGCCAGGATAATGTCTGTTGTGTTTGTATTTTGCAGCTGCAGGTCCGTTTCGACCTGGGGACAGTAGTTCTCAGAACCTTGGGTGGTTTTGAAAGTGCAGAGGAGCGAACTTGAACTCTGATCAGCAGTGGGGGCTTTGTCCTTGTGGTTGGTTGAGGGAATTTCAGTGGTCCCTGTGGCTTGACAGTCTGGTTCAAGGGATTTATGTGGCTGGAGGGGGATGGGTTCGCGCACTTGTGCCCAAACTTGTAGGTGCTTGAGGTCTAACAAGGGTTCAAAGCGATCCAGCAGGTCCTTGCCTATGAGAAATTGATAAGTGTTCATCGGAGATACATATACTGGATGGATGATGCTCATAGGACCGATTGCCAGGTGAATGGGAGCTACGTTCCTTAGCTGGATGTCATTTTGGCTGTATGACTGCACGTTCAACTCACAAGTGTGGAATTTAAGAGTTCTGTTTTGTCTTTGAGCTTCGAACTGGAGTTTTTCAAACAGTTGAACAGAAATAAGCGTTAGATCGGAGCCGGTGTCCACCAGTGCTTCGATCTGCATTTCCTTTTCCAAGGTAAGGGTTAAGTACAGTTTTCGTGCCACTCCTCTCTCAATTAGGTTACCCAGAAGTTGTGGTGTAGGGTCTTGTGTGTTGATTGAGAGGCAGTCAGGGTAAGTTTTGGGTGGCTCATTGTGGGTGCAGATCAACAAGACCGCACTGTCTGGTACCTTGTCATGAGGGCTGCTGCAGTCCCGTTCAGGAAGTGGCGTTGTCAGCTGGCTGTAGTGAGTGACGCTGTTGTCAGGTGATGTAACAGCCAGTTCAAAAGTCTGTGATCTGACAGCAGTGTTCTGTGGGGCTGTCAGCTGAATGGAGTGAGCGGAGCTGTCATTGGGTAATGTGGCAGCAAGTTTAGCACTCTGGGGTTTAACAACAGTGGCAGGCGGGCGGTCAGTGTGGGGAGCGTTGCGAGTGGCGTTGGGTCCAGGCCTGTGGGTTAGTCATGCAGTGTCTGGTTTATCTTTGTCTTCCTTGTGAGGTTTCTTTTGGAGAAACTCTCGCAGTACGCTCAGAAGTTCTGCCGCTTCAACCGTGGCTGCACTGTTTTTGTTGGAGGCTTGTTCCAGCTTGTGTTTACCAGGGTCCCGTCGAGGGGGGTCCCTTGGTCGGTTCTCTGGGCTTGTTGTTCGGGGAGATTGGGGTCGGTTTCTTCTGTGGTGTCGGTCGGCATCCCAGTTGCCTCCTCCCTTTTGGTTGTGGGAGAAGTGATGCCGGTCCCAGGATCCCCCGAAACGGTCGTTATACTGTCTTGGGCGGGCACCCCCCCCTCGTCCGCGTTGCGCTCTGTTTGGTTGGAACGATCTTGTTTCTCTGTTGGCGGGTCAAAACCTGGGGGGTTGTGCGCCCTCTAAAGTCAGTTCTGGAGTGGGCTCTGAGATCGGGCAAATTGTGGAAGGTTTTGCCGGTTTCTCAGATACAGTTCTTTGTTTGACATATGCTTTGTGAGCCAGATCACGCAATTGTTGAATTGACATGGTCCGTGGGCAAACGAGAACGCCCAGGTGCGCACTTTGGCTTGGGTGGAGATTTCGCAGAAAGAGGGTTTTGAAATTGATATCTTGCTCCATGTCCGCCTCATTCTTTGGACCGAAGTAGGCTTGACGTAGGCGGCCATAGTAAGCTTGCGGCGTTTCCAGTCGAGCTTGTTTGAGGTCCATCGCTGCGATGATGCCTTGGTCAGATTCGGGGTCTGAGAATTCGCGAATCAGGGCTTGTCGTAATTGTGCATAGTCCATTTTGACCGCCTCTGGTTGACGGTCCAGAAAGCTCCGTACGGCACGACCAGACGTTATCCGAAGAAGATATAACTTGTCCCACGTAGTGACGCTGTCCACTGTTTGCAAGTGAAAATCAATGTCTGTTAAATATGCGTGAACGTCGCTGCCCCCTGCTGGATTTGGGTTGAATGTGGGGATGTTTCTTGCCAGCTTGTCCAGTTCTTTAGAGGCTGTGCGGTGACTGGTGGCTCGCCCCTTCGGGACGGAGTTGACAGAGGAGGTAGCGTCGGGACGTGGGCTTTCCTCTTCTTCTTTAGCTTTAGGGGTTTGGCCGTGAAGTGCAGGTTCACTGGTGAGGGGAGACGGAGTGATGTGTGTCCCCCTCTCCAGTTCACCTTGCAGTCCGTATGAATGTTTGAGTTCACGGTGGACAATGTCCAGTTCGTCTTTAAGATCATGTCTTTGTTGGATGAGCTCGTTAATTTCGGCTCGGGCCTTCTGCAAATGTGTTTCACAAGCTTTGACTCTAGCATCTCTGTCTCTTAATTCTGTGTGTGCTCTTTCTAGCAGAGCTTCTCCGCGTATCAGGTTGTCATTGAGGGCTGCCGTGGCCTGTTTCTCCTCCTCCACTGTCCTGTCCGTATCCAGACGCAGGTCCTCCAGGGCTTTTTGCAATCTTTTCACTTCCTGTTGTAGTTTTGAGCGTGTTTCCTCCTCGGTTTCGGCCTCCAGTAGGAGGTCCTCCAGCTGGGTTTGTGCCTAGTCTTTTTGTTTGCAGGCCTCCTTCAGCTGATTCTTTAGTCCTGCATTTTCCCTTTCCAGATGGGCGTTGTCTTTCTCCAGCATACGTGCCTGGGCCACCAGGTAGTGAGCGAGACTTCCGATGATGCGACTCCATTCCTTTGAACTATAGGCCTGCGTGGGGTCATGGGACATGAGCTGATCCACGCTGGAGTCGAGTTCCTGCCGGCTCAGGAGTTTTGGGTCGCCAAGGTCTTTTGGTAGACAGCCTGTAGTCATAGCAGTCAGCCACGCTGTAAGACCGTCCCAATGTTCCGCGGGACTGGATGCGCGCGACATTTTGACTCACTGTAGGCAGAAGAAACACAACACACACACAAAAGGGCCACTGCAAGCTGTCTTGAGGCTAATGGGCTATAGTACGGTGTACCGTCTATAGGATCTTTTGGTTTAACTGATATAGTCAGTTAGGCGGATCAGCGTAGGACCCGAGAGAGAAAAAGAAACAAATCGAGTCTGCTCAGTTGTCACTCTTATTACTTAGCTTTCTTTGGGGTCTCTTTGGTGCCTGAAAAACAAGTCTAACAGAACATGCAAGGTACGAGTAGGTGCGGATTTGAAAAGGAAGGAAGAAACAAAATTAAACAAAAATATCAGTGATTTGATCTATGCTGCAATTTAAGCACTAATAGTACAGAGGAGATGCCTTAGGGGGAAATAGGTAAACCGAAACACTTAGAAAGTGTTGGCGGGGAGAAATTTTTTTCAAGATTATGTGGCTTATAATGGGAGGCAGAATTTTTCTTTTTTTTTTTTGTCAAAGTTCAGTTTTGCCTGAAATGGACTGAAGTCACCCCAGCCGGCCCCTGCTGAGCGCGGTCAACCTTCCTGGCGCCCCAAACAACTGGCCGCCGTGACCTTGGATTCTCCGTTACTCTGCACACGGTTGCGCCCTCTCAAACAGGGTGACTTTAGGCACAACCTTGGTAGTCCCGGAGGTGCCAACCAACCTACACGCAATGCAAAGGTGAGGGCTTCACAGAACGGTGGCAGGGACTGCCTAGTGTTTGCGCCGCGGTCTCAACAATTGACTTTTGCGTCGGTTTTTGTGGCTGACACTCCGAAGCACCAGATTGCTGATGTCACTTTACTGCGTGCCGCAACCAGTGGCAGAGATAAAAGAAACTCAAGAGTCACTGCACGGTCAGCGTCGGAAACGTCAGTCGGAAGACTCACCCACAGAGGTAGAACCGGGACTCCCCTATTCCACTGCAGGTGTTGAGATTCTTGCCTATACGACACACGACATGAAACTATGTGGAAGTAGGACAGAAATCACAATGGGCCTGCGAAAGGTTAGGTGGTAAAACAAACAAAATAAAACTTTGAAAGGAAAAATAAAATTAAACCAACCTTGGAGCGGAAAATGAATTTAAGAGGTGTATGGTCTTTGTCAGTTAAAGGTGCAACAGAAGAGGGTTAGCAGTGCCTCAGTGCAGGTGGAAGCAGGAAAAACGGTGCGGTAGACCGCTGTAGTGGGTTAATAGAGCCTCTAGGGGGCGCTCTTCCTCTCGTCAGTTCACCTTAACTGTTGGACACACTTAAAATTTTAATTCAAAATTTGCTTAAGATCAAATTTAAATAAGCCTGGGGTAAATTTAACAGAGAATTCAAATTATTATTTATAACCATCAAACAACATTTAAGTTATTTTGTATTGATTATAAATTAATCATTGAGGAAAGCATACATGGACTGAATTTCAACAGAGTAAATTTGTAGAAAGCTGATAGCTGACTTGAGAAGGGAGCTTCCACACGGGGGCGCTGCGTTTCTCAGGAGCTATGTTGACTTAAATGTGATAGTGGGAGTAACCAAATTAATTTGTTTCAATTTCAAATCACATCTAAATGCACTGGGAAAGAAAAAGGTTTTCTTTAGAGGAATAGACAGATTTCTAAAAATACAGTAAAATTAGAAAATAATCACCATAACATTGAAGTTGTTATTAAATGATTATTAAATGAAAATAAAAACCAAACAGAATCATCGAGGCAGATTAGAAATGGAAATAAAGCAGAGTAGAGTGAATTTGAGCAGAAGGGAGATAGTTGACCTAGAGGCGTGCGGCCACGAGGGGGCGCTGTCCTTCTCAGGTGAGCTATCAGTGGTTTTGGAGTGAGAAATCCTATAATTCTAGAGTCTCTATTCCCTTTCCGGGGATTAAACTCACAATAAAATGTCTCAGTCCAAAATAAAAGGATTGTTTTACGCACTTAGCGAGCCGTAAATGCACATATGTATTTAAACAGCTTATTAGATACTCATTCACCGTGAATTTTGAAGAAACAAAATCGATACGGAAGAAATGACCAACAGGTCTTGCCTGCGGTTGACCACACGGTGGCAGTGTTGCGCTTTAACGGAACAGAGTCACGAGGTGGTGTTTTGAGAATGAGACGCGTCTGTAAAGGATTAACTTCCAATCAGAATTTCACGCGTGCAGCCTTTTTGCAAACACAAAATCACACTGCAAGTAACTTTTCAAAGAGATCACGGCGGATCTTCTGTTTCTGGTTTGTGCAGAAACCAACACGGGATTTTTTTGCTGGTTAGCTAGGCCAGGTTTAACCCGTAGTTTGTCGTTGCTAGCGACACATAAAAATGTTCTGACCCGAAGTGGCTACTGTTGCTCTCGGGATTTATAGAATACCGGTAACACGCCTGAGGGAACTTTTCTTTTGTTCAAACACAGGTCTTAAGACAGAATTTACATGTACGCAGTCAAGCAAAAAGAGATTTTTCCTCTTTTTTTTCTAACTTGGACTTGTAACAATACTGTAATACTGCAGTTTTCTCCACACCAGAAAATACTAGCGGGTCTGTTGATCTGGCTTTCCGCCTTTGATCAGTTTGTGTCGACTTTATCGATACAGGATTCAAACGCGCGTACAAAACATTAAACTTATATAATCACACATGAATATGAATCTGAATTTTGTCCCAAAGTGAAATTTGAAAGTGCCCGCATTCTCCACCAATATTATGTAACAACACTGGGTCAGTTAAGGGGATTTATTAGCTCAATGAGAATTAATATTCATAAGATATGAATATTAATGTGCTGTATACACAAATTAATTTATTCTAAATAGGGAATAAGTAGGTAGAATTTATATGTTCAATTAGGGGAATTTAGGTAAAGTTAGTATTCATTTATCGTGCAAATTATCTGTCCTGCAGACAATATGTACAATTTCTGAACAGAAACTTATCAGTCTATAACACCGACAAGATATCCTTCTTGTGGCCACAGAGAACGATACTCTGGGGTTTATAGACAATTTAGATAATTACTGGTAGAACAAAAATAGAGCTTTAGAGGTATTCGCACTCTCATGGATTTCAGCAATGTAACAATATGAGACAGATTCAGTTTCATAGGATTATGGAGTTTTAATCAAACAACTAAGATTACATGTACTAATTCAAATCACGCAGGAGTAAATATGCATAAACAAAACAACATAAGCGATCGCAATAAGACATAAAATAAAACAAAGCAACAGAATAAAATAATAATAAGATTATAGGGAAAGAGAAAATGAGAGAGGGGAAAAGAGAGAGAGTTTTGGGTGTGTGTAGGTGTGGCAGCGTGTAGGTGGGAGTTTAGTGAGCACGTGCGTGGGTGTGTGTAGGGCTAGGAGCGCGTGTGTGTGTGTTGTGCTAGGAGCGCGTGTGTGTGTGTTTGGCTGTGTGTGTGTGTGAGTTTGAGGAAAAGTGTGTATGCAAGTCTAAGAACAATGTGAGATTGTGTATGAGAGAATCAGAACAAGGAAGAAGGCAAGACAGTTTAAAATGTTACTTCTCAACGAGAACCCAAAGGCTATAGCAATTTCTAGGCAACTTAAAACAGCATTTCTTTTGGATCTGCGAATTTAAGAGTATACAGTACTTGTTTGAGGCCGTTCTTGTATGCGTCTCGTGAAACAAAAGGCACCTGGAACGCGTGGTCAGCCGCTTCGTCGGAGGCGAGGTTTGGTTGCTATGGTAACTCGGAGAGTTCGTTAAACTTAGCTCAAAGATAACTTAGCCTTAAGTTGGTTTAGGTGGTTTGTATGAGAATCATCAAACTGAAATAAAGTATCAAGAAAATAAGACTTAGAGTAAAAACGAAACAAAAAGAAAAGCTTCTTGGAAGACGAAGGGTGGACAGGTCTCTCTCTCTGTTGGACTGCGAAGTTTAGAGAGCCTGGCGCGTGTTTTTGAAGGGACCACAGCCACGCCTTCCTCCCGTTCCGGAGCCAATCATCTGGAAGGGCGTGTTGCGGCCGCCTCCTAAAAGTTTGCGCCTCTTCCGTCTGGTGCTGAAGCCATAAACTTATTTGTAAACATTTATATCCTGACATTAATAAAAGACTGCATCCTCCATTATTTTGGATTAAAGATTCAACACCGTTGGGCTGTTTGGCACAAAATGCAGTGTTGGGAAAGTTCACTTTCTACATGAACTAGTTCAAAGTTCAGTTAACAAATTTTTAAATGAACTAGTTCAGTCCATAGTTCAAACTTCAAAATTTTGAACTAAAGTTCACAGTTCCAAAAAATGAACTAGTTCAGTTCTTTTTTTCCATATGTTGCTGCGAGCTATTATTTTTCAAAATTATTGCCACAGCCCATATAAAACCACAGACAGCAATTATGTTATCAGTTTTAACACTGAAACTATGCGTCAGATTTCATCTTCATATCCAATTTTAAAATCCTTATCCAACCAGGGTTTACATAGCATTGAGGGTAGGGTTGCCAACTAAACAAATGCGGGACAATCGTGCATGGTTCTTTACAGGAAAATGAGGGACACTCTAAATATTTGTAGGCTATAGGCTAGGCCAACATAACACAGTAGGCCTATATGTCATTTCAAGTTCGTATGCGTTTAAAAGGTTTTCAGACAACACATTTGTTTTGATTAAAGTCATATTACACACAAACCATAGTTCAGAATAATAGCATTTATCTGAAATAGAAAGCTTTTGTAATTATACACTACTTTTAAAGAAATTAATAGCCTACTTTTATTCAGCAAGTACATTTATAATGTTACGTTTTTTTATTTCGGATAAATTTACTTTGAACCTTTTATTCATCAAAGAATCCTGATTTTTTTTTTTTTTTTTTTTTTTTACATTAATAATAATCAGAAATGTTTCTTGGTCAGCAAATCACATCAGTATATTATTCCCTCAGGATGATTTCATGCTTTCTTGCGTGGCTGGATGTATGTTGGACTCACAATAATCACGTTGTTTGAATTCGTTAAAACTGATTTGCCAAAATCAAAACTCAGTCGGACAGTGAAAGGGATTTGCCGTTAGCGCGAGTCCGGATCGAAGCGACCAGACAGCGGAGGATTCTGTGCGCAAATCAAACAATGATTTGTCCCAAAATAATAATTAATTCTCAATTTAGAGTTTGTTATTCGTATGGTCTGATCTCTGGGTCTGATGCGCGTGAGTGTGGACTGTGATTGGATGATGACCGGTGTCGTGATCAAGTGTTGCTGTTGTATCAGATTCAGTCATACATCAGTGGTTAGATCAGCGTCAATAAACGGGACAACGGAGGTTCCGAACGGGACAAATACATTTCTATAGAAATCTTGCACCCTTTTGAACGAAGTTAAACTGAGAGAGCGTGCCGTTCACAGACACCAGAATGAACGAGTTCACAGTAACGTTCATCGGGCAGTAATACAGTATGTTCAGTTCACGTTCGCCCAAAATATGAACGAGTTCATGAACTATCGTTCAATGAACGCGTTCAGGCACAACACTGACAAAATGATACCGCGAACGGTGATTCTGTGATCCAATAACACAGATACATGATGTCTCGGGATGTTACAGGCATATTACATTGATTATAAAACAATACAGCTTATAGATATAGTAATTTGGGTATTGAGACCCTGAAACACAACCAGAAATACAATTTATATAGTTTATAGGGTCACGTGAGCCACGTGGTCAGGGTTAGTATAGTTTCTTTGTGTTTGTGCGTGTGGAGTCACACAAAGTTCACACCACGCGTTGAACTTTTGGCTTTCCGAGCCGGGGAGGGTGAGGGTGTAAATGTGTGTACGTGCGTTTTCCACTCGCATGGCTTTTGGTTAGACACTGTCTTGTTTGTTCTGAGGTGTAAATCAGTGTTTGGGTGTAAATCAGTGTCTTAAGGAACCCACAGGGGATTTGCGAAATTGCCGACATTGCGGCGCCTTGCCCCTCATGACTTCCCGTGGAGTAGTAAACTTCGTGTTTTGCTGATTCAAGACAAGAGAGCGTATTCAAATGGCAGTCAATGAGTAACTGAGATGACAAAACCATCTGTTGTTTGTAGACAGTAGAGGAAGGACAGAGCCTGTTTGTTGATTGGAAAGTCAGTAAGTTAATCATGTAAATTCTTGCTATCAAGGAGAACAGGGGTCTTTGTGTTCTGTGAAGATCCCAGTAAGTTAATTAGATCAAGGAGAGCTGGCATTCTGACCCGTCTTTACGTTACAGTAATATATATATATTATATTATATTATATTATATTATATTATATTATATTATATTATATTATATTATATTATACTTCTATATATTTATTAATTACACATACTGTATATTACTGTATATTATCAGGTACTGAAATAATGTTTATATTTTTTCTTCTTTTAACTTAATGAACAGCAATACAAAATGCTTTGATATGTAACAATACAATTTTATTACCTTAAACAAGAAGCAAAAGTCTAGAAAAAAAGTCTAGAAAAAACTTTTAAAAAGTTTAAAATAGAATATAAAGTCAATCTGACATTAACTTGCTATATAAAATATAATGTTGATGCTTTATTATGGGACATGAGCAAAATCTGAAGTGATAGTGATGTAGTATGATGCTATATATATTTTTTTATATAATTAATATAGCAGATGCATACGCGTAATTCGCTGCAGAAAACAATTATTTGCAATGCTATGGCAACACATTGATGATCTGTCATCTGCTATTATTGTTGTACACAGGAAAAAGGAAGAGAGACAGTACCTCAGAACTGGTGCAATATTTGGAAAGGGCAGATGAAAGGTTCTTGCAGCACAGCAAAGAAATGGACGATGCCTTGTGTCAGGACATGAGAGCGGACACACATTCTCTGCTTGGACTCATGGGGCGCATGGTGGCCGTAATGGAGGCACAAGTGCAAAAATGATTGCAAATAAATCACCACAGTATTTTTGGTTGCTGCTTTTTATGTAATTTTTTTATTTAAATTAACTATTTACAGGGTTAATAGTAATAGTAATAGTATTACAAATAAATTACTAAATGTTTTAAAATGAATAAAAGTAAATTAACAAAAAAAATTGCGTTATATATTTAAACTCGTGAACACCATTAACACCAGAACACCTTTCAAAAATCTTGTGTCCGTTGTTCTCTGAACGCCCCCGTTGAGAACCACTATATTAATATATTGACATTTAATATTATTTTAATATAGACCTGTTTTCTGTCAAATTTTTGTGTTAAGACTGATTTATACTTCTGCGTCGGACCTACGCTGGAGCCTCTACGCTGTAGGCAACTATACTTCTGCGTCGTTGTCCGCGATGACGCGCAATTACCCTTGCAGAGGGAGCATGTGAAACCCGAGGGAGCGGTCCCAGCAGACCAATCACAGCGCTTGCGTCCGCGTACAGTTGGCGCGTTGTTACATTTTTGGAGAGGTGCACGTCAGGGTACGCCGAAGGGTACGCGCGCTACACACAGCCTACGACGTAGCTATGGCGTAAGTTCGACGCAGAAGTATAAATTGGGCTTTACTTGAATTAAAAGTGTGGTTATTTTATTGTATTGGCTTAATTGTTTTTAATTCAGATTCATTAAATTATTGAATTTAATTAAAAAAGTTTAATAATAATACAATTATACAAAAATAATCTTAAACGAGTAATTAATCATTTTTAACAAAAAAAAAGTAATTTCCATGCATCCAGAATTTTCGGTTTCGGCCCAGAATTTTCGGTACACCCCTAGAATCAAGTCAAAATTAAGAATTTTTATATAATTTGCTGCATGTTATATTTATTGAGTTCCTTTCTCAGATAGACACCATGTCTGGAACTAAAAACAACTTTTGCACCACTTCTGGCCACAGTACCTCTTGCGGTCTGGGCAATGTGATTCAAACCCACGACCAGAATGGTTCAGGATTCATGGCACGTGGTTTAGCAGCTTGCACCACTCAGAGGATGTTGAATTACAAAGCTGCAGAGGAGAGGCTTCAGTGTAAGAATGAGCACACAAAATTATGTTTACCAGATTAGCATGCTGAGCTAGCTTAATGCTAATGTAGCTTATGGTTAGCCTGATAGCTGAAGAGCCACATTTGAAAGAATGGCATCTGGTTCGCATGCTAACAAATGATATGCTAAGCTAACTAGCATATGGCTACATATACAGGCTAGGTCATATTTGGAGAAGAATATCTCGGGAACGGTAGCGAATATCACAAATCCGTTCAGTCATTTCTGTGCGGATCGGTCCAAAGATCATCTGATAAAATTTGGACACAATTGAGCAAAATTTGAAGGAGGAGTAGCGAAAAAACTGTTTTTCATTTGCTTCAATATGGCAGACAGTCACATTGTTGGAAAATGACAAATTAGATATCGTCAGAAATGGCATAAACCAAGGAACATAATGACAATAAGCAATCAAATTTCGAACTCTGTTTTCAAAAGTTATAAGCATTTGCAAAAAACATATCTCTGGAACACTAGGTGGCACTCTGTTCAAATTGCTCATGTACCTTCAAGACATGCTGTTGATGATCCATACAAAATTTTGTGAAGATATGTCAAATAGTTTAAAAGACAATTTATGACAAAATTCAAAATGGTGGACACGTGGTACATCCAATCCTGGCAAAATCGGTATCCACGGATTTGGCATGACTCAAGTTCATCCCATGGCTCTCTCCACCTCCATCACCACCTTGGACTTTTTTGTTCATCCTCCTCCTGGTTGTTCGTCCACCTCCAGAGCCTCCTCCTGCCTGTTTGTACCATCCCTTTGCCAGTCCCCTTCACCATCCCTTTGCAATCTCCGCATCCTCCAAACGAGGATGCGCCTTCCGCGTTGGTTATAGGGGTTATGTCGCAATCTCACCCTGTTTGGACTTTGTTTTCTGTTTTGCACCATTTCTAGCCACTTGTCTGTCATCATAGTTACTAATTTGATTCTTCATCACTGCACTGTGTTGTTCATCAACTGATTGTTTTGCTTACTGTTCTTCATGTGGATTTAAGCTATGGATATTATTAAATACTATTTGAACTGTTCATCTTCGTCTTTGTGCCTTTGTGTGCAGCTCAACCGTGACATAAGTATACTTAATAAAATGAACTTGAAGTATACTTATTTTTTTGCAAGGGGAGGCTGAGTTGTACTTTGGAATAGACCAAAAATATGTTCAGTCTCCTGCACAATGTGGAGTGGGAAAACAAAAAGAAGTCTGTGGCAAGGAGGCTCATATCGCGATTAATGCAAGACCAGAACATTGATTGGTTGGGTACGCTGAGAAGATGTGAACATGGCCCCCAATGGTTTCTGAGCTACTCTGGTAAAGATGAGCACAGTCTAGTTGATGAAGCTGCAGGCTTATCACACCGAGGAAGCACCTGTTGAAAAGCTGCCATCCTGCTGCTTGACTGCTCAAAACTTATCTAACACCAACAGAATGTTACATGCAGATCTACTTTCCTACAGAGATTAGCTCCAACCCTGATCAAGCTCACATACCTGTTCTTCTCTGAACAGCTCCACCAGAGATAACAGTGCATTAAATTGAAAAGCTTTGTCTCTATCTTGAATATCCCACCTATGGAGCACTTTAGTTTCTGCTCTGAGAACTGCAAGCTCACGCTGTCACAAAGTTCAAATAAAATTAAAGAAGAAAGGGTCAGCTTTAATTGAGACTCAGGGTTTTTATTCCATAACAATAATCCAAACAAAACATAAATCGGCGCTTTGTGCGTTCCCTGTAACTAGGGACAGTGAGTTCCTTTCTCCTGAGCTTCCATTCCCAGGTGGCTTTATACGGTCTCTTCATGCCAATTACTGAAACAAGACACAGGTGTTTGTCAAGTCACCTTCATACAGTACTTTTAACAATACATATTGTTTCAAAGCAGCTTTACAGTGATAATAGGAAATTAAAGTAAAAGAGATTGTTTTGGCTTTACAGCAGCTCTAGAATAAAGAAATTGTCCAGCTAAAGTTAGTTTTGATTGATTCATTTCTGTTGCAAAGATCATTAGTTATTAACTTAGGGGCTGCTAACACAACACCGTTCTAACAGAAAACCCTCAATGCGCTCCAGCCCGCTCACTCGCACAAAACAGTGCCTGGTGGCTCGAGAATGCAAACCTTGAAACAGGTTCCAAGGTGCAAGCC
This sequence comes from Leuciscus idus, assembly GCA_021554675.1. Classification (NCBI taxonomy): domain Eukaryota; kingdom Metazoa; phylum Chordata; class Actinopteri; order Cypriniformes; family Leuciscidae; genus Leuciscus; species Leuciscus idus. The sequence continues at coordinate 11,091,217 of CM038635.1, read as the reverse complement.
TTGTAAAATCTTGAATAAAGTTTATCTCTGCGCAAACCTCAAAAACGCAAACCCGGGAAAACGCAGACATGCATATTATGTGTCTAGTTTATAGGTATGTGCATTTGAATATATATATATGTGCAGGCATGTAGTCTTTCATTACAAATTGACCCCAACAAATTATTACTTGTCTGGCCTTCAAAATTTATAATACAGAAATATTTATCGATTCCACGTAGCCATCTCAACCGGAATTATTTTGACAACGTTTTATCTGTGCGGAGGTAAAGGGAAGGGAAGGAGGCTTTCACAGGGGAGATACTAGTTGACACTTCATGACTGCATTGTCGTCATGTCCAGGTGCAGGTCCTTCATTAGATCTGGATATGGCTTGGATCCAGCAGACTGAGGTAAACCTCGGGATAAACAGAGAGACTAATATTAGCATAGACGCCATCCTTCTTATGATGTAACGAGTACATCAGGATTTATGGGAAGTGTTCCCGGTTCCGGCTGACCTAATCTATGCTGCCTAACATTGAATTATAGAAGTTTATTATGTGTTATGTGTTTGCTAGGTCAAAGAGTTGTGTTTTTAGTCTAGATTTGAACTGACAGAGTGTGTCTGCTTCCCGGACAATGTTAGTAAGACTGTTCCAAAGTTTTGTTGCTAAATAGGAAAAGGATCTACCGCCAGCAGTCGATTTTGATTTTCTAGGTATTATCAACTGGCCAGAGTTTTGAGATCGCAATAGACGTGAAGGACTATAATGCGTTAAGAGCTCGCTCAAGTACTGGGGAGCTAAACCATTTAGTGCTTTGTGAGTAATCAGCAATATTTTAAAATTTATACAATGTTTAATAGGGAGCTAAAGCAGTGTTAATATGGGCTAATATGGTCATACTTCCTGGTTCTAGTAAGAACTCTAGCTGCTGCGTTTTGGACCAGCTGTAGTTTGTTTATTAGGCGTGCAGAACAACCACCGATACCCACATAGCAAGCAGTCTTGGCCTGAATGTGTCCTCAGCCAGGCACTGCTGGCCTCCTGTCAGCAATGGCATGTCTCCTGTCAGCCAGAGCTGGGCCATGTGTGGAAACGATGGCACAGCATGATCACGGCAAAACACATGAGGCCCGAATGTTGGTGGGAGGAGTGTGGCCCAGATCAGTCCATTGATTATCTGACCCAAATCAGGCTCGTGACCATGGGCCATATAAATGCACTTTCCCACATAGGAAATTTTATCTGGCCCAGCTCTGTTCCACAAAACCCCTTTTCCCTCGGCTCACATACCACAAAGAATGATGGCCCTATAGTGGCCCAGATCTGGATTTAAGACTAGGACCACACAAGGGCTATAACTGGCTGTTGTGAAGGTAAGAGAGGACCCAAAAGTGAATTAACAAATTCTTTAAGTGGAGTCTTTAATGAAAACACAGGGAGGCAAAAAATTTAGAACACAAATCTTCTTCTTGAGAGATAATGGCAAAACAGGCAACCCGCAGAGAGAGTGATAAAAATGAAACAAAAACTACTTCAGATAACTTCAATAAGAGTCTTTAGGCAGCAGACAGAGAAGGCGGTGTTTGCGGCGACAGGCAACAGGTCTCTCAGAGTAGACGAGGCTCGAGAAAAGACTGCGGTTACCAGATCTCTCACAGCGTCAGACGAACTGGACAGAATACAAAGATCAAGATGATTAGCAGAAAATTGATAGCGTTCGCCAGGCGGATGCCGACAGGACAGGACTAGAACAGAGACAAACAGGACTGTAGTTTGCATCTTGCATGAGAAACTCAAGTGAGAATCCGACAAGGAAAGAAGCAGGAACAGAGAGAGAAATAGAGACCTAATCAGAGGGGAGAGGGAACAGGTGGGATGAGAGTAAACGAGGTAGTCAGAGAAGATGAGGAACAGCTGGAGGAAGAGAAAGGGAAAGAGAAAGTAACCAATAAGGACCAGCAGACGGAGACAGAGTAGAGAGAAAGAATAGGAACAAGACATAACATGACAAGACATGACACTGGCTCGATTCTCAACCAATTAATGACCTATAACTGGCCCTGCACTGGGCCTGAATAGGTTTAAGTATTGGTACAGATTCTCCAGAAGATTTGGATTACAGCACAAGAATTTAATACTTTTATGATCATTTTATTGTGTGTATGGTGTATTTTTATCCACATGATAATGGTAAAATGATAACAGAAATTACAGTTCTTTTCATTCTGTTATAACTTGTAAATTCAAAGATTAATTTTAAACAATATTACACTTTAAAATTTTGAACTGATTTAATCTCTATGATAATTTCACCATTAACGTGAGGTATTTTATGTATTTTGTTCAGCATGAAGTACATCATTTTATTATATGACCAATACGAAAACAGGCCTAGTGCAGGGCCAGTTACGAGTTATTAAATGGCTAAGACTCGGGCCAGTTAAGGCCCATGTGTGGTCCTAGTCTTTAATCCAGATCTGGGCCACTACAGGGCCGTCATTCTTTGTGGTGTGTGGGCCGAGGGAAATGTGGTGTTGTGTGGACCGGAACTGGGCCAGAAAAGAAATGCCATGTGGGATTTAAAAGTGAACTGTTGAATATGAATATTAAAGACCTGTAGCGGGCAGTCTAATGCAATTCAAATTAGCTTAAAAAGCAGCAAAGAAGAACCTGTTGTTTGTGCATGTCGAGTCCACCTGTGAAGCGTTTGATTGTAGGCTACTGCTTGCTGCTGAACTCAAACGATCGATCTTTAATTCTCAGGCACTGTTTCCACCTGGCATTAAGATTTGTTAAGAAGTGTTTAAGTTGATCTGATCACAAGTAGATGCATTTCCGTTTACACTTGGTCTCTTTTGTTCACTTTCAACCACTTCTGTCCTGATTTTCAGCAATGAAAACCCCAAGAAGCTTTATGGCAAGTTTTACGACAGTGATATTAAATGATCATTGATGCTGTGTTTCAGGTAAGGTGCGTTTGAATGAGAAATGCCTTCAAAGAATGGATCTCACAAAACGTACTCGGTTGCTAACGTAACCTCGGTTCCCTGAGAGTAGGGAACGAGTATTGTGTAGCTAATATGCAGTGGGGAAACTCCTTTCCTCGAGAAATATTGAAGCCTATATTTAAAACGCAGTGCAGCTGCACAGCGAGCACAGCAGAGCGTCTAGCTCGCCCATTGGCTGTGCTGCAGCAACTGCACATCCTATGCGAGCACGTCAGAGCACGGGGCATTTGGCTGTAAAGAGCCCATATTTCGCCATCATATGAGGTTTAAATTGACTGAAGCGACAAACTCTGACAGATTGCAATAGTGTGGCAGGCTACGCAGTACTCGTTCCCTACTCTCAGGGAACCGAGGTTACGTTAGTAACCGAGTATGTTCCCTTTCGAGAACGGTCACTTCGTATTGCGTAGCTAATACGCAGTGGGGACGCAATGTAACACACCGCACTATTAGTAACTGGCTGAATACACTGCAAGCCTAGGGAAGCACCCAGAGGCCCACAGAAACAAGCCATAATAAAAAAACCAACATAAGTGACAGTAACCGGACCTGAGTCAGGTTTCATGAATAAGGGGGCTGGAGCGCCTGACCAGGCTAGCTCTATAACATAAGTCCCAGGACGATTGTGCTTATGGACAGTAATATGTTAGATAGATAAGACCAGAGACCGTCGGGTCTAGTTATCATATTGAGAGGACTCGAGCCTGCAGGCAAGGAACCTCCATGTTATAAAATCTCACAAATGTGGATGGCGAGGACCAGCCGGCAGCTGCACATTTGTCTTGAATTGATACACCAGTAGACCAGGCCCACGAAGAGGCCATGCCTCTTGTAGAGTGGGCTCAAGCGCCTATGGGGCAAACCTGGCCCACCAAGGCACATGCTAGAGAGATGTTGTCCACTATCCATCTAGATAGTCTCTGCTTCGTGACCAGAGACCCTTTGGTGCGGCCACCGAAGCAAACAAAGAGCTGTTCTGATTGCCTGAAAGGCGCAGAATGCTCCAGGTAAATTTTTAAAGCTCTGACAGGGCAGAGCATATTAGCCTCCCCATCGTTCTCCGTGGGTGGAAGAGCTGATAATGTAATAACCTGCGCTCTGAACGGAGTTGAGAGCACTTTAGGTACATATACATGCCTTGGCTTGAGCGTGACTCCAACCCCAAACTCCAAGCAGGAAGGGCTCACAGAGAGCGCCTGCAGATCTCCCACTCGCTTAACTGATGCCAGAGCCAAAAGGAGAGTAGTTTTCAGCGAAAGTGGCTTAATATCAGCCGACTGCAGCGGCCCTAAGGACCGTGGAGAGGTCCCAAGCCGGTACAGAAGGGGGCCTGGGTGGGGGGTTCATCCCCTGAGAAAACAAACGACGAGGTCGTTTCTCCCCAGTGATTGGCCAGCCACAGGAGCATGGTAGGCTGCTATGGCTACCACGTACTTTGAGCGTGGATGGGGAGCAACCCATATCCAACAGCTCTTGTAGGAAGGAGAGTACCACTGATACCTCGCAGTGAGCAGTGATGGGAATAACGGCGTTATAAATAAACGGTAACGAGTAACGAGTAATCAAACGAATTACCCTGTTAATTCCCTGTTACAACGCCATTACCGTTACTGATAATAAAATGCGGTGTTACAATAATTGAGCTCACTGAAGTGGTTTTCATCGGCTCTCTCTCAACCATAGGACCTGCAAAGTTTTTTTCTCTGGTGTGTGTGTGTGTGTGTTGGGGGGCGGGGTAGGGTGGGACACAAAACTGGTGATGATTGGTAGGTGGGTGTGTGTTGGGGTGGGAGACAACCACATAACTGATGATGAATGGCTTAGGTAGAATAAATTTGACCAACAAGAGCAGGCAGAATAGTGCTCTGTGCGGCGGGTTTCCACTGTTGTTCACTCACAAGCTCATGCACAGTCGCACACACCAACGACCAGGAGTCAGAGAGATGGCAAGTCCAACGAATTCAAAGGTAGCTTTCGCAAACTGGAAGTATAAGCACTACTTTTCCCTCCTTGAGGTGAAAGGCAAGAATGTTTATGTAACGTGTAACTTATTCCCAAGAAGAAAGAGTCTCTCCTCGTCGGTGGCAAGTAATTCTAATCCAATGACGCACCTCACATCGTCACATGCCGCCACAAAATGAGTGGCTAAGAACGCAGGTAATAACGTGAGCTCCACGACAAAATTACAGACTAAGAACACAGGTGATAACGTGAGCTCCGCTACCAAAGGAGAAGACGGAGCCACGACATCAAAGCAACTAAAACTAGATTTTTCTCCTCCGCAAACTCTTAGCACTCAGACAGAATTAAACAAAATAATATCTAGATATATAGTTGAGGACATGCTGCCGTTGTCGACAGTTGAGTCAGATTCTTTCCGGGCAATCATTGCGAAAATACCCGTGAGAGAGGGGGTGGGCCCTCCATGCAAAAATACTTATTTTAAAGTATATAGACGCAGAGTATGCCAGAATGAATGCCGAACTCAAAAAGACCATTGAACAGGAAGAATATATCTCTACAACAGCCGATATTTGGACTGCACATAATAAAAGCTATCTTGGCGTAACTGCGCATTGGATAAATCCAAACAGCATGGAGCGAGGGAAAGCAGCCCTAGCATGCAGAAGATTCAAGGGTCGTCATACTCATGACATGATTGCATTGAGCTTGACGTTCACTCATCCTATGGCATATCCCATAAAATGACATCAACTGTCATGGATAATGGCTCTAATTTTGTCAAGGCCTTCAAAAGATACCAGCCAGTCGAAGAGGAGGATGACGAGGATGAGGTGACTTTTACGGACATTAATGATGTATTGCAAAACAGTGGTGGTGATGATAATGATGGTGAAGTTGTGATCACTTTGCCGCCACATCAGAAATGTGCTGCACACACTTTAAATCTTGTTTCATGTACTGATATTGACAAGTGGCTACTGTCAAAACCACAAACAAAAGCTATATACAGAAGCGCTACCACAAAATGACTAGACTAGCTAAGAATACAATTTTTAGAAAGCAATTACAGCTTTGGTCTTTACTCGAATGGATTATTGTAACTCCCTTTTTTATGGAATTGAGTCAAGATCTCTAGCCCGCCTTCAGAAAGTCCAAAATGCAGCGGCTAGGATGATAAGTCTGCCAAAAAGCACGACTCTGTTACACCGCTTTTGATCTCTTTGAAATGGCTGCCTGTACGCTTCCGGATTGTGTAAGATCCTTATTCTTGTTTTTCAGGCTCTCCACATTCAGGCACCTGTGTACTTATCCAATATGCTGTCACTTTATGCTCCACCTAGATCCTTGAGATCGGAGAATCGTCATCTTTTATGTGTGAGTAGGACAAAATTGTCTCATTTACAAGCAGGCGCAGAACGCGCATTCTAGCTGACAGTCGGCTGTAGTTCTCTCGGTGTGTTCAAGTGCAGCTTTTTACCCCAGCGCAAGGCAACAGCACAGTCAGCTTTCATCAGCACTAGTTCGTCGGCGTCGGCTTGGTGTGTTCCAGGCTTTATACAGTCTTCAGGGAGAAAACAACTGTTTCCATGGTACACTCCTACCTACACTGGAGACATTGATTTTCAAGACCTTGGAACTGAAGAGTGGCCTGCAAATCCTAATTGACCTTCCAGAAGCAGTTGTCACGATAAGAACTTTAATTTACAGTTTTTTTTATTCGCTTTGGTACTATTATCGCAAGTATGTGGTAAAACCTCACAACTGTTAGTACAAAACTCAAAGCAGATCATCAAAAAGTCTGTTTTTTCAAACATGTAATCACATGTTCAATTGACTAAGTACAACGCACAAAGAGGAGGAGGAGGAGGAGGAGGAGGAGGGCAAGAAAGGAGGAGGGAAAATATTGCTTGTGATGTCTATGAAGTGCTCTGGTCTGGCCTGACCCAGCCCAAAGACAAGAAGAAGCACACTGATCACATCTTTACTCCTTTGATTTTTGTCCCTTTTAGTATTGTATACTGTAGTATAGTGCATTGTAGACTGTATACTGTACAATGAACAAATTGTATGGCCTGAACATTGTGCTTTCCATTTGTTAACAGCACTGACTGCTCAATAGATTTTGACTGGTTGCAGGTTCATATCAACAAAGAACAAGAATTACAGTATCACAGAGACAAAGGACAAGTTTGTGAGATGCAGGGAATAGTTGTCATGATTCCTGTCTTGTGTTCCCCTTGTCTTGTGTGGACTTATTTCCTGTTCTGTGCCATGTTTTGTAGTCCTTTGCAGTTTTCTAGTTTATTAGTCTTCCCAGGTGTTTCTAATTAGCCACACCCCCTTGTTATCTTGTTTAGCTTGTTGGTCCCTGTGTATTTATAGCCCTTGTGTTTCACTTGTTACTTTGTCAGTTGTTGTACGTGTACTGGTTGTACCTCCCTGTGATTCCCAAGGTTTTGTTCTTTTGTTCTTTTGTTCTTTTGTTCTTTTGTTCTTTTGTTCTTTTGTTCTTTTGTTCTTTGAGTTCTGTGTTCTCTGTTTTGTGTTACTTTATTAAATCACCCTGTGTTTAGATCCTCGTCTTCGTCTGTCTTCCTCAGCAACATTACAATAGTACTGTAAAAATAGGGGTACAAGGAGGAGGAAGAACAAAAAATAAAATTGCAAAGAAGAAAGCAGAGTAGTAATGTCTGATCATTTTTGAGCTACTATGATAGAACATGTTTTCGTTCATCAAAAGACAATGACGGAAAAATATGAAATTTGTTTTGAGATTAAAAATGTACTTCTCCCTGAGAACTACAGTATATGTTTTTTTTATGTTTTTATTTTGTTTTGTTTTTATCAAGTGCAGTCATACAGTATGTCACAAATGAACTTTTTGATGGTACTAAGGTGTCACGGGTAAGTCTACAAACAGAATAGCAGTCCATAGATATCTTTCGAGAACTATGTGTTTTGAACAATGTGTTTTCTATTTTTTGGTGTATTGTTTAATGACTGCTTGATAGTGTATATCATTTTGATCACTTTGTTTATGATTTGAGAGCAGTGTTTGATTTTGAACACAGGTAAAACTGTTTTGAGGCGAAAGTTTCATTTTGCAAGAGGAGTCAGAGGTTTTGTAAATAGTGCTTGAAGATGAGGTTTTGTGTTTAATGCTTTCCGAAAATGGAGCAAGGTTTCAGAAATTGTGTTTTAGCAATTGAGAAAAACTGTAATGGTTAATCACTGAACCGTTTGGTAAACCTATAGATTTTCATTTCAGCAATATACAGTATATGGATTTTGAGAACTACATACAGTAAATAAAATGTGTATTTGTATGAACATATAAATTATGTGTAACCACACATGATGAATACTCGTTATTGCTAATTGATTTCACATAGTGGTAACCACAATTGGTCACCATATATAAAAGTGGGGGTGTAAACACTGGCAATTTCTTTCAACATGGAGCAGGATAGACAGCAAGGAAGAGGAAGAGCTCGTGGACAAGGGATCCGTCAGAGAGGTGGGCATGGGCACCAACAGAGAGGTCAGAGAGGTGGGCATGGGCACCAACAGAGAGGTCAGAGAGGTGGGCACCAACAGAGAGGTCAGAGAGGTGGGCACCAACAGAGAGGTCAGAGAGGTGGGCATGGGCACCAACAGAGAGGTGGCCATGGGGCCCGTCAAAGGGTTGGTCATCAGAGAGAGGGAGGCAGAACTGTTGTCTCTAATGAAGTCCGGGCCATCATTGTTGATCATGTGGTGAACCGAGGCCTTACTATGGCAGAGGCTGCCAGATTAGTTGATCCAAATCTAAAAAGATCAACTGTCAATTCTATCATCCGAACTTTTCGCCAAGAAAACCGGTAAGTGTGGAGGATGTAAACTATTACATTTACAGTAAATTGTAATGCATGTAAATTCATCAGACATGTTACAGTATACGTACAGTATGATCTATTGACAGTATACTCTGTTCTATGCTTAGAATTGACAGAAAACCCCACAGTGGTGGCCGCGGCCGTGTGCTGACCGACCAGCAAGAGTGGGCAGTGGTGGAAATGGTGAGGGCCAGGAATGATATACAGCTGTCAGAAATAAAGCAGGCAATTGAGGAGAACAATGACACCTTTGCCAATGTGGCATCCATCAGCCTACCAACAGTAGGCCGTCTTTTAAAGAGGCACCAGGTATCAATGAAACACATTTACCTGGTGCCTTTTGAGAGAAACAATGACCGGGTGAAACAACTAAGGGCTGAGTATGTTCAGGTACTGCACTATATTACTGTTACTATTCGATGCATCACTTACAGTATGTCATATGTATATTGGAACAACACTGTAAAAAGAACTAACCAAAATATATATTTTTAGAGGGTTTTGGTGCTTGACGCTGATGTGAACCATCACAAGTATATTTTTGTTGATGAAGCGGGCTTTAACCTGGCCAAAACTCGTCGCCGTGGACGGAACATCATCGGCCAACGGGCCACTGTCCAAGTGCCTGGACAACGTGGAGGAAACATCTCCATGTGCGCAGCTATCTCTGAAGATGGTGTCGTAGGACGTAGGCCATTACTTGGCTCCTATAATGCTGCACATCTTATTGAGTTTCTCAATGAAATTGAGCCGGCCTGTCAAGGTGAAGGGGTCACCTATGTAATTGTGTGGGACAATGTCAGGTTCCACCACGCAGAGGTAGTTCAAGCATGGTTTCAGGCCCATCCCCGATTCATGACCCTCTACCTGCCTCCATACTCTCCTTTCCTCAACCCTATTGAGGAATTTTTTTCAGCATGGAGGTGGAAGGTCTATGATCGCCGACCCCTTGAGCGTGCCACCCTCCTTCAGGCCATGGATGATGCATGTGATGACATCAGTGTAGACCAATGTCAAGCATGGATTCGTCATGCCAAAAGGTTTTTTCCAAGGTGCATGAACAATGATAACATTCATTGTGATGTGGACGAGAATCTATGGCCAAATGCTCAAGACAGGCTTGATTGATCCAAATGAATGTAATGTGTGCACTAAATGTTATGTTTTGTTCTCATTTAGTTACATTTCATCATAGAAAGTATAGGGGAGAGTGGGGTGATTTGTGCCAGGGGGGAAGTAGTTCCACCCTTGTTTCTGGAAAAACATAGAATAAATTGGTCATGTGACCACATAATTTTGAAAAACAATCACTTTTACTCGTCCTCCAAAGAAGAGAGACACATGGCATGAGAGTTAAGCACATTTTAGTGCAAAAAACAGTTTTTTCCCTTTCAAAGTAAAATTTCTATGATTAAGGTTTTTTGATTGTAGTGTCTGAACAATTATAGACAAGTTTGAAAACATTTCACACATGTTTTAGTGCTTTAGTAGGCTACACAATGAGTCTATACAGTTAGCATGATGTTAGCTCTTAACTGCTGGATCATGCTAGTTTTTCAAACTTGTGGGTCTGGGGTGATTTGTGCCAAAGGGCCTGGGTTAAGTTGTGCCAGATGCAGACCACCTAGACCTATATACTCACAGGGGATAATCTTGAGAAGTGAGGAGATGGGCATGCCTCATCATTGTTTGATTTAGGCCTGCCTGCTATTTGTTTAATTTAGCTAACACTGATTTCAGTTTTGAGTTTGCACTATGTTATTAAAGAGAAGTTTTATTCCGTTTTTAAGTGGCCTATGTCACAATAGGATGTTTAGAAATTAGCCTAGTCACTTTATTCTTATATGTTACATAATTGACAGACAGTGCTATGTCAACAGGCATCTATTGCCAAAGCCTTTTTGCCTGAAATGATTCACAAATATCATATATTGTGTTGCTATGGTGCTCTAAATGGTTGCTAGGTCGTAGCTTGATAGCTTCACAATGATCCCGAGAGACTGATTGGTCGTCTGAGTAAAATGAGCTCGCCCCCTTGTCTCTATGACACTGTGATCCAGAGTTATGTTCAATACAAAATCCCTATGCAATTGACCATAGTAGGAAAAACGCATGCTATGGTATTCCAGGGTGACAATATCTAAATAAACCTTAAATGAGTAATTTTGTATTGAATTTATCTTGCTTTTGTGGCAGCTTCGACTAGAGGTACACTAAAGATTTAAGAAAGTTACCGACTACGCCACCCGGGGGCCTCTTTCCGGGGAAATGCCCTTTAATTAAATAAGGCTCAAAGGTTCATTGTATCAGAGTCAGGTATCAGACATGGAGTAGAAAATAGTACAAAACTTTATTTCCTCAAAACGTATCAAATTTTATTTAAGACAACACCAATAAATCAAAAATAATCTGAACACAAGATTACACGGATGCTCACTTCAGAATGGGGCGCTGGCTCTCTTTAGCAGAACGGATATAGCAATCATACGTGCACACTCACTGCACACTCACTTCACACCTCACTGTGAACACAGCATTCAGGCAAAAGAACCCACCACCCCAATCGGGAAGAGACGCTTATTTTCTGCCACTGGCTGCCCCAATTCTGAAGAGAGAAGAAAAAAAATAACACGAAACACACAAACAATATAAAAAACATTAAACAGAGCAGCTGGCGATTTAAGACACAATTTTAAAAGAGTTCACCACATCAGTTTGGCTCATCAAATCGAGGTGCCGCGTCCGGTCACCCCTACAATGCTGGGTGGACAGAAATGGGCACAACAGCCACCAATGTTAAAATAGAGAAACACCTCTTTTGGGCTGCCCTCAAGGTATCCACACAAGAAACATACACATACATAAACTTGGTCACACACCAAATATGTCACACAGAATATATACATATATATATGGATAATAGAGCAGCAGCGCGTTAACACGCGAACTGAAAGAGTCAATGAGGCTTGCTAGCCAGTTCAATAGAACAGACACACTCGGGACAGCCCCGTCTCACTTTGAGCTAGAGTTGTAATCACGGTAACGAGTCGAATAAAGTCTAAAAAGACAGCAAACACAATGCAGACAGCAAAAGGGAACATCCACACAGCGGTTTAGCTGCTATAACGTTATGAACCCAGAGAAAGCCCACTGTAACGTCTTGCGCACGTTGGCCCGCACCTTAAACAAAAAAATACAAAATATTAATTTACCCGGCTACTAGCAATCATGTATTCGTCAGCTGTTCAAACATACCTGTAGTGCGATTCACACGGTACCCAAACAGCTTTATTAAACACTCATTAAAATCACGACATCCCACAGAGTTCCTCTGTCCAACCTTTAACAGTTAAAATCATGAAGTCCCTGTGAGACAAACCCACAAACAAGCCATGCTAGTATAGTCACTGCCAACAGCTCTTACCGTACAAACATTCACACGTCCCGCCGGAAACACGGTGTCTTGCTCAAATGACGCAGAGAGAACGCACTCCCATAGCGACACCCCTTTATACGGAAGGAACGCAATTAAAGGGCACACCCCCTTTATATTATATAACACGACAGAAATAAATAGTACTGCTACAGTCTACCCCCCCCTTTGTCATCGTCGTCCCGACGGTGAAACATCTAAAGGGTATTACCCCACAAGACCCTAATTACGAGCCTTCTTGCCATGACGGCTACACAAGAGACACCGGTTACAAGTGCTCAGCCTTGACGGCTACACGGAAGACACGAGAGACACTGGTTACAAGTGCTCTGCCATGACGGCTACACAGGAGACACTGGTTACAAGCGCTCTTGCCTTGACGGCTACAGAAGAAACACTGGTTACAAGTGCTCTGCCTTGACGGCTACAGAAGAAACACGAGAGACACTGGTTACAAGTGCTCAGCCTTGACGGCTACACGGAAGACACGAGAGACACTGGTTACAAGTGCTCAGCCTTGACGGCTACACGAAAGACACGAGAGACACTGGTTACAAGTGCTCTGCCTTGACGGCTACACGGAAGACACGAGAGACACTGGTTACAAGTGCTCTGCCATGACGGCTACACAGGAGACACTGGTTACAAGCGCTCTTGCCTTGACGGCTACAGAAGAAACCTGGTTACAAGTGCTCTGCCTTGACGGCTACAGAAGAAACACGAGAGACACTGGTTACAAGTGCTCAGCCTTGACGGCTACACGGAAGACACGAGAGACACTGGTTACAAGTGCTCAGCCTTGACGGCTACACGAAAGACACGAGAGACACTGGTTACAAGTGCTCTGCCATGACAGCTACACAGGAGACACTGGTTACAAGCGCTCTTGCCTTGACGGCTACAGAAGAAACACGAGAGACACTGGTTACAAGCGCTCTTGCCTTGACGGCTACACGGAAGACACGAGAGACACTGGTTACAAGTGCTCTGCCATGACGGCTACACAGGAGACACTGGTTACAAGCGCTCTTGCCTTGATGGCTACACGGGAAACACAAGAGACACTGGTTGCAAGTGCTCTACCATGATGGCTACAGAAGAAACACGAGAGACACTGGTTACAAGCGCTCTTGCCTTGACGGCTACACGGAGCTGCAGCCAATGACACGACCGCAGGCGATCCTGGCCCCATGGCTCAAACCTCAACCCAAAACAAGTTTCTGTAATGGTTGACACCATGGAACCAGTATCTATTAAACAGGGTACCTGGACACCCCCAATATTAACAATAAGGTGTGGACAAGAGGAAACTAAGTGGGATGTCGATTCGTTACTATTAAAAACATTAGAGCCACGTGCGCTGCCTACCGAACTATGGCTCTGAAGCCCGGTAAGAACTAGTTTTCCGAAGGATTAGGGCCGGACAATGGCCTTGGTTGACTGGACAAGGGGGCAACAAGAGGGCGTGACGGGGGACAACGTTCCCCATAGCATTCTCGTGCAAAATGACCTGGTTGTTGACACCTTCTACAGATCAATTGGATTGAATGAGATGCACGACCACGTGAAAAGGTATTTTGGTTACGGTTCATAGTTTGGGTGAGCAGATTTATCTGCTGTTGCTGCTGACGCAGCATCTCTCGCAGCTCACCAAGTTCAGACGATTGACCTCCCGGAACCGAACTAGGACCTCCCGGAACCGGACCAGAACCTCCCCGAACCGGACCTGGACCTCGAACTGGGACCCACCTATTAAAGGGACCGACTGAGTTTGACCCCTGACACCACCTGGCATTCCCTCCCTTTCCCAACGGATTGCTTCCCCCCGGACCTCTAACAACGTTACAGTGGGCTGCTGCCTTATCAATTGTTTCAACTCTCGACGAAGTGCGTCACAGACACACACTCAACGAATTTATCCCTCAGCTCTTGTAGCTCATTATCCACGATGCACTGCAAATGGTACCTAGTCAAAACACCACTGCACAGTCACCAACGTTCTGCAAACATACAAAACAATGACAAAACACTCCCCAAGTCTGAATCTGAACAACTGAATACATCCTGCCGACTACGCCAAATGTGCAGCTTTGACTAGAGGTACACTAAAGATTTAAGAAAGTTACCGACTACGCCAACCGGGGGCCTCTTTCCGGGGAAATGCCCTTTAATTAACTAAGGCTCAAAGGTTCGTTGTATCAGAGTCAGGTATCAGACATGGAGTAGAAAATAGTACAAAACTTTATTTCCTCAAAACGTATCAAATTTTATTTAAGACAACACCAATAAATCAAAAATAATCTGAACACAAAATTACACGGACGCTCACTTCAGAATGGGGCGCTGGCTCTCTTTAGCAGAACGGATATAGCAATCATACGTGCACACTCACTGCACACTCACTTCACACCTCACTGTGAACACAGCATTCAGGCAAAAGAACCCACCACCCCAATCGGGAAGAGACGCTTATTTTCTGCCACTGGCTGCCCCAATTCTGAAGAGAGAAGAAAAAAAATAACACGAAACACACAAACAATATCAAAAACATTAAACAGAGCAGCTGGCGATTTAAGACACAATTTTAAAAGAGTTCACCACATCAGTTTGGCTCATCAAATCGAGGTGCCGCGTCCGGTCACCCCTACAATGCTGGGTGGACAGAAATGGGCACAACAGCCACCAATGTTAAAATAGAGAAACACCTCTTTTGGGCTGCCCTCAAGGAATTTGAGAAGAAACTCAAGAAACATACACATACATAAACTTGGTCACACACCAAATATGTCACACAGAATATAAACATATATATATGGATAATAGATCCAGCAAACTCAAACCAATGAAAAAGAAAATATATATAAAGTTAATCCACAAAACAATAAACTCAAGAAAATTATATAATGTTTAAGGAAAACAAAATGTAGAAGAGTTGGTGACAGTTAAGTGGTTGATCGGATACCTGGGCGCCACTGAAGGTTTATGACTCAATTTATTTACTCACAGCACAGTTGATGAAATACCATGCCAACGGCCCACAGTCCTCGGACCAGCTGATGGAGCACGCGCTTGGCGTAAACAATGGATGTGGCTAGGGGTCGAGCAGCAGCGCGTTAACACGCGAACTGAAAGAGTCAATGAGGCTTGCTAGCCAGTTCAATAGAACAGACACACTCGGGACAGCCCGTCTCACTTTGGCTAGAGTTGTAATCACGGTAACGAGTCGGATAAAGTCGAAAAAAACAGCAAACACAATGCAGACAGCAAAAGGGAACATCCACACAGCGGTTTAGCTGCTATAACGTTATGAACCCAGAGAAAGCCCACTGTAACGTCTTGCGCACGTTGGCCCGCACCTTAAACAAAAAATACAAAATATTAATTTACCCGGCTACTAGCAATCATGTATTCGTCAGCTGTTCAAACATACCTGTAGTGCGATTCACACGGTACCCAAACAGCTTTATATTAAACACTCATTAAAATCACGACATCCCACAGAGTTCCTCTGTCCAACCTTTAACAGATAAAATCATGAAATCCCTGTGAGACAACCCCACAAACAAGCCATGCTAGTATAGTCACTGCCAACAGCTCTTACCGTACAAACATTCACGCGTCCCGCCGGAAACACGGTGTCTTGCTCACATGACGCAGAGAGAACGCACTCCCATAGCGACACCCCTTTATACGGAAGGAACGCAATTAAAGGGCACACCCCCTTTATATTATATAACACGACAGAAATAAATAGTACTTCTACACTTTCATATAGCATTACGGTTCATAACATTAAAATGTTCTTTTACTTCAGAAATCACTGGCACAATTTACCCCCAATGTATTCCCCCAAAGGCACAACTTCCCCCGCACCAGGGGCAAGTTGTGCCATGAGACCACTTTTTTCCCAAGAGCTATATTTCTGAAAATTTATTTCAGATCCAAAGTTTTTGTTCTCAGGGATGCACCACATCCTGAAATATATGTACATCCTTAAGTTGAAGGCATTACTGCCATGGCCTCACTTTAAAGTCACTTTGAGTAAAAACTGGCACAACTCACCCCACTTTCCCCTACCTATGTTACAATTATATCTGAAAAATAAAAACTAATTTGCCCAAATGATTGTAGAAGATGTCTTCATTGATCCTTCACTTGATTACACATAGGATGGATATTTTGGAAATTATAGATTATGTAAATGTTGGGTAATGTAAGTGTATTGCCTAATGTGAAAACTATGTAATCTGTTTTTTATAGTACCGTAGCATATTAACGAGTTTGCTTGCCCATAAAATCTTTAAGATATTAGGTTAAACTTATTTGGCTTGCTGTCCACTGAAGAGGGGCTCGATGAAGCAGCTTCAACTCGAGCTCTGATATACCCCCCAGTGGCTAAATGTAGGATATGATAATTGAAGGGCAAGGTACCTGAGATGAAGGTGGAGTTTGGGGAGGTGGAGGGATACTGGAACAGCTGATGCTAGAGAGAGGTAAGCGGCTGCTTATATACTCAGGCTGTTGATTGAAAGATTAGATGGGCTCACTCCTCCCTAACTTGCGTTTAGGAACTTCATTTAACGAGTTTGCTTGCCCATAAAATCTTTAAGATATTAGGTTAAACTTATTTGGCTTGCTGTCCACTGAAGAGGGGCTCGATGAAGCAGCTTCAACTCGAGCTCTGATATACCCCCCAAAAGTGTCGGATAAAAATTTGGGACAGCAAGTTAGAATAGCATGATCGAATAATTAAGAAACTTAGAAAATACAGAATGCCTAAGAGCTTTAAAACATTCTACCCCCCCAAAAAGTGGAAATCTAAAGCTGTATGGGGCATGGATAGATGCTGGTGCAGCAGGGATGTTTAACGGGGCACCTGTGGTAACTCTGGCTGGACTGCGTCTCCCTACTATGCCCACCATGTGGGGCTATGAGTGGAGCTCCGGCGGGAGCTGTGTTTGAAAGAGTGTGCCTGGAACAAAATGAGCTTGTGGGACCGTAGCATATTAATTTCAGCACTTCTAAGGCCGATTTGAAACACATATCTTGCATTGTTTGCCGTTGGATGAACTGATTGTTAAAAGTACTAAAATGAAAGAAGATCATACTGTTGTGTTTCGGTGATTAAACCAAATGTTCTCGTTACATATTACAATAATCTTGTGTTTGAAACAATGATTAGGTGGACTGAAAACATATGCAACTGACTGAAAGCATTACATCAGGTTTTGAAAGAATGACTAGCTGCGTTTCAAGTGTGATCAGTTTGGATTTTTGTACTAAGAGTTTTGAAAATGTACACCTTACTTGTGAAAATAGTACCAAAGCGAATACAAAAAACTGTAAAAGTACTAAATTGAAAGAAGATCATACTGTTGTGTTTCTGTGATTAAACCAAATGTTCTCATTACATATTACAATAATCTTGTGTTTGAAACAATGATTATGTGGACTGAAAAGTGTATAACTGTAATGAAAGCATGAGATCAGGTTTTGAAAGAATGACTAGCTATGTTACAAGTGTGATCAGTTTGGATTTTTGTACTAAGAGTTTTGAAAATGTACACCTGACTTGTGAAAATAGTACCAAAGCAAATAAAAAAAACTGTAATAACCACCATGATGTTCAAAGGACACGCATGTGTGTGTGTGTGTGTCTGTGTGTGTGAGAGAGAGAGAGAGAGAGAGAGATACAGATAAGTATACTACTAAGAGTTTTGAAAATGTACACCTTACTTGTGAAAATAGTACCCAAGCGATTAAAAAAAAACTGTAAAAATACTAAACTGAAAGAAGATCATACTGTTGTGTTTCTGTGATTAAACCGAATGTTCTCATTACATATTACAATAATCTTGTGTTTGAAACAATGATTATGTGGACTGAAAAATGTATAACTGTAATGAAAGCATGAGATCAGGTTTTGAAAGAATGTCTAGCTGTGTTACAAGTGTGATCAGTTTGGATTTTTGTACTAAGAGTTTTGAAAATGTACACCTTACTTGTGAAAATAGTACCAAAGCAAATAAAAAAAACTGTAAATGGATGAGAGTCTGGTTAAAAGCTGGTGTTGATATGGTTTATTAATGGCTGAGAATTGACGTCACTATTAAAACTAGTTCTGGCCCAGTTCATTACCCTGTTATGGTTTTTAAATGGCTGAGACTTGGCCTAGTGTTGGCCCATGTGTAGTCCATGTCTTCAGTCTGAATCTGAGCCACTACAGGGCCGTCATTCTTTGCGGTATGTGGGCTGAGGGAAATGGGGTCCTTTGGAACGGAGCTGGGCCAGATAAAATTTGCTATGTGGGTAACAGCATTACAATAATCTATCCTTGAAGTCATGAACGCATGAACTAATTGTTCCGAATTTGTAATTGAGAGCATATTACGTCATTTAGATATGTTTTTAAGATGGAAGAATGCAGTTTTACAGAAACTAAACGTGACTTTCAAATGAAAGATTGGTATCAAAGAGTACACCCAGGTTCCTAACTGATGAAAAAGACTTGACAGAGCAGCCATCAAGTGTTAGACAGTATTCTAGGTTATTACGTGAGGACGTTTTTGCCCAATAATTAGAATCTCTGTTTTTTTCAGAATTTAGTAGTAGAAAATTACTAGTCATCCAGTTTTTTATATCAGCCATGCATTCCGTTAATTTTGTGAATTGGTAAGTTTCGTCAGGGCGTGAAGAAAAATAGAGCTGATTATCATCTGCATAACAGTGTAAGACTGGAAAAACTGGAAGAACTGGAAGAGAGAGCTACTCTCTGAGATAACAAAGGAAATTAACGTTTGAACTCACTCTTGTGAAGTTAGCATCACCATTTGAGACGCAAAGTCTCACCTCAGAATACATATCTTCCCCCACTCCCCCTCTCTCATGCTGAGATCACATGAAAATCACCCAACAATCCATATGGTTTACAGTTTTTTTTATTCGCTTTGGTACTATTTTCACAAGTTAGGTGTACATTTTCAAAACTCTTAGTGCTAACATCACAACAGATCATCAAAAGTGCACTTTTTTTCAAACATTTCATTATGTTTTCAATTGTGTTAGTACAATACACAAAATCACAAAGTATCCTTTTCACAACACAAAATAAGTGTTTCATCTACATAAATGTTTCATTCACAGTAACTGCCTTTCATAAAGCTCTTACTATCAAACTTTTGATTTGCATCTCTTCTTGTTCAGTTTAATACATTTGTCTATTTAATCCAACTGATCTTAATGGTTAATCAATGAATCATTTGGTACACCTATAGATTTCTATAGATATTGACCAAATGTAATGAATTATTTTAAATGATTTATAGATAATAACCACCCCTATGTTCAAAGTGTGTGGACACGCATGTGTGTGTGTGTGTGTGTGTGTGTGTGTGTGTGTGTGTGTGTGTGAGAGAGAGAGAGAGAGAGAGAGAGAGAGAGAGAGAGAGAGAGAGAGAGAGAGAGAGAGAGAGATACATACAGATACAGAGAAATTTTCCATTTGCAATTACAAATACTGTAAAGCAGAATAGAGTATAAGGGAGAGGAAACAGTCAATGACTGTAAAACATCAGATTGATCAGAGATGCATCAGTAGAAGGGAGACAGACGGCATCAAATACAGCATTTTACATTACAGTATGTATGTGATACTGTAAACAGGTTACCATGGTAGAGACTGCCACATTACTGTAACTCAACCTTCATCTGTAAAGGTCCACTACTGTATAGATTCAGTCAAATGGTATAGGGTGAAATCATTTACTGTATTGCCAGCAAACTCTGTTAGCACATAACCTCATGGCTGTGCTTCATCACACCTTTTGATAACACACTGGATAGATACTAT
Organism: Leuciscus idus; assembly: GCA_021554675.1. Taxonomy (NCBI): domain Eukaryota; kingdom Metazoa; phylum Chordata; class Actinopteri; order Cypriniformes; family Leuciscidae; genus Leuciscus; species Leuciscus idus. The sequence goes on along the minus strand of CM038635.1, from coordinate 11,071,100 downwards.
TACAAACATTATGGATTCAATTACTTCTAATGTGGTAACTGTAGCCTGAATTACTGTAGTTAATTCAAAAACAATGGTGATTTGAAACATGTATCTTGCATTGTTTGCTGTTGAATGAACTGATTGTTAAAAGTACTAAATTGAAAGAAGATCATACTGTTGTGTTTCTATGATTAAACCGAATGTTCTCATTACATATTACAATAATCTTGTGTTTGAAACAATGATTATGTGGACTGAAAAATGTATAACTGTAATGAAAGCATGAGATCAGGTTTTGAAAGAATGTCTAGCTGTGTTACAAGTGTGATCAGTTTGGATTTTTGTACTAAGAGTTTTGAAAATGTACACCTTACTTGTGAAAATAGTACCAAAGCAAATAAAAAAACTGTAAATGGATGAGAGTCTGGTTAAAAGCTGGTGTTGATATGGTTTATTAATGGCTGAGAATTGACGTCACTATTAAAACTAGTTCTGGCCCAGTTATGGTTTTTAAATGGCTGAGACTTGGGCTAGTGTTGGCCCATGTGTAGTCCATGTCTTCAGTCTGAATCTGAGCCACTACAGGGCCGTCATTCTTTGCGGTATGTGGGCTGAGGGAAATGGGGTCCTGTGGAACGGAGCTGGGCCAGATAAAATTTGCTATGTGGGTAACAGCATTACAATAATCTATCCTTGAAGTCATGAACGCATGAACTAATTGTTCCGAATTTGTAATTGAGAGCATATTACGTCGTTTAAATATTTTTTTAAGATGGAAGAATGCAGTTTTACAGAAACTAAACGTGACTTTCAAATGAAAGATTGGTATCAAAGAGTACACCCAGGTTCCTAACTGATGAAAAAGACTTGACAGAGCAGCCATCAAGTGTTAGACAGTATTCTAGGTTATTACGTGAGGACGTTTTTGCCCAATAATTAGAATCTCTGTTTTTTCAGAATTTAGTAGTAGAAAATTACTAGTCATCCAGTTTTTTATATCAGCCATGCATTCCGTTAATTTTGTGAATTGGTAAGTTTCGTCAGGGCGTGAAGAAAAATAGAGCTGATTATCATCTGCATAACAGTGTAAGACTGGAAAAACTGGAAGAACTGGAAGAGAGAGCTACTCTCTGAGATAACAAAGGAAATTAACGTTTGAACTCACTCTTGTGAAGTTAGCATCACCATTTGAGACGCAAAGTCTCACCTCAGAATACATATCTTCCCCCACTCCCCCTCTCTCATGCTGAGATCACATGAAAATCACCCAACAATCCATATGGTTTACAGTTTTTTTTATTCGCTTTGGTACTATTTTCACAAGTTAGGTGTACATTTTCAAAACTCTTAGTGCTAACATCACAACAGATCATCAAAAGTGCACTTTTTTTCAAACATTTCATTATGTTTTCAATTGTGTTAGTACAATACACAAAATCACAAAGTATCCTTTTCACAACACAAAATAAGTGTTTCATCTACATAAATGTTTCATTCACAGTAACTGCCTTTCATAAAGCTCTTACTATCAAACTTTTGATTTGCATCTCTTCTTGTTCAGTTTAATACATTTGTCTATTTAATCCAACTGATCTTAATGGTTAATCAATGAATCATTTGGTACACCTATAGATTTCTATAGATATTGACCAAATGTAATGAATTATTTTAAATGATTTATAGATAATAACCACCCCTATGTTCAAAGTGTGTGGACACGCATGTGTGTGTGTGTGTGTGTGTGTGTGTGTGTGTGTGTGTGTGTGTGTGTGTGTGTGAGAGAGAGAGAGAGAGAGAGAGAGAGAGAGAGAGAGAGAGAGAGAGAGAGAGAGAGAGAGAGAGAGAGAGAGAGAGAGAGAGAGAGAGATACATACAGATACAGAGAAATTTTCCATTTGCAATTACAAATACTGTAAAGCAGAATAGAGTATAAGGGAGAGGAAACAGTCAATGACTGTAAAACATCAGATTGATCAGAGATGCATCAGTAGAAGGGTGATCAATCTGATGACGGCATCAAATACAGCATTTTACATTACAGTATGTATGTGATACTGTAAACAGGTTACCATGGTAGAGACTGCCACATTACTGTAACTCAACCTTCATCTGTAAAGGTCCACTACTGTATAGATTCAGTCAAATGGTATAGGGTGAAATCATTTACTGTATTGCCAGCAAACTCTGTTAGCACATAACCTCATGGCTGTGCTTCATCACACCTTTTGATAACACACTGGATAGATACTATTACAAACATTATGGATTCAATTACTTCTAATGTGGTAACTGTAGCCTGAATTACTGTAGTTAATTCAGAAACAATGGTGATTTGAAACATGTATCTTGCATTGTTTGCTGTTGAATGAACTGATTGTTAAAAGTACTAAATTGAAAGAAGATCATACTGTTGTGTTTCTATGATTAAACCGAATGTTCTCATTACATATTACAATAATCTTGTGTTTGAAACAATGATTATGTGGACTGAAAAATGTATAACTGTAATGAAAGCATGAGATCAGGTTTTGAAAGAATGACTAGCTGTGTTACAAGTGTGATCAGTTTGGATTTTTGTACTAAGAGTTTTGAAAATGTACACCTTACTTGTGAAAATAGTACCAAAGCAAATAAAAAAACTGTAAATGGATGAGGGTCTGGTTAAAAGCTGGTGTTGATATGGTTTATTAATGGCTGAGAATTGACGTCACTATTAAAACTAGTTCTGGCCCAGTTCATGCCCTGTTATGGTTTTTAAATGGCTGAGACTTGGGCTAGTGTTGGCCCATGTGTAGTCCATGTCTTCAGTCTGAATCTGAGCCACTACAGGGCCGTCATTCTTTGCGGTATGTGGGCTGAGGGAAATGGGGTCCTGTGGAACGGAGCTGGGCCAGATAAATTTTTCTATGTGGGTAACAGCATTACAATAATCTATCCTTGAAGTCATGAACGCATGAACTAATTGTTCCGAATTTGTAATTGAGAGCATATTACGTCATTTAGATATGTTTTTAAGATGGAAGAATGCAGTTTTACAGAAACTAAATGTGACTTTCAAATGAAATATTGGTATCAAAGAGTACACCCAGGTTCCTAACTGATGAAAAAGACTTGACAGAGCAGCCATCAAGTGTTAGACAGTATTCTAGGTTATTACGTGAGGACGTTTTTGCCCAATAATTAGAATCTCTGTTTTTTCAGAATTTAGTAGTAGAAAATTACTAGTCATCCAGTTTTTTATATCAGCTATGCATTCCGTTAATTTTGTGAATTGGTAAGTTTCGTCAGGGCGTGAAGAAAAATAGAGCTGATTATCATCTGCATAACAGTGTAAGATTACCATGGTTACGAGAAAATACATATGAGAAAATGTATTTCATTTAATGAAAATACTTTGAAAAGACAATAACACACAGAAGACCTTCCCCGCTGACCGAATGCCTCCATTGGGCCGACTGAGTCGGGCTTACAGCAGTGAAAACTAATGTCATACTTCCTAATGATATCCCTCAAGGGTGGCATGTACAGAGTGAACAGCAATGGTCCTAATCGATAAGACTATAAAAGATAAGAGTGAACTATAAGACATCTCTTAATTTACTGCTACAAACTGATAACTGTCAGATAAGTATGATTTAAACCATGCTAATACAATTCCACCAATGGCAAAATAATTTTTTAGTCTTTTTAAAAAAAAATTGTGGTCAATAGTAGCCTATCAAATGCAGCACTAAGATCGAGTAACACTAATAGAGAGATACAACCACGATTGTGACTCTAATGAGAGCTTTCTCTACTATGGTACTATGGTACTAAGGTCTCTACTATGGTACGGTTTAAATCCTGACTGGAAATCCTCGCAGATACCATTTCCATTTCTAAAAAGGAACATAGTTGTGAGGATACTGCCTTTTCAAGTATCTTTGACAGAAAGGCCTGTTATTGACTAGTTCTGTTGGATCAAGTTCGGTTTTTTTTAACAAGCGGTTTAATCATAACCAGCTTAAAAGTTTTTGGTACTTATCCTAATGACAAAGAGGAATTCATAATATTAAAAAGAGGATCTATGACCTCTGGAAGCATCTCTTTCAGTAGCTTAGTTGGTATAGTGTCTAACATACATGTTGTCGATTTAGATGTTAACGAGTTGTAGATGATTTAACGAGTTTAGAAAATTCTTCCTCTCCTATAGCAATGAATGAATTGAATTTTTCCTCAAGGAGACTACAATGTACTCCCTGATGCGATACTGTAGTAGACGGTTGCATAGTTATAATTTTCTCCCTGATATTATCAATCTTGTTAGTAAAGAAGTTCATAGAGTCATTACTGCTATACTGCTTGGAAACGTCTGGGGTTGAAGCTTTATTTTTCGTTAATTAAGCCACTGTTTCAAATAAATATCTAGGGTTTTGTTTATTTTCTTCTAAGAGGGTTGAAAAATAAGCAGAGGGACTCAGGGGTGGAAAGTAATGTAATTGTCTGGTTTTAGCCAGGTTTCTGTCAAAGACAGCACATCTAGGTTATGATCTGTAATCATATCATTAAGTGCTTTTGAAGAAAGTAATAGAAAATTCTGCAACCCGAGCTTTATCATTTGTTCATCTGTATTATATCTGTTTTTTTATTTGTTGAACATCAATAGCATTTTTACCCTTAAATGGGTTTGAGACAGTCTCTATGTAACTCTTCTTCTTCTTTTTTTTTTTTTTCTTTTTTTTTTTTTGGTATTAGTGTTCTTTTAGTTTACAGATTTAAAGTATACAAGGAAAAACCACTGAGCAACACTAAACCAACCTACATAATTAAATGAGTATGATTAAATAAATCTACTACATAACAATCTGAACACAATTGTATTTCCTCATTCATTCAGTGGGGTATGCTCATTTCCAAACCGGTTCTGTGGGCTTTGACTTCTATTAAAGTATAAAGCTTAAGGAATTTATTACTCATTTTCCAAAGTTGTGAAGATCAACGTACCTACTGGTGAAGACATCTACAGGTAGAATAACTAAAAGAAGCATTTCTTATGCAAAGTTTGTGATTTTGATTAAGTTTTCCATCATTTATTTAATTTTTGTTTGTATTTTGATGTTTATTTAATCCATGTCATTTATTCAAGTTAATAGATTCAAAAGTCTGAGACCACTACAATGTAAAATAATAATAATAATAATAATAATTTCCTTTAATTTTTTTGCATGGGTTTTTTTTAATTTTACTTCTATAAATTGAGAACTTACAATTAACTATTTGTTATTTGAACAACTAATTGTTAAGTAAAACATACTTGTTTGCAGAATAGTATTTATTATAGACAACATTTAATTTAATTATGAAATGTTTTATCTTAATTGTAATCCATAAATAATTAATTCCATGAATGTGTATGATATACGATGTATCATTTTAATTTCAGATTCATTTGATTAAATGCATATGTAATCTTTTCCTCAGACATGGAGAGTAAGCGGATGTTTTTAGTGGTTTGCGTGATAGGCTGTGCAGTGTCTTTCATTAAGGCTGAAAGCAAGCTATCAACACCTTTGACTGTAAGAATACCATTTACTCCTTTCCACAATTATTCGGTTCAAAGAACCATTATTAAACAATAACAGACAAATATGTAATTTGTTTATTATCAAGATGTGATTGTTATGAAAGCAATGTAGGCTGTTGATGTTGACAAAGGCATAACTATTTATTTTTTTCCTGTTTTTTTTTTTCCTGATTTTTTCCCCCCATCTTATTCATAGTCCAAAATCACCCGCAATGAGTGTGGAAAAACCAAACAGTGCTCGGACAACCCAAAAGGATGTGATCCTTCGGGTAGCTCCCAGTGTTTCTTCAGCTCAGTTATCTTAACTAACACCAGCCTCACTATTGAGCTCAGTGACAACTCTACTGGATACATCGCTTTAGCAGCTGGAGTGGTATCTAATATCTATCAGGTATACAAAGCACATTTTACAACACACACACTTCAATGCCTCGTTGGACCATACTACCTTAAAGAAAAGACAATAACTTGTTTTGACCAAAAGTCATAAAAAGCTGTAGCCTGGTTAAAACCAGACCATTCTCAGAAGTAACTGAGTTATGGTCTGGCAAAGCTTCATTAATAACTCATTTCCAAAGGGGCGTCACCAACGGACGTCGCTCAAATGCATCTGGGCACAATTGGATAGACCTAAAACCAATCAGAGCGATCGTCATCGTGTAAAGCCATATGCTGCGTCCCAATTCGCCTAAGTTACACTACGCCATAAAAGTATGTACTCTTTTTGTGAAGAAAAGGTATTTACTTTTGAATGTGTAGCAAAAAAGTAGGCAAGCTTTGGGACATACTACTTCGTCATCTTTATCGGACGGATCTGTCGCGTGCATCCTGTCACATAAACTACCCTGTCAATCATCTTGTCACAGTTAAAATCCTCTATTAAATCTAATTTCATTTCCTACCGTTTCGGAGAGAAATGTAGTAGCACGTTCATCTGCCAGTGGGTCTTTCATGGAGACTGTCCTCATGTGTTTGCAATTTTAATATAATAATGCATTTAAAAGTTGCTGCGCCTGGCCTGCGCAATTGGATAGACCTAAAACCAATCAGAGCGATCGTCATCGTGTAAAGCCCGCCCCAACGTTTCTGATTGGTGCCGCGATTTCGAGGGATTAGAAATGGGCTTGAATGAGCTCTTTGCCAGACTACTTGCAGAGCAAATCTAAATTTGCCGGAAGTTGTCTGGGTTTTCCCAGGCTAAAAAAGCTGTGGTGCTCAAGAAACATTTGTTATTATTATCATTGTTGAAAACAGTTTAATTCTAAGGAGTTAGGTACAAAGAGAGTTGAGGCAGGGTATTGATAATAATCCGCCTTCTCCGCTGTCATATACGTTTGTAAGCCCTTTTTTATTCCTCCTAGGTCTTCACATTGAGGTGTCGAGATAATGGAATTTGTATTTAGCTTGTACAATCTCTCCCATGGACTCGGACTATTCGCATGTGGAGAGGCTCTGTGAACAGCAATAAGCAAGGACGCCCCAGTTGAAGAACTGCTTGCGAGTTATCTCTCCCCTGGTGCTTCATCCTTTTTCAAGGCTCTTGCCTTGCCAATGAAGCGAGTGCATTTGGCTCTCAAGGGTGCTGAACGTGTTCACTATGATGAGCCACGGTGAGGGAGCTCCCCTCCCGCTTGACTTTTTTCTTATGAAATAGGTATGAAAGCCAGGTATTTGCACCTTGCAGTTAAGGCCGCTTTGATCGAAGGGTCGCAAGAAGACAGAGTAGAGGCAGATGTTATGATGTATGTCCGCCTCCTCTGCTTACCACCTTTCTGCTCATGGCAAGGCATTTTTAGAGGTAAGAAAGACCCGTGGGGCCCTGCACACCATGAATTCCACTCAGCAGTGCCATTTTGGTATGATGCAGGTGTACAGAGTTATGTAGAGCAGTATATATTCCTTTGTTTACCTCCCTCCCCAACAATTGGTTGGGTCTTGAAATAGGGATATCGCTCCCCTTTGGATGGGTGCTCTATGGTCCTGGTTCGACAATGCAAATATGTAAAGAAGGTTTGCTTGATAAGTTTGCCTGATGAGTGAATGGAGTCTTTTATGGATCCTGGAGAAGTAACTTTGCTCAAGTAGGGAATGAGCACTCTCCCCTAATTGCTCTAGGGTATTTAAATAGAGCCAAAGCTCCCCTGCGGTCTCCCTAGGGGTTGAGCTTTGATGGCAAAGGTGAGAGTCTATGACAATTATATTATGCCACTCTCGAATTTGCATCCCATCTGATGAAGTTGAGGGTTTCATTCTCCCGCTGGAAGAAGTGGTAATATCGAAGGTTGCATGTTGAAATGCTCCCTTTGGTAGGTTTGGGTTTTGTCTAGTTGCTGACATAGCTGAGACATTTTTTTCTTTGAGCTCTGCTCTTAGGGCCTTATCAGGTTGACACCTGTCCCACAGAGAAGGGAGGAAGGATGTAAAGACCATGACTTCCTCACAACAGAGTACAAATAATATATTGTCCTATTGTTGGATATTGGTTATCTTGTCATATTTTTGGAATCTTGGCATAGGGAGTGGCGCCAATATTTTTTGACAGTTTTGGATGCACCCTTGGGGTTGACGCACTCTGACTCCGGTGCATCTCATTGCAATGCCTAAGGCTTGCTTAGAAGAAAAATGCAGTCCGATTTAATTTATAGACATTGTTTGTGTATCTGTCACTGCCTGTTTAATTTGTGTTTAATCAAGCCTATAATGGACCTTATTTCAAGCAATGTGTGAGTAGTTCATTCCATATCTTGTGCAGTATATACACTATCGGTCAAAAATGTGGAATATTTATTTTTTATTTTATATATTTGAAGAAAGTCTCTTATGCTCGCCAAGGCTGTATTATTTGATAAAAAAATACAGTAAATACAGTAAAAACAGTAATATTGTAAAATAGAAAACAGTTCTTTTAAATTGTAAAAAAAAAAATTAATATACTTTAAAATGTCATTTATTCCTGTGATGGCAAAACTGAATTTTCAGCAGCCATTACTTCAATCTTTAGTATCACATGATGATCCATATATTTTGTATTGATGGTCAATCATTAATAATGGTTCTTATCAAAAATGTTTTGCTGCCTTTGTGGAAACTGTGATCCATTTTTTAATTAAATTTATCAAAAGTAACAGTAAAGACATTTCTAATGTTACAAAAGATTTCTACTTCAAAAAAAAATGCTGTCTTTTTTAACTTTATACTCATCATTGAATTTGCTGTCACCGTTTTCACAGATTCACGTTTTTGTCGATAAAGGCATTTGATAAAGGTAAAAGGTAAAGGTAAAAAGTTTACCTAAAGGTAAAAAGTTTGTGTTTTAGGCACCCAAAATGCAGTTGTCGTGTAAATAAATGGAAAACTCATAAAAAGTTTTCCGTTTTAATTTGAAAATGGATTTGTGTAAACGGCCCTTTAGTTGACCTAAGCATTTTTCAATATGCGTTCTTGTCTGTACTTGTGTTCTTGTGGACTTGTGAAATGTCATCAGTCGCTGCCCAAGTACCCAAAAGTACTAGCCAAGTACAGTTCAAAGTGTGTTCTTGAGCTGCCCCTTTTATCGAGGATGCAGGTATCCCAGAATGCATCTTGCACACACCAGCATGCGTTAATTAGCGTAGGAGAAAACCCACGTAATTTAAAAATACTACTATTATTGTGCCACAAAATTTTCAGTAGAGTTTTTCAGTCGGGAATGTAGTTGTTTAAAGATCAAATCTGTGGTTTATTTATAAAGATAGCACCTATTTGAAAATTAGACCCTGATGTTTTCGGAGTTGTGAGATCCAGGCGATCACCGGATACTTAGCGTCCATTTACCCCGCCTGGAACATCCTTTCCTCAGCTTGTCCTCCTGACGTTTACCAATGGCTCTGATGTCTCTAGTCTATTTGTTAAACGAGATATAATTTGTCTTGTATATCTAACGGGCAATATTTGATCTCATGAATCTATCATTTGTTCCCTAGCAAATTGTTTTGGCTGAGGGCATAGTGAAGTTTCATAATTGTATTATATTTAGGCTATTTAACTGTACCGTTGTAGCCTACTAGAGCCGCTGACTTTGTACGTTTGACTGAACTGTTTGCTTGTCTTTATTTCTTATTGCATAGCTTCTTATATCTTACTTATACTTTTATAATGGCTATTATTGATCATTAAAACTGACATTTAACAAAAAGAGACAGTTATACGACAGTTATGTCATATTTCATTTTATTACAGTGAAGATTTTTATCAGAGTACATGTGCACATATTGCTTGAACCATATATTATGTTTAATATTTTTTAAATGTAAACGAGAAGAGGCAGGGTTGTGTTTTATATTTTGTTTTGTTATAAATATACATGCAGCATTGAAGATAATCAATGAATGCGTTGCCTGAACCACATTTGTGTGGCTATTAATGTTTAAGGGTGTTTTCACACATATAGATTGTTTGTTGTTTTCTGAAACAGGGTCTTAATTTGTTACATATTGGTGCATTTTCTTGTTTATGCAAGTCACATGCGAGTACAACTGTCTTCTTATTGGTCAGAGTTTCCTCTGCATCATCCATCAAGATAATTGAAAAGTTCGCTCCATGAGCTTATTGTGGCTTTATTTGTAACTGTCGAGGCATATGCAAACACTATACGAATGTAGACGTCATTCTCGCTGTTAAATTATATACTACATTTGTATTAATACTACAGCAAATTCAAAAGCGCTCTCTCTGGATCTCCCAGTGCTGTCTAGAGGTTAACTGTGTCAAGACATACGCAAACACGAATGTTATAATGTAGCTAGAGCAGGAATCAAGGCTTCATCGGGACAGCATTCTCGCACTGAGAAGCGCAATTACACAACATTTTAAAGGTACACTGTGTAGTTTTTTAAGTATTTTATTAGCTAAAATCAATGTCTTTATTCATAAATATGTCCTCATTGGTGCTCTGCCAATGGTCTGACTTATCTTTATTATCTTTATTTACATAGGACAGGTAAGTCTATGGAGACTTCCATGTCGATCCGCCATCTTGAAAAACTATAATAGCAGAGAGGGACAAAAAGCACTAGGCTACCTCAACGCGTTTCCACAACGCGTTTTCATTCAGAGCCAGCGTCACGTGACTGAAATCAGCTGAAACGGACAAGGAGATCAGTGAGAGGTGCTTGTCACTGCCCCGAAGGCTGCACTGTACTTCATAATGCAGGTTCATACTTATGCCGAGCCACAGGAGAAGGAATCCTCGGCCCCAAAAAAGCAAAAAATTGAACGTAAAAGGAAACGTGACCGGCGGGTTAATGTCAGGATAGCTTTTTCCAGGGGGAAAGGGACGCTGAAAGGGACGCTGAAGTTGCCTGCTTTATTCTCGACATGTAAGTCAATGTTACGGTCTAAATTACAAGCTTTTTTTCATTGCTTGGTTGTGTACTTTATTATATAGGCAGCATGACAGTAGAACATGTATAGGTAAAAGCCAAACAGGCTCTTTGATGAATAGCAGCATAGGCTATGTTTGATGTAACAAGGGTTGCATTTCATGAATGAGATTTAAACTGTAACATTCGTTTGTTCATTGTGTGTCAAGTTGCAGTTTGTTTGAAATAACGAACCTCATCACCCGAAAGAAAGCTCGATTAAGTGCTATTGGAAGACAAATTGTTTTGAAGAAGAGCTTCTTGGTACAAAACGGCTACCGTAGTTGCAACATGCATTTGAAAAAGCGAGGCTCTAGAGAGCACTTTTCGTTTGAATGCAAAATACAATTTCACCGCTAGATAGGAACAATTCCTACACAGTGTACCTTTAAGATTAAGAGGTGCTGGGGAGCGTGGGGCACAACCTAACGCAGGGTTAAATAGTTAGTTACTTTTACACAGTCAGGGTCGAGCAGGTTGTTTTTCCGCTCTTTTTCTCTCGCTGCCAGAAGACGGTCTCCCGCGGATTTGTGGAAAGTTTTGATAAGATTTCATGAAGATTCTGGACAAATAGTGTATTGACACCATGCAAGTGAAGTTGGGTGTGTACGTCACCAAATCTAACTTTATCTTAATCACTGTCTTGTTGGCTAAAACATAGCACGATTTTGAAACATATCAGCAACTCCTATACTGTTAGCTAGGCATAGAATATTTTTTATACAGCGGGGTTAGTTGTGGCACAGCGTTACAACTAAACCGCCAAGTGTACAACGATAATGAAATAAAAACAGGGAGCCACACAACTTTTCAGGTTTGAGAATTTATTTATATATTTATTTTGCCACATTTAACTTTGGTGGACTTTCACAAACAACGTTGGAATTTAAATGTCAAAGTATGATTTCTTTCACATTTGTTTACTATGCATTGATCACTTGTTTATTTATTAAAAATATAGCCTGATTTTGTGCTCGTTTTTATTATTATTACTATTATTATTATTAATAATAATAATTTTGCATGCAGCTGCCACACACAAATATAATTCAATTGCAATTACAATATTTGATGATTTTATTTATTTATTTATTTATTGCAAAACTGTGCGGCCCTTTCCTTTATTTCTATCCATGATATTGATCCATAAAAGAAGGATGATTGGATGAGGGATGGATGTATGGATATCTATCTGTACAGATGTACAAACAATATCAAACTATACAGATAAAATAGTACTGAATTATGTGTGTTACACCTAACCCTTCTGTCTGTTACAGTTAACCCCGCATATGGGGTAAGTTGTAACATTTGCACTTCTGTCACTTTCAGTGCAACTGAACGAAATTGGTAGGTCCTAGAAAAAAAAAACGTTTACGTGTTCATTTGTAGCAGAGATGTATATGTTGCTTGTGTAAAAAAAAAAAGATTAATCTAACTTAACAATTTTTTAAATAATTGAGCCAAAACCAAAATGTGTTAGGTTGTGCCCCGCTCTCCCCTAGTGTGACTAATGTGCTCACTTACAGAATCAGACACTACTGCTATTTATACAGCACATATCCCGTTATGAATTATAATACCATTTGGTTCGTTGGTCCGTTGGGTCAGGGCGGTCTCGGAGCGATTGTTTTGGTGCGGATCCGAGCGTGATTGCCGTGTTAACATATGCCTAAATGAACAGTACCAAGGGAGAAAACGCACCAGGTTCTGAAACAAACACTCAGGTGTAAAAGCACCCTAAGATTTAAACATATTTCATTTTATTGTTGCTTGAAATATACATACTGAGATAACCAGAGTAGCCAGAGCAAGCTGAATGACGCTATCAAGAACACTGCTGTTCCATTTGCGTAGGGTGACCATATTCCAGGTCATGTCCGGCCGGGATTTCGAGATCGCCCAAAATATCCGCGATTCGGCTTTTGCTTTCTCTTCGCCATTCATTTTGTTTACATGTACACCTTTTGATTCAGTAGTACTGAATTAATTCCGATTGGTTAATCTGAATGTAGTGTTTACATGAACGCTAAACAAGTGATCGGTTGATGTGCGTGTAAGCATTGCTAAGAAAATTCCTGTGTTTTCGTCTCGATCGGGATCCGTGTGAATCAGAATGCATGACCTGCAATGCTGGCACGTATGTGTCAGTGTCAAATAACGTAATAATGTAAACATAATGAATGGTGACTGTAGAAAGCAAAAGCCGAATCCCGGGCATTTTGGGCGATCTCGAAATCCTGGCCAGATATGTCCTGGTTAAACAGGACGTATGGTCACCCTACATTTGCGTCCACCCGTCCTCTGGAGTTTGTTCTCCTGAGTCGAACTTGGCAAATCCGAACTACCAAGGACAGAAGTCAGAATTTTGAGTACTTGGTATTGAGAAACGCCCCTAGTTTCCTAGTGTGACCTAGTTTACTAGTTGTTTGTTACCATAGCAACCCATTGTGTCCACCTGCCCTTTGTTAACTCACTCATTTAGGATGTGTCCCAATTCAAAGGCTGCATCCTTCCAAGGACTCAGACTTTAAAGGCCACACCTTCCAAGGCCGCGAAGTTCAGACCAAGCGTTGTTAAATGGGACGGTCTAGCCTACGTGTTCTTGTCGCCTAGCAACTCTGACAGCTGCCGTTGAGTGACAGTAACGCTTCACTAGACTTTTTTGAGAAATGAGAAAATAACACAAAACAATTTCTACATACAAAATACACAGTACATAAACTAGTTTACACTGAGGTGGTGGGGAAATTCTCATGTGAATAAAACACGTTTGTCTGTTTGTTTGTTTTTCCAACCCAGTTACGAAACAACTATTATACATTTAAATAAAAAATTAATTATGCTTTTGTGTGTGTGTGTGTGTGTGTGTGTGTGTGTGTGTGTGTGTGTGTGTGTGTGTGTGTGTGTGTGTGTGTGTGTGTCATATGCAGAAATGTCATGACTAGATGGAAACCAACCACCTAATCCTGCTTTTACATTACAGAGGCAGTCTGCTTAGTGCCCTTCTCTGAGAATGTCCCTTTTCTCCTTCTCTTTTTTTTTTTTTTTCAGAGCCCTCATGTCATCTTTGTCTGTGGCAATAATAATGGCAGTTTTTTCTTTCAAATTGCAATGCTCAACAACAATACACTGGGGAACTCAAATTTTGTAAGGATAATATTTTTGAGCATATTGTTTGTGTTCTTTTTTATCAAATAATTATCAAATAATCAGATTTTGATGTATGAATCAATATCTCTCTCCCCCCCCCCCCCCCAGCATATTGTGAGCAATTCGCAGGGTTCAATACAGTCAAGCTTGATTCAGTGTGTTTTCAACATCTCCATTGATGAAAGCGTCAAATCCTTCCTAAGCAGTGTCAGTGGCTCAAATTTCAACACCAGCGACATTGCTAATTCCAAAATTTTCTTGTTCCTTGACATCTTAAAGGGTTCAACAAATGGTGAGTTTTTCCATATTTCAAACAATAACAAATACAGTGGAGTCCAAATGTCTAAGACTGAAAATCTGGCATTGAAAAATAATTTTCAATAATCACAAAGATAAATAAATCTTCTTAGGTCCTTTAAAGTCCAGAAGCTGTCCCGCTAGCAAGTTGGGCCATATGCAATGCCAAATGCAAAAAATATGGGTGTTATTTATTACTGGGTGCAATTATTTTCCACAGTCCTCATTAACACGCTTGTAGATAGTGCAGAATGCAGCTGCAAGACTGTTGACTGGTACTAAAAAAAAGGAATCATATTACTTCAATTCTGGACTTGTTTTATTGGCTCCCTGTCATTTTAGAATTCAGTTTAATCTTATACTAACTGTTTAAAAAGCATTTAATGGGTTTTATGTCCTTTTTGCAGAACTTTGGTCAATGTAAGCTGTGTTTAAAAAATGTAGAAATAACATTTCCTTATTTTTGAAAAACAATCCATTAAAAATTGATCAAATGGACACGAATCAAATAAACAAATGTAACATACCTTATGAACCCCATATCCAAGGTTTTTTTTTTTTTTCATGGATCATTAAGTTTTGTTTAAGGAGTCTATGTCAGCATAAGTGCTACTGTCATTAAAGCAAAAGGTGGACATACCAAATACTAATAATTATAAATGTTTCTATTCAACTTTCACTTAAATTGTTTTTATATAATATAAAATGTAGTGGGGAAAATGTATAATAAATAAGAAAAAATGCTAAATTTTTAATTGTGGCCTCAGACTTCTGATCCCAACTGTACATGCATAAACTCTCAGCTGATTATACTGCCATTTTGCCATTTGTTTTGAAGGAACTGTGCTGGGAGCACCAACAAGTGTACTTGAGTCCCCTTTTCTGGTTAATATAGCTAATGTCAGTTCTACTAATGTTGTAAGTACCACAGCTGGCACTACAGCTGGCACCACAGCTGGCACTACAGCTGGCACTACAGCTGGCACTACAGCTGGCACCACAGCCAAATCAAATGCCAGCATCTCACTCACCAGCCTACTGAGTCATGGTAAATATATTTCTCAAAAGTTCTCCAATGATGTGTTAAATCACAATTTATTCAACAATAACATTTATGTTCTTTTCTCAATGCAAACCGTTCAAATAACTCTCTTTTCTTGTTATGACTTACAGCTGCAATTTGCCTTCTCAGTATCTTCTTCAATCTTATCTAATGAGACCCGAGAGAGACCTGAGGACTAATCATGCTTTAGAATAGTATATGGATATGTAGTAATGTTGGCATGTTTTTCAAAAATATTCTTATTTCCACTGGCTTCTTTCTTTATCTGATTCTTTCTATAAGATTATTCACAAACATATAAGAAACCCATGTGTGTTTGACATAAATATGGTATGTTGGACACATATAAAAAAAAACTACTTTTTATTGTGGTGTTTTAATGATCTTCTAACATTATTTACTGATTTTTACTAAAATGTACACTTGTATTTTGAAAGAGATTTGAAGTTACATTAAAAATAATGTTAAAATAATGCATAAATAACTATTATAAATACAATAAAAATACAATGTTATTAAACTAAAATAATTTTGATTGTAAATGTTTATTTACTATTCTTAGGGAAATAAAAATGCATATTGTAATTTCTCTAAAATATACATCATACTTTTTCATATAATGTAAGGGTGGTTTCACAACAGTTTTTCAGGCTACAGGATTGACGAATGACTAAAGAATCATTATCAGCATGATGGTGTAGAACGATGATGGTGTCACGTCTGGTTTTGGTTTTGTTTCATGTCAGTCATGTCCCTTAACAAACCCATGTGGGGCCCAAAGGGGTTGCAGTTGGGCTGATATCTGGGGCCTACCTGGGCTACCCAACTGGGACCCAGCTAATTTTGTCCTTAGTTTCCATGGAGGCCCCACATGTGTTAGCCCAGATGGGTTGATGATGGGCTCTTGATGGGCTCCATATCGGTAACCTAGGTAGCTCCCATTTAGGGCCTACAGGAGTCTGCCCACATGGGTTGATGATGGGACCCACACTGTTAGACTTTTCAAGGGTGTTTTACAGTAACTTACTGGCAACACTGTTGCCAGTAAGTTACTGTAATTAAGAGTTACAGTACCAAACCGTATTTCAGTTTTACAGTACATGGTACTGTAATTGTGTAATACAGTGCATTACTGTAAAAACGAAGCTAATCAGTACACTACTGTAATTATTTTTATTTGTACTAAATATAAATTAGATTTCATAATTTTAATATATGATTAATTTTATTTTTATCCTACATAAGTACTACTGACATACAAACCAATTAGACAAAGTTATCACAAAATACCATTTTTTTATTTAAAACATGTCATATATATCACAAAATAAACAGTCTGCCAATGCTGGAAATGATGTGTGAAATTTTTACACATTAATGGGTGAGTTTAGGGACAACATTTTTTGCGTTAATTTGAACTAATTCATTGTGTTAATGATTTTACACTGTCCTTCACTGCACACATTTTTAAAAACATACATAAAATCATAAACAAAACATTAGCATTTGACTAAATGAATGTAGAGTCATTGGTTGTTTAGCTTATACAAGTATTATAATGAAACATCAACCATTACATTCATAAAAACTGCAGAATATAAATACATTTTTAAGCAGTCAAAAAGGAAATGTCCAACACTGGACAAAACACAGTTCTTTTCACAATACATAACACATAACCCCACCTTAAAAATAATTTCACTTATTTCCAAAAATTTGTTGGATTCATATACACTGGTGGCCAAAAGAAGTATTTAAGTGTCTATATGTTTTTGAAAGAAGTCTCTTTGATGCTCAAGAAACATTTCCTATTATTATCAATGTCTGACTGTCTACTCCTCCATCTTTTCTACAGCTTAGGAGTAAAAGTCATCATCAAAATAATCTTTAAAAAGCCAACACAATGTTTTTGTCCACCTTTGCGAATAAATGAACTTCTCCAAAGATTGGTTCCTGTTCAGAACTTGATTGACAACATCAGAATGTTCCCTGGTCTGCGTGTCCACAAACACAAATGTACTCAGTCCTTCAGAGGAGATCCCGGTTCCAACACTATATGAGAGCGAGAGAGAGAGAGAGAGAGAGAGAGAGAGAGAGAGAGAGAGAGAGAGAGAGAGAGAGAGAGAGAGAGAGAGAGAATATTAGTGTCACACTATTTTTTAACCTCCTTTTTTGTTAATTTTTATTATTATTTTCACAAAAACTTAAGAATATATATTTGTAAACAGCTTTTGTCAATAAATAGCATACAAAAGAACTAAATTAAATTATGCCAGATTAAATTTTAATACTTACAAATCCTAAATTCTGTCCAAAAATGCTGAGATCCATAGAGAGAAAGACTGAAATCGATGATTTTAGCCCATTTCAGCTTGTCTGCAGTGAAGGGGTCCCTGTTTAAGACAAATACACAGTAAGAAACATGCAAGAAATCACTGTGTGATGATCGTTCTCCTTCCTACAGTAGTTAACCCACCTGTGCGCTGATATTAGGACCTTCCTGGTCAGGTGGGACTGCAATGGTAGAGTCTTATGCCTAATAAAATATCAAAATAATGCAAAAATATAAACTTAAGTTGTTTAGAATGCTAGATTTGGTATGAATGAATTAGTGAGTTTTACTGCAGTGCTTACCTGGATACATTTAATCTGGTGAGACTGAACAAAGACAATGGTCCATCTTCTGATTGGTTCATTAGCTGTGAAATAAATATAAAGTTAGACATGATGCAAAGGTCACTTATTTGATATAAAGTTAGCCAATTTTATAGAGATTTTATAAGATATTGTAAGCTACCTAGTCTGCACCAGTGGCTCCAAAGCAATTTTCACATATAAGCAAACTTATCTCAAAATATATCACAAATGGCCTAACGTTACCTCTGGAATCTTGCTAGACGGCACTGGCGCGAATTGGCGCTTTGTTGCAGTTGCCTTTAAACACATAAAAAAATGGAAGTAAATATTAAATTCCATAAAAAAAAAAACTATAATATGTTATAGTTTGCAAGCTAATGCTAAAACTATAAAGGTTCTCATCAGTAGGCCAACATTATCTACAACCAAAACAGAATTTCACAGTAGTTTATTCACATTTATTGTTAATGTAAACGCGTTGCTCGTTGGCATATTTTAACTCGACAATTCAATAATCTAACAAAGTGTGTAAAATGAAACGTTAGCTCAGTTTACCGTGGTAAAGTTCGTTACCGCCATGTTGACGAGTTGGCTAAAGTTATAACATAGGTTAAACTGGGCACAATCCTGTCAACACACACAGAAGTTTTTTTTTTTTTTTTACCTTGCTTGCTGATCTCTCTCTCGGTGAAGTGAATTCCGTCTCTTCCCCGGGACAGACACGAACGGCGCGATCCAACAAAAGACAGACCCCACTGATATTACACTGGATGCTCTGGCGCAACACGACAAATCCCAGACAGTGTAGTGATGCTCCGCGCCGCGGCCGTTATATTTCTGACGTACGGTACTCCGAGACCAAGCGCTCGCGCTATTTCTGACAAGGGACAAACAGCTAGGTTTGCATTTTGTATTAAAGGTCCGGTCGCTTCAATGTGTCCAATATTGACAGCCTCTGGCTATTATAGCGTTGTAGACACGCGGTGTAAGACAAAAATTAGGAAATAAAAAGCACGATGGAATGGTGCCAGCCAGAGAGGCCGTTACGTCAAATACAGTAAGTGTCTGTATGTGGTGTTAGACGTCACAGAAAATTCCCATGATGCAATGGGAATCACAGTTATTTACTGTAAAGAGAAAAAGCAGTATAATACTGGGGGATTTAAAGTAAATAACTGTAGAAATTACAGAAAAGTCTAACAGTGCAGATAGGTCTTATCTAGGGCTCTTATGGGCCACAACGGGTATATATATATATATGGGCTACCATATTTGTCTGTTTGGGTTACCTTATTTTACAGTAAACCCCTAAATACAAACATTACATGTAATCCACTAAACTACACTAAAATGTTAAAGGTATTCAATGAACAGAAACCAGTAGTTCACTTTTAAAGTTACTTTATTAAGCAAGTACAAGTATCAAAAAACAAGAAAAGAAAAAAGTTAAAGCTATATATATATATATATATAAAAGTGATATATACATATCTGAAAAATTAACTATTTCACAAACAAAACAATAACAGTGCAGCTTCTCACTCCTCTGTTGTCGCTCTCCCAACGGCCCTTTGAAAAGAGAAAATAAATGAATCAACCATTATGCCACTTTTTTAATTCCTTTTCACAGTTCAAACAGATGTGTCAGGTTAGCCTTTTGGTGCCCCACATCAAGTTTATCTAGATAAGGGGTTTGCAAACCTGTCCTGGATAGTGGTCGACCGATATATCGCCAAGGCCGATATACTGTACCGGCCGATATTTGGCACTTTTAAAATATCAGCATCGGCCTATACGGTTTTCTGATTGGCCGATGTGTTGGAAGCGGGACTTTTATTTTGACGGCGCTCCAGACTTTTATTTTGACGGGCGGCGCTGAGAACACCAGTGCCTGAGAAGAGAACGGCAGCGTCTGATCACACAGCACTCACTCACATTCTCCGTCTTCATTAGTTTACAATCGCTGTCAGTCATATCTTAATATTTTGTTAGACAGAACTGGTAAACAAAGAAAGTAAATGGTATGCGAAAAAGTAAAGTGTTGCTTAAAATATTGATTAAAATAAATATAAAGTATATAATAAAAATATCGGCTTTATATCGGCCATCCTGCTCTCTAAGATATCGCCATCGGCCATCAAAAAAACAATATCGGTTGATCCTGGTACACAAAATGTACATTTTGACCACTTTTGAAGTCATTTCTAGAACTAAGTGTTTCATTAGTGTGATCATTAAACCGTTATGCTGCCTCATAAGTCTGTCTGAAATCAGTTTTGTGAGGCACCTTAGTGTGTAAACGCTGCCTGCTAAGTCGTTGCCTGATAGGGCAGCGAGGCAACGAGTCAGCATCGTCAACTTAAATTCTGCAGCCGAAAACAGAGAAAACATTATCAATATATTATTAAAATGTTTAGACAGTCTCCTGTTTTTCACGACACTCATAATCATTATGTTTGCCGGTGTGCTGTGGCAAGCTTTATGTGTGCGTTTGAGCGCTGATTACGCTATGAATCATTTTGGTCTTTTTTAAAGTTTGTATTTCCACATAAAAACAAGCATATCTTAAAACTTTTACCAATCTTGCTCTCCACCACGTGCCCTCGCAGTACGGTTTCCTCCCCTGTCCCTGGCACTGATTAGCCACTTTGACACTGCCTTTTCAGCCTCTCTTCTGGTAATTTGGTTTGTAAGGGCATTTTTTTTCAAGCTTCCTGTAAAATACATAAAGAGCATTAGAGTGAGATTAAATTCCACATTTGAGCCTTTGCAACAAAGCAGATATCTCTACCTTGACATTTTCCAGGAAATACAATAAAGGTATCGGATATAATATTCTGTCATACACAACATTTTTGCTGCAAATGTTTATTAAACGAACATTTTTCAAATTTTCTAATTATTTAAATTTTTCAAATTATTATTATTGTTATTAATATTTTGAGTAACACTTTAGAATACTGTTCTGTCATTAATGAATAACTACACAGGAACAAATGAGTAACACACTATTAACATAGTAACTACTATTAACTAACAAGGAACTCTGATTAATGAAATAATAAGTAATAGCACTCAGTTGAATGAGGTAGTTCACTATTAACCATAGACTGTAAAAAAATATGGACGACGCCCCTTCGCTCTCTTCCATTGATGAGAACTGAAGCCGCCAGCGTCCCGATATGGCGCTGACATATTGGAACTTGAGTCTGCGCAGTAGCGATCTCGGGACCAGACCTGCGCAGTAGTGAGCAGGAAGTAAAGCCACCAAATCAACGCTCCGCCCTCACTCTCGCAGAAAGCACTCAGGGAGAGTGCATTCTGCAGACTTTTAAAAAAAATGTATTGCAGTACGACAAGAGGCTTGTTAAAATAAAGTAAATACAATCTCCTCAGTCCTCCGAAGATCCAGAAAAAATGTCCGTTGGTGCTTCAGTGACTACTTCGCTCAGAGAACCTGTCAATCACAGCTGTCAATCATGACGTTACACCACCGTCACCGCATCACGTAACTAACTAAAAAACAACTTATTTTTGAAACAGACACTTTGAACTTACATCAGCGTGATAAAAACGACAGCAAATGAAAGAAACCACCTTTGGAAAAAAGATATTTGAAGTGTAAATTAATTGTTTATTTGGTCTCACGTCCCGTTGAATAACACGGGGAGGCGGGGCTTATGACCTATACTAGGACCAGTCACCGGGGGGCGATCGAGACGTTTTGGCTTCACTTTTCAGGGCTTGTGCGGTACGCTTGCTATTTACTAATCAATAACTGCCTCCCAGAGAACTACTAAGAAGGTTCATAATGTATAATTATTTCTAAAGATCATGGTAACCCAGTAATGACTCAAGCGTTACCAAATCCATCAGAAGGAATTACTAAATATTTGGAACAGTATTCTAAAGTGTAACTATATTAGGTATCTTTTGTGCATGTTATTTTAACTAAAGAAAGGAAAAAAAGCACAGTAATCCGAGGGGTGCGGAGATGGTGTTAAAGCTTCTCAGATCTCATAATTCAGTGGATAGTTGAATGTGACGAAATAGACATTTATTAAAGATTTATTTAAAATTAAACATTTGAGAATGCAAATATTTCATGTGCACACGTTTAGAATAAAAGCTAAAATGGTCGCTGTATGCTGTTCTGTGATCACAAAATAAACGGGAGCAGACACGATTAAACAGGCTTCTCTCGTAATTGCATTCGAAAAATTAACAAGTCCTGCTTTCATTTTGGGTGTTTGATGTGCACATCTTATACAAATTAAAAAATTGCTGCCATTGTGAGATTTATATCGTAAAACAGTGGTAACATTTTAAAGCTGGTCTCGACTCCAATCAATTTGTTATAATACACAGTTTGTGTATTAACAATAAAAAAAATAATAAGAAGAATGTTACTCTAGCGTACAGATCGCTTGGTCATGGCGCCAGAAATAAGGGAAAATATGGCGCGATCTGAGGGAACTCGAAATTCTAACTGAAATTCGATCGTGACGAGAAGCTTTTGGTTAACATTATGTTTTGAAAACAATTTATTTGAATTCAATTTTGAAATTATTGTAGTTCTTACCTTGACTACACTGACAGCAAGAATCTCCCCATGGAATCTCCTTCCAGCAGAGTGAGTGTGAGTGAGAGTGAAAGTGGCGCGGGCGGCGGGCCGCGTCCATAGACAGTATATAAACGGCCGCGTCCGCGGGCGCGAATCAGGGCATGGACGATGGGATTTGCTGAATGAAATCTCGCGAGATTCATCCTGCAAAAGTTTTGTTAACCTTTTTTTTTATTATTATTATTTTTTTGTAAACTTTTTTCCTCTGTATTTGTCACCGTTGAATTAAGTGTGTGTACATACTGCCCGTCTTCTATGTACCTGTTTGAATTATATTGTGAGTAAAAGTTTTCATTGGAACTTTTGACTCCTCCTCTTCTTCTGCACCACACTGTGACAGTGTCCGCAGGGCCTTGATTCTTTTAAATGGCAGAAAATTGGGTAAAATTGCAATTGTGTTGGCATTTGTAGATTTTTAATAGATTGAAGTCACATGTTCAAGTGTCAAAATAACAATAAAAATAGGCTGCATATTTGTGTATTATCTACCCATGTAATCAACCTTTGGGATTGACTGTTTGCACTTCTTCTAGGCAACTGAATTAGTCCCCAGTGTAGCCCATTTTCAACCCATGTACTCATTTCCCATTAGTGAACTAACTAATGTGATTAATTCTTTAATTCTTTAATCACTTAATTCATAAGTGATCAATCACTTTATTGCGTTTCACAGGTGAATTTAGCCCCTTCACATTCCAGCTGGTAAACCTCAAGCCACCACTAGAAGCCAACTTGGCATTATAATTTAACATAGAAAGGATATGTTAGAGGTGATATAATCCAACAAATCTGCACCCATGACAAATTCACAGCAGCACAAAGGAAGTAGAAGGAGGTAGCACACAAAATTGAGAAAAAAAACAAACAAACAAAAAAAACACCACACATAGCACAAGAAACCAAACATGCACACACACACAAAAACAAACATACTAAACCCAACCCGGTTGCCGTAGAGAACAAAAACAGCAACGGACACAACTCTGATACAACGATCAGCGAGTATTACTACTTCCCTATTACAATCGCACTGCCCCCACATACAAGTGCAATTAAACCTAAAGAGTGCAAGTTAAACCTTGTCAAACATCACAAGTAAAACACATTGAAAGAAACATGGCTTGTACTTATAAGACCCGGGAGGCCCATATAATAGTCAGCAGAAAAGATAACAAAACAGCATTCACCTTACAGCAGGTGTACGGTGCGAGGATGCATGTTATAAAAATCTAAATATACAATATTTTTTTTTAAAAAAAAGGGGGGGGGGGGGGGGGTACCGTAACATGCATTTACCGTCCGTTATAAGGCGAAAATTACGATGAAAGACAGGAAAAAGGTATGCACCGCCATAGCAGCTTCAGCCGCAGAAACTCCAGTGACATCAGAAAGTGTCAACTGGCCTGTTTACGAGTTTGTGTTTAAGTCCTGGTCCTGGACGAACTTGACAGCATCTGAAGCGGACTGAAGCCATGTTTTATCCCCGTTGGGTAGAGTGATGCGCAGTCTGGCCGGGTAAAGGAGCGCCGGCTTGTACCTGCGCTTGTATAGCTCGGCCATAGGACCTCTGTACTCGGCGCGCTGCTTCAATACGTCGGGGCTGTAGTCGTCAAACAGATGAATCGTATGGCCTTTATAAAGCAGGACACCCCATTTGCGAGCCTCGCGGATTACCACATCTTTAACTTGGAATCGATGGAAACGCAAGATAACAGAGCCGGCTTAGGAGCAAGGCTCCGGTGCGCGCGATCTAACTCAGGGGGCGAAGTGAGGACCTCCGTGCCAAGAACATCAACAAGTAGTTGAGAAAAGAACGTGGATGGACGAGGACCTTCAATCGATTCGGGTAAGCCTATAATCCGAATGTTTTGGCGTCTGCTGCATCCCTCCAAATCCGCTACTTTGAGTTTGAGCAGCTCATTGTCTTTCTGCAAAGCGGAGTAGGCGCCCTCCAGATGCTGAAGTCATTGGTCAACTGAAGTGGTGTTAACTTCCAGAGAGTCAATACGTTGCCCGTGATCAGTAATGGTAGAATGAATGCTGTCCAGTGTAGATGCAAGAGACTCGAATTAGGATTTAAAATCAGCTGAAATTTAGGATTTATTTATTTATTTAGATTTAGGATTGATTTCAAAGTATTATTACTGGTATATAAATCATTCAATGGCCTAGGACCTCAATACATTGCAGATATGCTCACTGAATATAAACCCAACAGATCACTCAGATCATTAGGATCATATCAGCTAGAAATACCAAGGGTTCACTCTAAGCATGGTGAGTCTGCTTTTAGCTATTATGCCAGCCGCAGCTGGAACCAGCTTCCAGAAGAGATCAGATGTGCTCCTACAGTGGTCACATTCAAATCCAGACTCAAAACACTTCTGTTTAGCTATGCATTTACTGAATGAGCACTGTGCCACTGTTCGTCCGACTGTACTGTACTGTATTTCATTTTATTTTTCTAAACTGTTTTAATTATTCTTATTTCTTTTTATTATTTTAATTTCTTCTATGTAAAGCACTTTGAATTGCCATTGTGTATGAAATGTGCTATATAAATAAACTTGCCTTGCCTTGCCTTGCCTTGAAAGGGCCTCTCTGTGTTCATCCAGCAGGGAGCTAATGTCAGCCATGGAAATGCTAGCCGCTGAAGAGCACTCCCTATCTTTTTCTGCGTGTTTTCCTTTAGTCTTAGACATGATAAAGTGGTCCGAGCACTTACAACCAGTTTATTAAACTTTTGTTGACACTATAAATGAAAATATGAAGGTTTAACAAGAAAATTAAAAATGAAACAGCGGGAGCAGGCTGAGCGCGCGACTACTCTGCACCCCTCATAACCGGAAGTCTCACATTCCTTTTAAAAGCAGGCGAGCTTGTTCCATGGCGGTTTGCTATTATAACGGCGGATTTGCCAGGCGCACACCAGGAGCGTTTCATAGCCGAGGAGACCTACGTTCTCGCCAGGGCCGTAAAAGACAGAGAAGTGACATTGTATGGGGATGGGAGAAACCCACCCAAATAAGCTTCGGTTAAACAGGCGTATAATAATTTGGGTAAATGTATCAGCTAGATTTATGCCTATTTTTTTCACATCTTCATGGACACCACAATGATTTCCCTCGTGTGGAATATATTTCCTTGTAATTATGTATGGTTTGCAAAAATGGCAACTGCTGCATCTATATGTAGATGAGAGAAGCAAAGTGTATGTGTGTTGTGCATTATGGCCAAGCATGCGCCCTTAAAATAGCATCTGAATAACGTGCCACTGACTTTAGACTAGGTTAGACTAGGTTTTTCCTGGTCTGTGGTGGAATTGTTTTCCGGAACTGCAAAATAGCACCAGGGAGCGTTTGCGCTGAACCGCCCCCGGGAGCGCAAGTTCATACTGGTTATGATCAATTACTACCTACACATTTTAAATCGCCCCAAAAGGGTATACATAGCTCTTATATTTGTATCTCTATATATAGATAATTAACCACAATGAATTATAATCAATTATGAATATACAGATAGATCAAATTTCAGAATAACCTACTGAATGAATTTCACATCGAATAATCCGTTCGTCCACCGAACCGACCATACGATCTTCTTATCAACTCTCAAGGAGGATTATTATTCTTATAAACTCTCAAGAAAGGCTATTCTTCTGGTCATGAAGAATAACTTTCCTGTTGTATAAGATTACTAACTTGTAGGCTAATCAACAATATAAAGCTTGTAGCTTAAGATCACACATTTAAGAGACTTTGTTCGGTGAGCAGCAGACAGAGACAATCAAGCGTATAATGGGTTTTTAATAAATGAAACTATAAAACATACAACTACATTTAACAATATATATATATATATATATATATATATATAAACAGAATAACGAAAGTAAATAAAGAAAGAAAGAGCAGATCACAGAATGGCAAAATATCACAAACAGTTAACCTTTGAGAGCCAGCAAAGAATCAGACAACCTTAAATGCATTTAAAGGGATAGTTCACTTTGAAATTAAATTTTGGTATGTTTTAGCTTACCTCAAGGGCATCCAAGATGTAGGTGTCTTTTTTTCCGCAGTAGTTTCAATTTTGATATTTTTAGGTCAAACCGTTCTTGTCTGTCAGTCATATAATGCAGGTCTATGGTCATCACCTCAAAGAGCATGCACAGAGTCCAAATTAAAACAATTCCCCGTCGTCCAAATTAAACAATTCCCCATCTGATCTGACGTGTACGCAGACTGGTGCATAGATATATACACACTAGATGTCGCCTTGTCTACGGCAGTTCATTGGAACGAATGTCTTTAAGGCGACATCTAGTGTATATATCTATGCACCAGTCTGCGTACACGTCAGATCAGATCACTTGGACATGGCTGTGTATAAGAGGTAAAAACGATATAAATACTGTTCGTTTTCTCACACAAACCGCTTGTTTCGTGTCTTAGGCCATCAATGTGTACTTACGATGGGGAATTGTTTAATTTGGACGACGGGGAATTGTTTTAATTTGGACTCTGTGCATGCTCTTTGAGGTGATGACCATAGACCTGCATTATATGACTGACAGACAAGAACGGTTTGACCTAAAAATATCAAAATTTAAACTACTGCGGAAAAAAAGACACCTACATCTTGGATGCCCTTGAGGTAAGCTAAAACATACCAAAAATTAATTTCAAAGTGAACTATCCCTTTAAATCTCAATAGAAATAATACTTGCATCGTTCTTTGGTGCTGAGCAAGAATGCGTGTGTGTGAGTGTCCGTCCTCGGTGTGTCCGTTAGTTTGAAGCGTTCATTCGGTTCTTCCGGAGCGCGTGTCGTTCGCGGGAAGTTCAAACAGTTTACTTGTAAGCAGAGTTGCCGGAAATTCAGGCTAAGTCCATTTCACTCGTAGATAGAAATGAATGAGCCAGAGACTAAGACAAGGCGAGATGCCGGAGATAAGACTAAGACAAAAGGCTAAGAAAACAAAGGTAAAACACAAAACAAACTTAGAGAGGACAAACTTGGAGAGAAGAGAACTTGAAGAAGAGAAAAGTAAGTGATGATGACGGTGCATTGTCCTTTAAGGAAATCGTAGTCCACACCTTTACTGGGTGAACCGACCAATACGCTGATTTCACGCAGCCGCCATTTTGAAATCGAAAGTGAGGCTCCGGTGGGAAGAACCCCGGAAGTAACCATAAACAACAATGCCTTGGATTACCAAACTTAAGCTGCTGCCGCGATTTACACTATTGGATGTTAATATCCAATATAGGATATGTATATACTGTATCCTGCTTCTTTTTTTACATTCTGAATTATATATAAAAAAATTATTTTATTTATAAATGAATTTCACTGTATATAGTCTAAAGTATGAAAGAAATGTATGTACATTTTTAGAATTGACACAACATCATTAAACACAACAATACGCCATCGCATTCACGACTCTCCTGTGATTAAAGGCGACACTTCCGGTTTTCTTCCCACCGGAGCCTCGCTTTCGATTTCAAAATAACGGCTGCGTGAAATCAGCGTATAGAATTCAGAAACTTTGAGCGGGAGAGAGTTTCTTTGTCTCCTCTTGACAGCCTAATTTGCATGGTTTATGATGGTGTTAGAATTCGTCATTTCTACTCCAAAAGAACTAAACACTAAACACTAAACACAGAGTATAATACATTTTATTGTAACCTACTATATATATTTAGCTTAGGCAAAACGAGAGGATTAATTCAGTTCCAAGATCGATATGTCTGGAAGATACAAACGTAGAGATACATTCTTATTCTTTAAAATAAGCACTTAGAGTTCAACTAACACAACTAGAAAGTCATAACTAGGCTAATATGAGAGGGGAAACATACATGCATACATTTTTTGGAATTACTTATATTCTGAGTTAAAAGCAAAGAATGTTTGTGTATGTGTATTGTAGCGTCTCGGAGAGGTCTCTCCTGCCACCTGGACTGCTTGCCTTTAGTGAGAGGGGAGTTGGAGTGATTACGATCTGTTTGAAGCTCACAAAGGGGTTCGGAGGTGTTTCTGTTTCATTTCTACCATGCCACAAACGTGTCAAAGGGAGCAATTCGATCCAGACTCGTTGGCGCTAAGCTGTGATTTACATGAAATGAGTCAATAGGTTAAAAGCTTTCAGAAATCTTAGAATGAGTCAGTCATCGTGATTTCATCCATACGCTACATTACTGACGTGCGTCTGTCGAGGGAAAAGTCCGCTGTGCGTCGGGTGCAAAATAGGAATGATACATGCGTCGGTGTACAAAGTCAATTGCGCTGGGTGCACGATAGGGCCCTAAAGGTGCAGTATGTAATATTGACAGCTAGTGGTTGAAATGGGTAATGCAGTCCAAATTCTAAATATTGGAGAGAGTTGTTTCCCCCGCCCCCTCCTCCTCAGACTCTGCGATCATACGGGTTGCCAGTTTGAGGACACGCAACAGCGAGCGAGCACAATTGACAATGAAAGCCGAGGAGACTTACACATTGCAAGCTGATGAGTTGATTTATCCACGTTTTAATATGCTCCAGTTCATAGAGATTTTTAGATGGATGCCGAGGTTTTTTTTAGGTCTTGTAGAATATGGGATCTCTGGCCCAGAGATGACTGCAATATGCTGTGTTTTCCGGCAACTGTCAAACTGGGATGTGTCAAAATACTATTGGGTAAACTGTCAGTGTGCAGTATCGCATAGACCAAAACAAAAACAGACATTTCGACACGGAACACACATTTCAAAGTAGAATAACTGGATATAGTATTGTTTTTCAGAGAAACGAGAACATGAACTTAGCATGTTTCCTAAATATCTGCAGACATATTACGGTATTTTTATGCTTTAGTACAGTCAAAAAGTTAAATACAGCACCTTTAATTCAATGCTTAGGCCTACTTGTTTAATAAAGGAATCGGAGTAACACTATAATACACACACTTTTAGAAAGTTGCACCATGCAGGGCACCATTAGCAGAACTTGCATGCAGCCACAACAAAACTGTTCACAAGCTTCTAGGGATTTGGTTGTTGAGTGTTGAACTAAATAAAAAAATAAAAAACAGTGTGTCGGTGTCAACATCAAATCATCATGCAGTGCAATAAACAGGGTTCCCACACCTTGGTTAACTTCAAAATCAAGGACCTTTCAAGGACTTTCCAGGTCCAATACCCTCAAATTCAAGGACTTAATGTGGGGACACATTTCGAGTGAAAGCAAGTTTACGTCGTGTTACCTTGTAAGATACATTGTTACAGTTTTCATGTGTCAAACACAACTATGCAAAAAAGCATTTGACAGAGATCTGATATTCTATTTGTCGTATTTCTGTTTTGCATAAAACTGAAGAATATTCGGTACATCATACTGTATTCTAAAATTATCTGATATTAACTTTTGCATGGATTTTATTGAAAAGAGCTTAGGCTCATGTAACCAGCCTATTTTTGCAATGTTTCACGGTGTGTCTGTGAAACACTGAGGTACTATCGCAGTAGTTTCATGTGGGGGTGAACGTCATGGCAACGTACAACACAAAGTACCTCACGCAGGAAACATTTAACGTAACACGTAAATCGTACTCGGTTACTAACGTAACCTCGGTTCTCTCTAGAAGAGGGAACGAGTACTGCGTAAGATATCTTACGCTAGGGGAAAATCCTTTTCCGCGAGATATTGAAGCCAAAAATTATCCTTAATTTTGTAATAATGCAAAACGCGTTGCAGCAGCAATGCAGACATAGGCGAGACAGCTCGCGCGCCTATTGGCTGCTCTGCGGCAACTGCAGCAGCCTATCGAGCGAGGCCTGGCGTGACGTCAGACCCAATCAGGGCACTTCGCGCCCGCTGCGTCACGTCCCGCCGAAATGGGCGTGGTCTAGGCCTATAAATATCGCTCGCAGGCAGCTATTATCTGGTTTTTCATCATCGAAGCAACCAGAGCGTGTGCATGCACGGCAAGATACGCAGTACTCGTTCCCTCTTCTAGAGAGAACCGAGGTTACGTTAGTAACCGAGTACGTTCTCTTACGAGAGGTCTCTCGTACTGCGTAAGATATCTTACGCTAGGGGACCCAATGTAAAACGCCGTGCATGCTGAGATCTGACACCAAAGACCCAAGGGCGAAAGCCCGGGGTACATATAGTGCACAATCACTCAGGGAACTCACAGGGAGTCCGGGAAGAGGGAGGGGTGCAGCCTCACTCTTCCACATATAGCAGCGTCGATGGGACGCGAATTTCATCATACAGACAGGGCGGGGTACGGCCTGAACTGATGGGGAAATGTGGGTCTTACACAGTTTGCCCAGCTTTATACTGTCGAACATTGAGCTGTGCTCAGCAGACGCAGCATTCTGAGCTGATCGCATCAGGTCAGATAATACTGGTAAATTTAGACCGACAGCAGCCTGGCCTGCAGGGCGGGAACCTCTAGGTTATAAAACCTTATAAATGTAGACGGGGAGGCCCAGCCTGCCGCCATACAAATATCTTGCAAGGCAATCCCACTTGACCAGGCCCACGAAGAGGCCATGCCTCTCGTGGAGTGCGCTCTGACACCCAATGGGCACTGCATGCCCTTGGAGGCGTATGCCAGCGCTATAGCATCAACTATCCATCTGGATAGGCTCTGTTTTGACGCGGCTAGTCCCTTAGAACGTCCGCTAAACGAAAAAAAAAAGCTGCTCCATCTGTCTGAAAACAGACGAGCGAGACACATAAGCTCGTAATGCCCTGACTGGGCAAAGGAGGCTCGCGTCTTTTTCCTCATCAGGGACCGGTAGGGCTGACAGGGAGATAACCTGCGCCCTAAACGGTGTGTTGAGGGATTTTGGAACATAACCGTGCTTAGGTTTGAGTATAACTTTTGAGTCATTGGGCCCAAACTCCATGCACGCCGCGCTCACAGAGAGCGCGTGCAGATCCCCTATGCGCTTCACTGAAGCTAGAGCCAGCAAAAACACCGTCTTGAAAGACAGGTGTTTCAAATCGATTGACTGTAAAGGCTCAAATGGCGCACCTTTCATGGCTTCCAGAACCGTAGAAAGGTCCCATACGGGGACTGAGGGAGGTCTGGGAGGATTCAGTCTCTTAGCCCCTCTAAGGAAGCGGATGACTAAATCGTTCCTTCCTATTGACTGACCAAGCGTTGTTTCTGAGAACGCTGCTATAGCCGCCACATAAACTTTGAGCGTGGAGGGGGCCCTGCCCCCATCCAACAGCTCTTGTAGGAAGGAAAGCACCTCCGTCACACCACAGTTTGTGGGTGACACACCACGGGCTGTGCACCAGCCCGAAAACACCGACCATTTCGAAGAATAGAGTCGTCTTGTAGACGGAGCTCTAGCCTGCGTGATCGTGTTTAATACTCCTTTAGGGAGTCCAACATGTACCCGTTGATGGCCCAGACATGAAGGGACCATAGTTCCGGGTGAGGATGCCAGATCGAGCCGCGGGCCTGTGAGAGGAGATCTCTCCTCATTGGTACTGGCCACGGGGCAGTACTTGCTAACTGCATCACGACTGGGAACCAAGGTTGGTTTTTCCAGAACGGTGCTACCAGCAGTACTGAGCATCCTTCTTCCCTGATCCGTTCTATCACCTGAGGCAGGAGAGAGACGGGGGGAAAAGCATAGAGCGGGCGGCGGGGCCACACATGGGCCAGCGCGCTCCTGCTCTTGGAGAAAAATTCTTGACAGTGAGCGTTTTCTTGAGACGCAAACAGGTCCACTTCCGCTCTGCCAAATTTCTTCCACAGCAGATGGACTGTCTGTGGGTGTAGAGACCACTCGCCTGCCGGAACATTGTTCCTGGACAGTCTGTCCGGTCCTATATTCAAGATCCCTGGCACGTGCGCTGCTCTGAGCGAGCGCAGGTTGCACTGAGCCCATACCAGGAGGCGTTCTGCCAGCCTGTACAGTTTCTCGGATCTGATGCCGCCCTGGCGATTTATGTAGGACACCACAGACATGTTGTCCGAACGGACCAAGACGTGGTGACCTTTTATTTGGGGACAAAAACGCGTCAGCGCGTTGTCTACTGCCAGCATTTCGAGGCAGTTTATGTGCAGGAGCTTCTCCCGTTCTGACCATTGGCCGAAGAACGGTCTGCCCTCGAGCAGCGCTCCCCATCCCGAGGTGGACGCGTCCGTGGACACCACTTTCACCCTCGAGGAAGTCCCCAGGCTTACACCTGATTGGTACCAGTCGTTCGCTTTCCAGGGTTTCAGAGCTGTGACGCACTTCTGATTGACCCTGAGGCGAAGCAAACCGGGTGCCCACGCTTCGCGTGGGACTCGCGCTTTCAGCCAAAACTGCAGCGGGCGCATACGGAGCAGGCCCAGCTGGAGCACTGACGATGCTGAGGCCATGAGACCTAGCATCTTCTGAAATCTCTTGAGCGGGACAGACGCGCCGCAGCGAAAAGAGTTCGCTGTGCGTCGAATGTCTACCGCGCGCTGTTGTGATAGTCGCGCTATCATGGATAGTGAGTCCAGTTCTGTGCCCAGGAAAGATATTTTCTGACTGGGTGACAGGGAGCTCTTCGCCCAATTGACACTCAGACCCAAATCCTCGAGGTGATCGAGTAAAATGGTCGTGTGTTCTATGAGCACTGCGCGAGATTGCGCTAGAATCAGCCAATCGTCCAAATAGTTCAGCACTCGCATGCCTCTCATTCTGAGGGGTGCGAGCGCCGCATCCATGCACTTCGTAAATGTACGGGGTGCCAGGGACAAGCCGAACGGCAGGACTGTGTACTGATATGCCTGGCCCTCGAAGGCGAATCTCAAATATCGCCTGTGACGTGACGCTATCTGTATTTGAAAATACGCGTCTTTCAGATCTATTGACACAAACCAATCTCCTTGGCGAATCTGCACAAGGATTTGCCTGGTCGTGAGCATCCTGAACTGTCGCTTCACAAGCACTTTGTTCAGTTGCCTTAGATCTAGTATGGGTCTGAGACCCCCGTCTTTTTTCGGTACCAGGAAGTATCTGCTGTATAGCCCTCCTTCGCTCTGAACTTGAGAGAGAGGCTCTATGGCCCCTTTGCTCAATAGTTTCGTCACTTCGGCTCGAAGTAGATGTGCTACTTCTGTTTTTACCGTGGTCTCGACGCGCGCCACATAGCGGCGAGGGCGTCGGCGAAACTGCAGCGAATAGCCTCTTTCTATAATGCTCAGCACCCACTTCGAAACCCCGGGTAGCTTTGCCCATGCGTCTGCATGGATAGCTAGGGGTTGAATACGAAGCGCGCTCCGCTCGCTCAGCGATGGAGAAGCTTCGGCGTGCTGTAACACAAGCATGGCGCTCGTGACATTTGAGGCATGGGGCGCGCTGATAACAGCGGGCAGATTGCCCGCGCTCGACTCCTCTGCGGTGGTCAACCGCGAGGGGGAGGGCTGGGCGGTTCCCGTGGGAACTGTCATGTCTATGTGTGGATGTGGGCGCGGGACAGCGGGCACATTTATCACACCGAAAGCATCGTTCGCTTGAGTGAAGCGAGTGCACGTTGGTTTCGTTTTTACAGAAACCGTGAGACATGCATAACGTGGTGTTAGTGGGCACTGGGTAGTGGGCACATTCACCATGTTTGAAGCGCAACCGATCTGAGTCGGTTTTATGTGCGCGAGCCCTGTGTGACAGGCTGTGCTTGTGTGTAGGGATGGGCACTGGGCAGTGGGCATTCTTACTACACATGAAACACCATCGGCCGTGGCCGGGACACCAGAAAATACACTCTTTTGGGGGTTTATCTGGGTAGCCGTGAAAACGGCATTTGTGTGCAGGCAAGCGGGTGACAGAACCGACTTGTTGGCTGCAGAAAACACTGGAACAGTCACATTTGCTGGAACTGGACGAGCGAATAGCTTTGGTGTGAGTCCGGCCGCAGCGGGACTGGAACACCGTCGTTTTCCTAGCTGTGCTAGGACGACTTCGGGGCCTCGGGCTTCACCGTGATCCTAGGTCGCGAGCCACGTCCTGCGGGGCGGCGACCGGATGAGCGGGAGCGCGGTCTCGCGCTTCTGGCCTGGCGGCGCTGTGAAGTGGAGGCAGTGGACGGTGGCTGTGGCTGTGAGCTCTGAGCAGACGGTTTCGCACGGCCTGCTGCAGAGCTGGAGCGCTTCGGGAGGAAGTGCTTCATAGCCTGAGACGCTTTCTGTACCTCTGCGAATCTCTCCGCGAAGTCCTTGACGGAGGATCCAAAGAGGCCTGTGGCGGAAAGCGGGGCGTCGAGGAACGCGGTGCGTTCAGACTCGGCCATTTCCGAGAGCGTCAGCCAAAGATGTCTCTCAGACACGGTGAGAGAAGCCATAGTCCGTCCAATGGCTTGCGCTGCGGACTTAGTAGCACGGAGAGCGAGGTCCGTGGCACTCCTTAAGTCCGGCACGCAGATCGCGTCAGGTCCTTCCTCATCCAGCTTACGGAGGAGATCGGCCTGGAAGATCTGGAGCGTTGCCATGGTGTGCAACGCTGACGCAGCTTGCCCGGCGGCGGAGAAAGCGCGGCGGAGCAGGCTTGACGTCGTGCGGCAAGCTTTAGAGGGTAGGGCCGGCTTAGCGCGCCGTCCAGCGGAGGGCGGGCATAAGTGGGCCGCTATCGCCTCTTCAACCGGCGGCAGCGAAAGGTATCCTTTGTTCTTGGCATCGTCAACGGCGGAGAATGCCAAAGAAACAGCAGGACGCACTCTAGCCGAATAGGGGGCGTTCCAGGACTTGGCGACTTCTTCGTGTAACTCAGGAAGAAAAGGCGCCGGTCTGGACGCAGGCGAAGCGCGCTCCCCAGGCAGGAAAAATCCATCCAGCCGGTTGTGAGCGGGCTGCTCAGGCGAAGACCACTCGAGGCCGAGGCTTGCCGCGGCCTGTGCGAGTACTCGCATGAGTTCCGTCTCAATGGAAGCTCTCTTGCCTGACGACGTGCGGGCAGGGGGTGCGGGGTCCTCAGAGCCCGCCCAATCCTCACTGCCTGACGCCAGGATAGAGCAGGAATCATCCTCTCCCAGCAGGGCTTCCTCATCCGCGATGTCAACGGAAGCGGCGGCAGACGGCGGCCGCTGTCCGTCAGGAAGCGAGACAGACGAAGCCCGGGAAGCAAGCGGGCGAACCGGCGAGCTTTGGCGGCTGAGGGAGGGTTCCGGGGCCCGCTGGGCACGGCGCTTTTTACGGCGCGACGCCGCGGCGGGCGGGGGAGCAGTCTCGGTGAAGACGGCTAGGCGAGTTCTCAGAGTCGCCATTGCCATCAGCTCGCAGTGAGGGCAGCCGCCGTCAGCGAGCGCGAGAGCTGCATGTTCCTCACCCAGGCAGGAAACGCAAATCACGTGGCGGTCCCCGTCGCTGAGTGTGGCTCTGCACGAGCCGCAGGAAGGCATCTTGAAAAAGACGCTAGCTCTTTTAGAATGTGTGTCGTGGCGGCGACACACACACACAAATACAGAGTAATAAAAGAGAAGGATATAAGCGCCGGAAAGCGCAGCAGGAAGGCAGGAAGGCGGCGCGGCCAGCGACTTCAGTGACTCGTCCCGCTGAAGGTGCTCTCTCTCGACGGCGCGGCTTCTAATCCAGCTCCAGCGATGCGTGTGCTTCGCTTGAAGGATGAAAAATCAGATAATAGCTGCTTGCGAGCGATATTTATAGGCCTAGACCACGCCCATTTCGGCGGGACGTGACGCAGCGGGCGCGAAGTGCCCTGATTGGGTCTGACGTCACGCCAGGCCTCGCTCGATAGGCTGCTGCAGTTGCCGCAGAGCAGCCAATAGGCGCGCGAGCTGTCTCGCCTATGTCTGCATTGCTGCTGCAACGCGTTTTGCATTATTACAAAATTAAGGATAATTTTTGGCTTCAATATCTCGCGGAAAAGGATTTTCCCCTAGCGTAAGATATCTTACGCAGTACGAGAGACCTCTCGTAAGAGAACTAAACGTAACAAACGTAAATCAAGCAAGCTAGTGTGCATAGGCCACAAAGTGTTGGCAAAATAACACATTAGCGGACCGGAGAGAATAATATGGAATTTTTTCTAGAAAACTTCTTGAACAAAATAAATTCAAGCACTTGTAGGCTATCTATGTATGTAACTGCTGCGTATTTCCTGAACACATACTGGTCTGTGCTCTGTATCTGCTTATTTAGTTCATTCAGTTTATTGAGTTTATTTAACCCATTGCAACTTATTGGAACTGTGAACTAGGGTAACTCACTCACCTTATGTTGTCCTAAAGGCTCATTACCTTCTTTTTACGGAACACACACACAGAGAAAAAAAGTCCTGCTCGCACTTGCCCATTTAATGTCAGAGAATGGTGGATTTTTTTATTTGATTTTTAAAGCCGATGCAAATCTGTCATAAAATAACCCTATCCAATAAGGGCAGTATATTCCAAGCGTTCTGAAGTATAAGGTGGTCGCATCCTTTTGAGATATAAATTATAATAAATTTCAATAAAACACAAGGCCTTCATCATAAAACCCAGAAGAGTAGCCTATGTATTTTAATATCTCTTTTGTTCCCTGTTCTCCGGTTGTCAGATGTCATTTGTATGTTGTCCGGTTGAATGACAGTTCATGCGTGAACGTTAATAGGCCTATTATACCGAAGTCAATGCATTATTCTTTCCTTTTTGTATAAGTGTTTAAAATATTTAATTTACAACTATTTATATTGATTTATATCTTAAGGCGAGACACGGCAGGCAAAAACATCGGGGTTTTTTAACTGGTCAATTTTGAGATTTTGGGATATTTGTCTTCAATAACATGTCTTCTTTCAGACTTGTGGTGAAAAAAAGTCCGACATACACATTTAGGTCTTTATTTTACTACACTTTTCTGTTCGCGTCTGTAGATTTCTCATAAATTCAACAAAAGTTGGCGTTCTTAATCCTCCCGCTGCTCCGCGATCTCTGTCTTCTTCCTGTCATCACACGCACACGCCGGAAAGCTCTCTCTCTCCTTTACAATGCTGTCGGATCCAAATATGGTCATTTCCTTTTTATCAGCAACCAATCGTGAAAGTAAAAGGGCTGAATGCGCAATCTCATTGGCTGATGATAAATCTTCAAAGCCCGTTTGCTCAAAATGACCTTTCTCTCATACTCCAAGTACGAAATCTCCACTTCAGTAGCACCTATATACACCAAACTTTCCAGTCTTGTACCTAGTTATATTATGAAGACATTTACAGAGGGATTTGTAAATATATTATTCCTAGCCTGATTTATATAACATTTTATTCCAAAAAACATGGCGAAAATCATTTTTTTAAGGCTATTGACAGTATATTCTGATTTACAGGATAACAAAAGTAGATATCCATAAATCCCTCTGTAATTTTTTCCCCATCTAATATGTGAACACAATGAAAAAATAATTTTTAACCTGGCTTTATCCAATACTCAGATTTCGTTTTTTAAAATATATGCAAAATAGCACATATTTAATTAGATATTGCCTAATTTGCATATTTAAACATTAAATTATAGAAAACTTGTAATACATTTTTTTCTCATCTTAATGTAGGTAATCAACTAGGAAAGTTTCATGGTGATATCTGCTAGTTAAAATTTTTACCCTATTCACCTGTGTCTCGCCTTAATTTATTAATATAAAAATTTTAAAAACTTACTGGGCGAGGGCGACCATATAGACTATGACAGCCGTCATTTACCCTGCCATACCCAGCTGATGCAAAGCGTGAATTTACTAGGGCTGTGAAACGATTAATCGCATTCAAAATAAAAGTTTGTGTTTACATAATATATATGTGTGTACTGTGCATAATTATGTTATATTAACTTTTGACTTATTATTGGTGAGGAATCTATGTATAAACAGAAATAACGCATGCTTTTTGCTATGTACACCATTATATTAGATATTCTACAGTTGTAGTATTCCTCCATTTCCTACTTTTTATTCAAACAGTTTGCTAATAGTTTCTGGTAGTGAATGTGAAGTAACATGTAATAAGTAATAAGCCTACAGTTTGATCATGATAAAACATACTAAAGTTTGTCCTTAGATCATATCAGGCTCTCAGCATATGACTGATACGTGGTGTGAAAGAGGAGGGGTTTTTTTTCTGACACAGTGAGTCAGAGGAAATTGGCCACATATGCAGTCGCTTTCTCTGAGCACAGGAGCATTTCTACTCTTGCTCTATAATCCCTGTATCCTTAACGCTATTTTTCCATCATGGACTGTGCTTTTGCCAACCTAGATGCTGCTGGTTTTCTACAGATTTGGCAACACTTTGATGCTGATGGTAAGAATGTAATATCATTTCAGTTCTGCTTTCAGATGTGATATTTACATATATTGTGAGTATTGTGTTTAGATTTAAGTATTGTCTCTATCTGTATCTGTTCATAAAATTGCATTGATAAATACTTTTCTGCAGATAATGGCTACATTGAAGGGAAAGAGTTAGATGACTTTTTCCTGCTCATGCTGAAGAAATTAGGGCCAGAGGTATGTATAAAAAAATAAAATAAAATAAAAAAATAAAAACTTTATATAATGGTTAACAGTAGTTTGTGCACATTTAAATAAGATAGCTATACAAACAGATATACAAATAGATGAGAAAGTTTATTGACAATTACTTGTAAATCTAAATGTACATAAATTAATAATCTTTAGTAAACCAATGTTTGCTAATTTCATTGATGAAATTTATCATAAAGTGTGTCCAATACATTTTGGACTCAGCACCGGTATAATTGTTATTTTTGATGAAACAGGTGTTATTGATTACATTGCTGACATTTATGGAAGAACAACAACTATTTTTGTAAATTAGGTCATCAGTTTTCTCTGGCTGTTTACACACTAGAATCTGTCCTCTCTTTTCTGCAGGAAGCTGACAGCCATTTAGCCATTTAATAAAGTCAACAGCCATTTAACATCTGCTGATTTATTTTAAAATCGTTGTGGTACTAGAAATGGTCATTTTGTTTTATTTTGATGGTCAATGCCACAGTTTATCACAGTTATAGTAACAGTAACGGTACTATTTATGTTATTTTTATAGAAACTATATGTGGCAAGCAGGACGAGGCCGAGGGCTGTGAGAACGGCCGTGGCCGGTGGCGTGACTAATGATGAGCGACACCTGCGCGACGCCCTTAGCCTCGTCCTGCTCGCCACACTATAGTAATCATAGTATAAAAAATTTACGCACATGTAGGCTACTCTTGTGACTGAAATTCAAATAACTTCTGAGGAAATCAAACAACACTTAATTTTTCAGGAAACTGTGGTTAGACACATAAGATAAAAATGCATGTTCTGTGTTCTCTACTGATTCTAAAAGCCACTTCTGTAGTTAGATCTACAATGATCGTGTAAATGATCCACAAATGTTTCATATAACTTTTGACTAAATGTACAGTGTTACATTGTTTTTACACAATAGTAGTTCTGAAGTTGATATTGCTAAATTTGTACACTCAGTGAATAAGCGTTATATTGATGTAAGCAAGCAGGCTTTTATAAATTAATGATGAGCCAGATGTTCACTGTGTACCAGCATATCTTAAGGGCATCTCTATTGGTGCACCAATCTAATGGCTTTGCAGAGTGATGTTGGTGAGCTTAATGAGAGGTAAATTATGGAAATGTGGTCATGGTAACCAGTTTGTTTTCTCTACTCTCCTTAGGAAAAGATAACAAAGGGAAGCGTGCAGCAGATAAAGAAGAGGTTTATGTCTGCCTATGATGTCACATCAGATGGACGCCTGCAGATCGAGGAAGTACATCACTTTTTTTTTTTTACTTTTCCCTTAATTTAAAAAAAAATTAAAAAATCTTTTTTTTGTAGTGTTTAGTCCTATATAGAAGTAAAAACTGATATTTAAAAATGAATATTCCTGTAATATAATAATTTGATGGAACTGGTAAAAATTAAGCATGAAAGAGAATAATAAAAACCCATAGTGTTTTTAAACACATGCCTTACATTCTGGCTACTCCTCTATAATTAGTCTTTCTGTGTGAAAAGAAAAACAAACAAAGCCCTGAATTACTTTCTGCATGCATTGATGGCAGAGGTTTGCTGCAGCTGTTATCTAGCTGCGTTATGGCTTCCGGCTGTTTCCAGCACGGTTGCACTAGTCAGATCGGCACGTGCAACTGCCCTTTTTATTCCTGGAGAGAAAGTGCCCTTTTTTCTGGGGTGCTTTTTAAAAAAAAAATGTTTTTAAATAATATATATTCCTGTTTGCGCACAGCTTCCCTGTCAAACAAATATATTTATTGAAGAATAGTATATCTAAATATCAGGTCAGGAGTTCTGAAGCGCTCCCTCTCTCTCTCTCTCTCTCTCTCTCTCTCTCTCTCTCTCTCTCTCTCTCTCTCCCCCTGCGTCTCTGCGCAGCGGCGCACATCGGCACACATCATACACACACACACACACACACACACACACACACACACACACACACACACACACAAACCTGCAGGCAGCAGCAGCCCCTCCCAGCAGTGTTTTTCTTGGCTTGTGGTGAGGTGAGTGGCGCTCGAAATTCGAAATTCGAGGCACTGGTCGAGGCTCGAATTTACTGCTGATTAGCCAAAGACAAATATAGTTAACCTGCGTTTTGCTAGCATGCATGCCTCATGAGCTACTAGACTAGCTAATGTGTAAGGGATAATCGCTATACATTATCCCGCTTATTACATGGCTACCTACCAAATAATTAATTTCACACAAAATATTGATTTAAAAGGGAGTTTATTGATTTAAACCTGATTGTATTGCTTCCGCTAAAGAAAATAGTACGCTCCGTCTCTACGGTTAGAATCCTGTGAGTCCATAGCAACGCTCTGTTTTTCATGGCAACGGTCTGTTATACTCCGCACAGCGGTCTGTTATCAAGAAATAACACACCGCATTCTAAGCCATGTAATAAAATAAGTTAGTAATACAATTTATTTTTGTATTTTGTCAATCATTTTTGCAGTGATTTTTTCAGTAAAGTTAAAGGTATAGCGGAGGATGTTTTACTTCCTGGTGGGTAACCTATACTATTGGTCCTCCTAATTGTCAATCATTCTGGTGAATCAATCAAACTTTTCAAAAAGTGGAGAGGGCAGGTCTTATCTAAAATTTGGAAAGATCCTCCGCTATACCTTTAACAAAATAGCAGCAACAGCCCTCTTCAGTTTAGAGTGAATATTTGTGTTGATTTTAAAGTGTTATGTATTCTGATAACACCAAAATAATTAAAATGATGTAGTGCCTTGTGCAAAAATAAACAAATTATTAGTAAAAAATAATAAATAAATATATAAATAAATAAAATAAGTAGCTAGATCAATTAAAATGGATGATTATATGAAAAAAGTAGGCCTAATTCATGTAATATATTCCTTTATTTTATAACATATTCTTTGATTTTAGTGGCGCCCATGTCTTTTTAAACTGTAAACTTTTGCTCTTCATTTTAAATGTTATGGTCTCCATTGAATGTACTTTAGAACCTAGATCTAACCTAGATCTTTAGAACTTTTATCTAATCATTTAAAACTGGGTATTCTTTTTTTTAAACCTTTTTATTGCTTTAAAAGCCGTAATTCTTAGTATTCTAAATAAATATAATTAATCTTTATTAAGTAGCATAGGTCCTATACCCAATTTTGTCTTTACTATATTTGGTTTCTTAAACATTTCTTCCATTACCTGAATTACTATGTCCAATTTTTTATTATTATTATTTAAAAAATATAAAATATGAGTATAATGAGCTTTAAGTTCACCACAATTTCTCCATCATCCTAAAGATGAATGATTATACTTAGAGGATATTTCTGGTGTTATAAAATATCTCATATTAATTTTCCAAGTGTATTCTTGCCAATATGGAGATTGCTGGGTTTTTAAAAATTTCTTTTAAACTTTGTTTCCAATCTCCTCCTGTTATTTTATTGTCTAACTCAACTTCCCATTTTATTTTAATACTATATAATCTTATCCTTTATATATTATTTATTCGTCCTATTAAATTATACTCTATACTCCATACATTTTTCTAACTTTAATCATAAAGCACATCAGAGGTTGAATATCGTCTAAAGTTTTTACTTTAATTTAATCTTTTAAATAACTTCTTATTTGAAAATAGTTACCTATAGACAATACATATTTTTTCATACATATATACCCCTTTTTTCTCAAATGTCCCCATCGCGTTGTCTCCATAAATTTGATTTAATAAGATCAAATATAATAAGCCCTTTTCTAGCCCAAACCTTAAATACATCATCAAAAGTATTTGGTTTAAAATCTGGATCTTTTGACATTTCTCTTAAAGAAACCATCTCATGAACCCTAATACTCACCACTTTACAAATTATTTTCCAACATTTAAAAGGTTACAATTATTCATATTTTTCCTTCTCCCACAGAATATTAATGTACTAATTGCATCAAGCTTTTTTTTTTGCAATGCTAGACCCCATTCCTTTACTATTTTCTAAAACCTTACTCTTGGTTTCCCTTCATCCCAGATACATTTTCTAAAAATGCTATGGTACTTTTTGAATCTATTAAGGTGTAAACTGGAAGATTTGAAACAGAAATAAGAATTTCGGAAGTATACTAATTTTAATTGTACTTATTTTTTCAAACAAAGATAATTGTAATATTTTCCACCTTTTTAAATCAATACTCTGTGCTAAGGGTTCTATACAAAAGGCAAATATCTGGGGTGACAAGGGATCCCCTTGTCTTGTCCCTCTCATTAATGCAAATTTCTCTGAAAGAAACCTCATAATTACAGTCTCACACAAACAACTAATAAAACAAACTCCTGACTCCCGACTATGCAAATTCAGGATTTACATAGGTTCACTCTTAACAATGGACATCCAACTGTGGCATCATTCACAAGTTTAATACAAGTTTAATAAGCTTAATATTGTCCAAAATTTCTTTTGATTTTGGACAAAGGGGTCTCCAAATTCTCAGTGCATTTGCTCCCCTGTAAGAATTGGTGTTTTTTAACTGTAGAAATAATTTGTCTTGCCTCCCCTTAACTTTTACAAAACAAGAAAAAAGAGAGAAGGAGAGAAAAACTGGGGGAGAGAGGGAAAGAGATGTAGCAAATTAGCTCAAAAGGGAAATATGAATAATTAATAATAATGTGCTATAATTAATTGTAAATATTTAGATCAGTTAATCGAATTAACTTGAAGCTGAATTAATATTACAATCAGTTAATCTGTTAGTCTATTGAACACTCAGTATTGATCATCTATCAACCCTCAGAAAGGACTTTTGTGTCTACATGTCTGCAGCTTCAAATTTAGAATACAGGTTTGTGACTATTGTCTGCGAGTTCAAATTTTAACATTCAACTTCAGATTTTTACAGGTTTTCACATTGGAGCTGTGAGTGTAAATGTTCACGTACAAGTGCGAATATTTATTGTGCAAGTTCTCGAATTTTCATCTATGTGCTCTTGAGTTTTGCCACTCTTTTACCTTCATATCAAAGCCAGTCGGACTAGACTCGGACACATTTCCAATCAGCATGCATTTCGCGGTGATCACCAGTGATCATTTCTGCGCAGATTTTGCTAATCTCAAATGAGCCTAATGTGTTTGTCACAGGTCGGGGTGGAGCGCCAGCGGGCCGCCCACCCCTTCGCTTGCGTGCCGCCCCTGAGGAGCCGGCCGCGGACACGAAGGAAATGGCAGACACAGCATTCAAAATAAATATACACTTTATTAAATAATAAAAACAATGTTAAAAGTCTCTTCCACATCCTCTTTTCTTCGGGAGCAAGTTCTTCCAGCATCAGCAGGCTCTTCCAGCATCAGCCGACTCTTCACTAGCCTCAGGCTCTTCCAGCATTAACAGGCTCTTCCAGCATCAGCAGGCTCTTCCAGCATTAGCAGGCCCTTCCGGCATTAGCCGGCTCTAGCATCAGCAGGCTCTTCCAGTATCAGCAGGCCCTTCCAGCGTTAGCCGGCTCTTCACTAGCCTCAGGCTCTTCCAGCATTAACAGGCTCTTCCAGCATCAGCAG
The DNA here is from genome assembly GCA_021554675.1 of Leuciscus idus. Taxonomy (NCBI): domain Eukaryota; kingdom Metazoa; phylum Chordata; class Actinopteri; order Cypriniformes; family Leuciscidae; genus Leuciscus; species Leuciscus idus. Next base: position 11,026,344 of record CM038635.1, on the reverse strand, counting down.
GCTCTTCCAGCATTAACGGGCTCTTCCAGCATCAGCAGGCTCTTCCAGCATTAGCAGGCCCTTCCAGCGTTAGCCGGCTCTTCACTAGCCTCAGGCTCTTCCAGCATTAACAGGCTCTTCCAGCATTAACGGGCTCTTCCAGCATCAGCAGGCTCTTCCAGCATTAGCAGGCCCTTCCGGTATTAGCCGGTTCTTCACTAGCCTCCGGCAGAGAGTGGAAGATACATGTAACTCACAGCGTTAGCAGATTCTTCAAGCGTTAGCAGGGTCTTCACTGGACTCAGGCAGAGAGAGGAATAGACACGTGTAACTCACAGCATTAGCAGGCTCTTCACTGGACTCAGACAGAGGGAGGAATAGACACGTGTAACTCACAGCATTAGCAGGCTCTTCACTGGACTCAGACAGAGAGAGGAATAGACACGTGTAACTCACAGCATTAGCAGGCTCTTCACTGGACTCAGACAGAGGGAGGAATAGACACGTGTAACTCACAGCATTAGCAGGCTCTTCACTGGACTCAGACAGAGAGAGGAATAGACACGTGTAACTCACAGCATTAGCAGGCTCTTCACTGGACTCAGACAGAGAGAGGAATAGACACGTGTAACTCACAGCATTAGCAGGCTCTTCACTGGACTCAGACAGAGAGAGGAATAGACACGTGTAACTCACAGCATTAGCAGGCTCTTCACTGGACTCAGACAGAGGGAGGAATAGACACGTGTAACTCACAGCATTAGCAGGCTCTTCAAGCATTAGCAGGCTCTTCAAGCATTAGCAGGCTCTTCACTGGACTCAGACAGAGGGAGGAATAGACAGCTGTGATTGCGAGTGAACAGCAGAAATAATTCCCAACTCACATTTCCACCACACACTGTAAGGTTTCACTCGTGCTCATTTCCACAATAAAACTGCAATTCAACAGACTCAGTGTACCAAGGCTTCCACCCGCAATCCAGCCGAAGTTTTCTCTGGCTCTCTCATCTGTCTCTCTCATCTGTCTCTCTCGTCCTCTCTCTCCCGCGGCCTCCCGCCGCGACCGCGGCCACGGCCGCTCACGTGCTGCCCGTCTCACCTCTCATTCTCGTCGTGTCCCCCTCTGCTCGTGCCTCTCTCTCCCGCGGCCTCCCGCCGCGACCGCGGCCACGGCCGCTCACGTGCTGCGCGTCTCTCTCCCACAACCCCCGCGGGGAAGAACCACGCTCACTTTCTCTTCCTCTGACTTTTTATACTCTCATGAGCTAGTGTGGCCCCATTCAAACGCTCAGCGCAAATTACCCACACCTGCCGTCAATCCGCCACTAGGTTACCATAGCGACAGGCACTCACCCAGGCTTTGGAATGGTGTTTCACTTCCCAGATCTCAACAAGGGCATTTCTCTGGCGGGGATAGTCCCGGGCTTATTTGTCACCCCGTGACATGTTTGCTGCTACGACCAATGTCTACTGACTAGCCAATAAAAATGCAACATGAAATAGCGTAGGTATTGATCAACGCGACATGGCACTAAAACTTAAAACTATACTTACCACAAGCCCCATTTACAAAATCTCTTTTCTTTTTGAAGGCAGCATAGATGTATCCTTCACTGCCTTTGATATCCCACAATCCTGTGCTTTCCATTCTGTGACAGTTGAACTAGAAAAATAAAGATGACGTCTGAAAGTTGCGGTTGGTCATCAGTTTGTGTAAATGTACATTTTTGATCAACGATTGCCACCTATGTCATTTCTAAACTGTTATGCTGCCTCAGAACTCTGTCCGAAATCAGTTTTGTGAGGTACCTTTGTGCGCAGACACTGCCTGCAAAGTCATTACCAGATAGGGCAGCGAGGCAACAAGTCAGCTGGTTAAGTTTTTGGACGTAGCTTATGTATATGTCATACCCAAGTTTATTAGATCCATGTCTAATAGATCCAGTGTGATTTGTTATGATCTTATAGGATTGCCAAAATTGCAGTCTGTAGCAAGCATAAAAGTGCATGCACACTTGAGTTTTGTTTATTAACCAATTAAGCCTATCAAATTTGGATGTTTAAAAAACGCAGAACTTGCCCCAAACCAGACCCAATTTTGTCCACCTGCCCAAACCTATTTTTATTGGCACAAATTTAAAACCACATAACCTGGCAACACCGGGGATTCTATGTATTTTATATCTATGGCTTTTCCTGCGCAATGTAATCCCCCATTTGCCAGCAATCCTATGAGAATGCAGAACAATGATGACAACAGAGCATAGCGCCAAAGCTGTTGTGGATCTCCGCTTACCCGAAACCCTCCATAACTGGCACTGAATCACACATTTAAAGAAAGTTACAGTCGTTTGGCAAATAAATAAATGACAGACAGTTACATACGTATTACTAAGATTTCATTGTGCAAACTTTACGTTACACCTAAAATGATAAGAAATAGTAATTAATTAGCGAGTCCACAAACCCATTCTCTCAGTTGGCTTGGGTATGCAGAGCATTCAAAGCTTATGGACTGCACGCCGCTAATTTTGAATCTGTGTATGTTTGTGTGTAGTCTTGTTTTCCCCTTCCAGGCAACGCTACACAAAGAGGGCATTTACTCATAAAATATTAGGACAGAGGATCATTCAGGAAATCATTATATTCAGGAAAATAGTACACAAAGGCAAGGGTATTGGTAATAAATAACCTGATGATAAAACTGGTACCCCCCCCCCCCCCCCAAAAAAAAAGAGGGACCTGAGCCATATCAAGAGACCAAATATCATAGACTTGGGCCAGTAAGATACCACCTAGCATCCACCTAGAGCACTCTAGTTACCGTATCTAACACTAGCATATGGGCAAAAACATTGGCATGACATCTGCCTTGCATTAAGGAAGTAATTCACTTTTATGAGTGGTGGCATAATTGATTTCAGTATGATTAAACCTCTTTATTAGCTGGTACTAAACCGTAAACATGTCATTTTGTGTGTGTGTGTGTGTGTGTGTGTGTGTGTGTGTGTGTGCATGCATGTATACTAGATGGCGAATATGATCCTGCCCGAGGATGAGAACTTCCTTCTTATCTTTCGTAGAGAGGCTCTATTAGACAACAGTGTGGAATTTATGAAGGTAACCTTTCACTTCACATAATCACACTCTCATTTCACTTTTCCATTTTAAAAAGTTTCCACATTTCCCATGATAGATCTGGAGGAAACATGATGCTGACAGCAGTGGTTACATATCAGCTGTGGAGCTCAGGGTAAATGCACACACATGATTCACAGCGAGATTTATATTCCAAGCGTAATTAGAGGGTTGGACATGTCCACCACTTTTTGCGAGGGTCAATATTGTCCCCACCATTTTTGGGGGTGAAAAATTTTGCAGCACGGATACCTAATGGAAATTAAACATATCCAGTTGACGTTTATTTGTCTTAAATAAGAGGCGATCTGGCGCTTTAATGTGTTGTTTTTGAAATCATGCTGAGTGTTCGTTGCCAATGTTATCAGTGGCAGCGGAACTTCCTCTTTTGGCTCATGCAGTCTTCACACAGATGAGCGTCAATCTATCACTTAATGCCATTGTGGAGACTCAATTCTTTCCAGAGAAATCACAAAACAAAATGTACACAAATGTGTTCCTGCACTTGATATACAATCATTGATGAACATTTTTTATTTTAATGAGGTAAACTATATACTCAATTTTAAGACCTTTTAATAAATAATTGATTTGTATAAAACTATACGAGGGCAGATTAGAATACGGAATATCTAACACTTAACAAAAGTTCTACCACCAGACCATTAGGTTATATGAATGCTGGTTGTGGATCTATGTATTTATTCACTTACGTGAAGAATCGTACTCGGTTACTAACGTAACCTCGGTTCTCTCTAGAAGAGGGAACGAGTACTGCGTAAGTATCTTACGCTAGGGGAAAATCCCTTTTCCGCGAGATATTGAAGCCAAAAAATTATCCTCAATTTTGTATTATTGTAAAACGCGTTGCGGCAGCATACAGACATAGGCAAGACTCTTGTGTGCCTATTGGCTGTTCTGCGGCAACTGCAGCAGCCTATCGAGCGAGGCCTAGCGTGACGTCAGACCCAATGAGGGTGCTTCGCGCCCACTGCGTCACGTCCCGCCGAAACGGGCGTGGCTTAGGCCTATAAATACAGCTCGCAGGCAGCTGATATCTGGTTTTTCATCGCCGAAGCTAACCAGAACGTGTGCATGCACGGCAAGATACGCAGTACTCGTTCCCTCTTCTAGAGAGAACCGAGTTTACGTTAGTAACCGAGTACGTTCTCTTACGAGAGGTCTCTCGTACTGCGTAAGTATCTTACGCTAGGGGACCCAATGTAAAACGCAGTGCGTGCTGGGATCTGACACCAAAGACCCAAGGGCGAAAGCCCAGGGTTCATATAGTGCATAATCACCAGGGGAACTCACAGGGAGTCCGGGAAGAGGGAGGGGCGGAGCCGCGCTCTTCCACATATAGCAGCGTCCCTTAGACGCAAATTACATCATACAGACAGGGCGGAGTACGGCCTGAGCTGATGAAAAATTGTGGGTCTTATTTATTTGTCCATAAGCATTTTGCGGTCAATCAGCGGGCAGTGCTCATCGAGCAGTGCTCAGCAGACACAGTATTCTGAACCGATAGCATCAGAACAGACAGTACTGGTATATTTAGACCGACAACAGCCTGGCCTGTAAGGCGGGAACCTCTAGGTTATAAAACCTTATAAATGTAGACGGGGAGGCCCAGCCTGCCGCCATACATATACCTTGCAAGGCAATCCCACTTGACCAGGCCCACGACGAAGCCATGCTTCTCGTGGAGTGCGCTCTGACACCCAACGGGCACTGCATACCCTTGGAAGTGTACGCCAGCGCAATGGCGTCAACTATCCATCTGGATAGGCTCTGTTTCGACGCGGCTAGTCCCTTGGAATGTCCGCTGAACGAAACGAAGAGCTGCTCCGTCTGTCTGAAGACAGATGAGCGAGACACATAAGCTCTTAATGCCCTGACTGGACAAAGGAAGCTCGCGTCTCCTTCCTCGTCAGAGACCGGTAGGGCTGACAGGGAAATGACCTGCGCCCTAAACGGTGTGTTTTAGGGATTTTGGAACATAACCGTGCTTAGGTTTGAGTATAACTCTTGAGTCATTAGGCCCAAACTCCATGCACGTTGCGCTTACTGAGAGCGCGTGTAAGTCCCCTATGCGCTTCACCGAAGCGAGAGCCAGAAGAAACACTGTCTTGAAAGACAGGTGTTTAAGATCAATCGTCTGTAAAGGCTCGAATGGGTCACCTTTCATGGCCTCCAGTACCACAGAAAGGTCCCATACAGGGACTGAGGGAGGTCTGGGAGGATTCAGTCTCTTAGCTCCTCTAAGGAAGCGGATGACTAAATCGTTCCTTTCTATTGACTGACCAAGCGTTGTTTTTGAGAACGCTGCTATAGCCGCCACATTAACTTTGAGCGTGGAAGGGGACCTGCCCTTGTCCAACAGCTCTTGTAGGAAGGAGAGAACCTCCGTCACCCCACAGTCTGGGGGCGACACGCCACAAGCTGTGCACCAGCTGGAGAACACTGACCATTTCGAGGAATAGAGACGTCGCGTAGACGGAGCTCTAGCCTGCGTGATCGTGTTTAACACTCCGCTTGGGAGGTCAGCGGGTACCCGTTGATGGCCCAAACATGAAGGGACCACAGCTCTGGGCGCGGATGCCAAATCGAGCCCTTGGCCTGAGAGAGGAGGTCCCTCCTCACTGGCACTGGCCATGGGGCAGTGCTCGCTAGCTGCATCAGAACTGGGAACCAGGGTTGGTTTTTCCAGAACGGCGCTACGAGTAGCACTGAGCATCCTTCTTCCCTGATCCGCTCTATCACCTGAGGCAGGAGAGAGATGGGAGGAAAGGCATAGAGCGGGCGGCGGGGCCATACATGAGCCAGCGCGTCCCTGCTCTTGGAGAAAAATTCCAGACAGTGAGCGTTTTCTTGAGACGCGAACAGGTCTACTTCCGCTCTGCCGAATTTCTTCCACAGCAGCTGGACTGTCTGTGGGTGTAGAGAACATTGTTCCTGGACAGTCTGTCCGGTCCTACGTTTAGGAGCCCTGGCACATGCGCTGCTCTCAGCGAGAGCAGGTTGCTCTGAGCCCACACCAGGAGGCGTTCTGTCAGCCTGTGCAGGTTTCGGGACCTGAGGCCGCCCTGGCGATTTATGTAGGACACCACTGACATGTTGTCCGAACGGACCAGGACGTGGTGTCCTCATATTCTACTGCCAGCATTTCGAGGCAGTTTATGTGCAGAAGCTTCTCCCGTTCTGACCATTGGCCGAAGAACGGTCTGCCCTCGAGCAGCGCTCCCCATCCCGAGGTGGATGCATCCGTAGACACCACCTTCACACTCGAGGAAGTCCCCAGGCTTACACCTGATTGGTACCAGTCGTTTGCTTTCCAAGGTTTCAGAGCTGCGATGCATTTCTGATTGACCTTGAGACGAAGCAGACCGGAAGCCCACGCTCGCTTTCAGCCAGAATTGTAGCGGGCGCATGCGAAGCAAGCCCAGCTGAAGAACTGATGATGCTGAGGCCATGAGACCTAGCATCCTCTGAAATTTCTTGAGCGGGACAGATGCGCCGCAGCGGAAAGAGCTCGCTGCGCGCTGAATGTCTAGCACGCGCTGTGGTGACAGTCGCGCTATCATAGACAGCGAGTTCAGTTCTGTGCCCAGAAAAGATATTATCTGTCTGGGGGACAGAGAACTCTTCACCCAATTGACTCTGAGACCCAGATTCTCGAGGTGATCGAGTAAAATGGTCCTGTGCTCTATGAGCATCGAGTGAGATTGAGCTAGAATCAGCCAATCGTCCAAGTAGTTCAATACTCGCATGCCCTGTAGCCTGAGGGGTGCGAGCACTGCGTCCATGCACATCGTAAATGTACGGGGTGCTAGGGACAAGCCGAACCGTAGGACTGTGTACTGATATGCCTGGCGAATCTCAAATATCGCCTGTGACGTGACGCTATCTGTATTTGAAAATACGCGTATTTCAGATCTATTGACACAAACCAATCTCCTCGGCGAATCTGCGCGAGGATTTTTCTGGTCGTGAGCATTCTGAACTGTCGCTTTGCAAGCACTCTGTTCAGTTGCCTTAGATCTAGTATGGGTCTGAGACCCCCGTCTTTTTTCGGTACCAGGAAGTATCTGCTGTATAGCCCTCCTTCGCTCTGAGCTAGAGATAACGGCTCTATGGCCCCTTTGCTCAATAGTTTCAAAATTTCAGCTCGAAGTAGGTGTGCTACTTCTGTTTTTACCATGGTCTCGACGCGTGTCGCATAGCGACGAGGGCGCCGGCGAAACTGTAGCGAATAGCCTCTTTTTATAATGTCTAGCACCCACTTCGAAACCCTGGGTAGCCTCGCCCATGCATCTGCATGAATGGCTAGGGGTTGAATGCGAAGCGCGCTCTGGTTGCTCAGCGACAGAGGGGCTTCGGTGTGCTGTAACACAAGTGTCGCGCTTATGACATTCGAGGCGGAGGGCGCGCTGATAACAGCTGGCAAATTGCCCGCGCTCGGCTCCTCTGCGGTGGTTAACCGAGAGGGGCAGGGCTGGGCGAGTCCCGTAGGACTTGTCATGTCCGTGTGTGGATGTGGGCGCAGGATAGCGGGCACATTTACCACACCGAGAGCATTGTCCGCCTGAGCAGAGCGAATGCACGTTGGTTTCGTTTTTACAGAAACCTCGAGACATGCAGGACGTAGTGATTGTGGGCACTGGGCAGTGGGCACATCTGCTACGTTTAATGCGCAATCGAACTGGGTCGATTTTATGTGCGCGAGCCCTGTGTGACGGGCTGTGCTTGTGTGTAGGAATGGGCACTGGGCAGTGGGCATTTTGTCTACACTCATAACACCATCGGCCGTGGCCGGTACACCAGAAAATACACTCTTTATGGGATTTATCTGGGTAGCCGTGAAAACGGCATTTCCCTAGGCGTGCTAGGACGACTTCGGGGCCTCGGGCTTTACCGCAATCCTGGGCCGCGGCCCACGCGGGGCCAGATGAGCGAGAGCGCGGTCTCGCACTTCGGGCCTGTCGGCGCTGCGAAGTGGCGGCGGTGGGCGGAGGCTGAGGCTGTGAGCTCTGAGCAGACGGTTTCGCACGGCCTGCTGCAGAACTGGAGCGCTTCGGCAGGAAGTGCTTCATAGCCTGTGATGCTTTCTGTACCTCGGCGAATCTTTCCGCGAAATCTTTGACGGAAGTTCCGAAGAGGCCAGCGGGAGAAAGCGGAGCGTCGAGGAACGCGCTCAGACATCTCAGAGAGCGTTAGCCATAGGTGTCTCTCAGTCACAGTGAGAGAGGCCATGCTCCGTCCTATGGCCTGTGCAGCAGACTTAGTAGCGCGGAGAGCGAGGTCCGTAGCACTTCTCAAGTCTGGCACGCAAATTGCATCTGGTCCATTCTCGTCCAGCTTTCGGAGGATATCGGCCTGGAAAATTTGCAGTGTGGCTATAGTATGCAGCGCTGACGCAGCCTGCCCAGCGGCGGAGAAAGCGCGACCGAGCAGGGTTGACGTCATGCGGCAAGCTTTTGAAGGCAGAGCCAGCTTAGCACGCTGTCCAGCGGAGGGCGGGCAAAGGTGGGCTGCTATTGCTTCTTCGACCGGCGGCAGCGAATGGTAACCAGTGTGAAAAGGATATAGGCACCGGATAGCGCAGCAGGAAGGCGATTGAAGGCGGCGCAGCTAGCGACTTCAGTGACGACTCGTCCCGCTGCAAGTGCTTCCTCAGACGGCGTGGCTTCTCTCCGGATCCAGCGATGCGTGTGCTTCGCTGAAGAGATGAAAAATCAGATATCAGCTGCCTGCGAGCTTTATTTATAGGCCTAAGCCACGCCCGTTTCGGCGGGACATGACGCAGTGGGCACGAAGCACCCTCATTGGGTCTGACGTCACGCTAGGCCTCGCTCGATAGGCTGCTGCAGTTGCCGCAGAACAGCCAATAGGCACACGAGCCGTCTTGCCTATGTCTGTATGCTGCCGCAACGCGTTTTACAAGAATACAAAATTAAGGATAATTTTTTGGCTTCAATATCTCGCGGAAAAGGGATTTTCCCCTAGCGTAAGATACTTACGCAGTACGAGAGACCTCTCGTAAGAGAACTCGGGACTAACAATACATTGTTTTATAGTAGATGTAAGAATGAACATATCACATTAAACATGAGTTTAAAGCGTGCTTTGAAGCATGTTTAACTTTCATGTTTAACAGCTCATGTTTCTCCTCAATGTCCTTGTCAAGAATGGTAACTGACTTTTTCTCATAAGTTAACGCTCTACTGTTTCTCACAAAGCACCAAGCACCAAATTGATTACAGAAATGTGACAACATCTTAATCATAGATTATCAATAGATTTCGCAATGTAATGATCAATTATGTTATTTACGTAGAAGTTTAGAAAACGGTACACACGGAAAGTTTTTTTTTCTTCAAAAGTCACTTTAGGGGCTCTGTACTATTCTCATCACAATTTCATACAAATATTTCAATCACTTCATTCTCTTACCTTACCTTCTCTTTTCTGTTTTGTTTTAGTCTAGTCATCATAATTTTAATGATAAAATGCCTCTTTTTCATGGCAGGGTTTCTTGAAGGACCTGTTTGAGCAGCACAAAAAGAATGTTTCCTCAAACAAGTTGGAAGAATACACAGATGCCATGGTAACATTGCTATTTTCAATTATGCATCATGCATTTATTTTAGGTGTATAAACCTAAACTTTTCAACTATCCATATCTATCCATGCTTCTTAAATTGAGCTCATGTTTCATGTTAGTCTCGGTTTTAATATGTTTTTGGTTGCCAATTGAAATAATCGAATGCAAAAAATAATACACATGCATTCAAAATAGGCAGTTAAAAACAATGTTAAAACAACCGCTTTAGAGATTTCTCTTTAGTGAATTAATCAATAAACCTAATTGTAAAGGACATTTAACCTTTAAGACACATAGCTTGACAAATTCAATATACCCTCTTTATATTTAAGCACTGAATATTTAAACTGAAAATAAAATCACAATTTCATTATTTAAAAATCAGTATATCACGACTGGCAAGCAAGGAAGAGGAGATAAGGTTCTGTTTGCAGCTTCACACTTTATTTACAAAAGAAAACAAAGAAAGGTAATTCACAAAAAAAAAAAAATGCAACAGCTTTACAATTAACATGTAAATACAATACAGGACACGGAACTGAGAAAAATAAGGGTCAAGACAAGTCACCTTTATTTATAGTGTGCTTAAATACGGATTGTTTCAAAGCAGCTTTAAAGTGATAACAGGAAAATAATGCAACAAAGTTTGTTTCGGCTGTACAGCAGCTCAAGAAGAAAATAGTTTAATTGTCCAGCTTAAGTAAGTTAAGTGTTGATTTATTTTGGTTGTAAAAATCAATCGTTTTTAATTTAGTTCAGTTATCTATACAGCAGCTCTGGAGAAATTGGTGATGTCATTGTCCAGCTCAGTTCAGTTCTCATCCATTAGTGTCAGTGCATTCAAGTCAATTATATATATTGCCGAATATTAAGTGTCCCCAACTAAGCAAGCCAGAGGCGACACTGGCAAGGAACCATAAGTCCATCAGGTGACAGAATGGAGAAAAAAAACCTTGGGGGAAACCAGGCTCTGTTGCCAGTTTTCCTCTGGCCAACAAACAAACAAACAAACAGTGTATGATTATGATGCAAGCAGCATTACAGGTCAGAAGTCAGATTGGAATCGGAACATTACAAATATTTATCCAGTTCCATCTGGTTGAAGATCGGATTCATCACCCTGGTATGGGACGGGCTTTGTTGAGGATCTGTGCCACTGGCTGTCGTGTCAATGAGGTCTTCACGGGGATTGTCTAGTTGACACAATCTCTGCTGACACTTCAGGGCTGCATTGTGGTCGTGTCTAGGCACAGGTCCTCCATCTGATCTGGATACGGCCCAGATCCGGCTGACTACAGTAATCTCAAAATAAACAGAGAGACTAATATTAGTGTAGATGCCATTCTTCTTATGATGTTACAAGTACATCTTGTGTTATAGGAAATGTTCCTGGTTCCGGCTGACCTAGTTTATGCAGCCTAACAATCTTTTAACTGATTTGAATTATAGAAATTGATATTGTGCTATGTGTATGGCAGGTAAAAGAGATGTGTTTTTAGTCTAGATTTAAACTGACAGAATGTGTCTGCGTCCCGAGGAAGACTGTTCCAGAGAATGTTCCAAAGAGGAAAAGGATATACCACCTGCGGTTGATTTTGATATTCTAGGAATTATCAGCTGGCCATTTTGAGATTGCAATAGACGTGAAGGACTATAGTGCATTAAGAGCTTGCTCAAGTACTTGGGAGCTAAACCATTTAGTGCTTTAAGTAATTAGCTAGATTTAAAAATATATACAATGTTTAATAGGGAGCCAATGCAGTGTTGACAGAACTGGGCTAATACTAATATGGTCATACTTCTTATTTCTAGTAAGAATTCTAGTTGCTGCGTTTTGGACCAGCTGGAGTTTTTTTTAATTCAGTGTGAAGGGCAACCACCCATTAGACTAGAGCATTACAATAATCTAGCCTTGAGGTCATAAACGCATGAACTAGAAATGTGGCTTTCAAATAAAAGATTGGTATCAAAGAGCACACCCAGGTTCCTAACTGACGACAAATACTTCCAAAAATCCATCAAGTTTTAGACAGTATTCTAGGTTATTACATGCAGAGGTTTTTGGTCCAATAAGTATTAAGTATGATAAGTATGATTTGAACCACGCCAATGGAATTCCACTAATGCCAACATAATTTTAGAGTCTATTCAAAAGAATGTTGTGGTAGCTGTTATCAAATGCAGCACTAAGATCCAGTAACAGTAATAGAAAGATGCAACCACGATACAAGATGGTAAGAGCAAATCATTAGTACTATAATACGGTTTAAATCCTGCCTGGAAATCCTCACAGATACCATTTCTTTCTAAATAGGAACATAGTTGTGATGATACTGCCTTTTCTAGTATCTTTGAAAGAAAAGATAGATTCAAGATCGGCCTGTAATCGACTAATTCTGTAGGATCAAGTTGTAATTTTTTAATAAGCTGTTTAATAATAGCCAGCTTAAAAGTTTTCGGCAAAAGATGAATTAATGATATTAAGAAGAGGATATGACCTCTGGAAGCATCTCTTTAAGTAGCTTAGTCGGTATAGGGTCCAACATGCATGTTGATTAAGAAGATTTAACGAGTTTAGACAATTCTTCCTCTCCTATAGCAATGAATGAATGGAACGTCTGGGGTTGAAGCTTTATTTTTCATTAATTTGGCCACTGTATCAAATAAATACCTGGGGTTGTCTTTGTTTTCTTCTAAGAGGGTTGAAAAATAAGTAGATCTGGCAGTTTTTAGGGCCTTTCTGAATGCAACAGTGCTGTCTTTTAACGAAATGCGAAAAACTTCTAGTGTTGTTTTCTTCCAGCTTCTCTCCATTTTTCTCGCTGCTCTCTTGAGGGGCCTGAGTGTGCTCATTGTAACACGGCGTTGGACTATTTTCTTTAATGTTTTTTAAGTGCAAAGGAGCAATTGTGTCTAAAGTGCTGGAGAAGAGAGAGTAGTTTCTGTTGCAACATCAAGTTCTTCTAAACTATCTGGGATGCTGAGGAGATTAAACTGATCAGGAATATTGTGTAAAAAAAAAAACAATCTTTAGTGGTAGAGGGTGATATTTCTACTATATTTGTAATGATGTTTAATTAAACAAGGTTCGGGAGGAACAGGTGCAGATGATTAACCTGACAAGAGCAAGTGGAGTGCAATCAGTAATCAACCCAGGACAGTATAAATAACAGCTGAACTTACCTCTGTTCCTCGACAGTTCAGCAGCATCCCACCTCCACCCCAGCTCCTCTCTTCTAGTTCCATCTACCCTATTCTAGTTCCATCTACCCCTACCGGGGGGAGTACTCTGGGTTCGGGCCGAATTCCGAGCTCGTAGCCCTCCCTCCGGACAGCACGCCAAATACGCATAACCCTTACCATAATAAATCATATGTAGATGTGAACTCGTGAAACAGGGAGTCTCATTGTCAAATTCAGAAATGTTAATTTATGCATTCATGACCTCAAGGCTAGATTATTGTAATGCTTTACTGGGTGATTGCCCTGCAGACTTAAGGCCAGAGTATACTTAGTTTTTTTACACGTACGTTAGCCTTTCAAAGCATACTCCATTTGATAATGTGCACGAACGCAGGTGGTTGACACGTGCTCTAGAAAGTTTCATCTGTGTCCAGTGTCTGTGTCTTTTTTTTTCTCCAGAAGTTATGACCGATAAAAATGTCTTTGTATTCTTTTAAACTAAAGTTGTGGCTATCTCATAAGCCCCTCACACAAACGCTTCTAGATGACATCTAGATGATCCCTAGAGACAAACCACCTGTAAAGACCTTGCAAGTCCTCTGCACAGACCCCTATGGCCACTCCCACCAAATGCTGGCATAATGAATCCTGATCTTCAAGCAGAAGGAACTGGATGAAATTTTCTGAATATCAATCCACAATCTGACTTGTGATGCAGACTGAAATTAAACCACTCCATGTTTGTTCATCTGGCCAGAGGATAAATGGCTCCCACCTGAGCCTAACTTCTCTCAAGGTTTTTTCTCCATTTCTATCACTGATGGAGTTTGGGTTCCTTGCCACTGTCGCCAAAAGGCTTGCTTAGTTGGGGACACTTAATATTCGGCAGTATTATTGACTTGAATGCACTGACACTAATTAATGAGAACTGAACTGAGCTGGATTAACTTTTTTCCCCATAACTGCTTTATAGATGAATTGAACTCATTCCATAATTGATGAACTTTTCACAGTTATTAAACTGAACTGAATCAACACTGAACTTATTTCAACTTAATAATAACTGTTTAAAAGTACTATTGTCTTTTTAGAGCTGGTTTACAGCGGAATTGAATTGATACATGTTGAATCATGTTGTTTTCCTGTTTATCATTGTGAAGCTGTTTATCAATGTAAACAATCCGTATTGTAGAAAGCACTATATAAATAAAGGTGAATTGACTTGACCATCAGTCCTGGGTTTTGGCACTATTGTAGTATATTTTGTGAGGGAAGAAGGATTGGGGCAGTGAGCCAGTTGTTCTCAGTTGTACTGTTTTTTTCCAAAATAACCAAACAAAATAAAACTCAACAAAAAGCCAGCTTTTCAGCAGTATTCTCCAGTTCAATTTCAAGGTCAGTCCATTTGTCTTGTGCTCTCTCTCTCCTCAATCAAACACCGGAGCAGGCTTTATTCATTCTCTTCCCACATACTGAGTGGAAACAGCTGTATTTATTAACTGACTCCCTACCGCTCTCATCCCACAGTCATGCTCGACCATGCCTCCTCCACACTCCCATAGAAAACCATCACAAAGAATACTCTTAATGTGCCTTAAAGGGATAGTTCACTTTGAAATAAAATTTTGGTATATTTTAGCTTACCTCAAGGGCATCCAAGATGTAGGTGTCTTTTTTTCTGCAGTAGTTTCAATTTTGATATTTTTTGGTCAAACCGTTCTTGTCTGTCAGTCAAATAATGCAGGTCTATGGTCACCACCTCAAAGAGCATGCACAGAGTCCAAATTAAAACAATTCCACATCATCCAAATTAAACAATTCCCCATAGTAAGTACACATTGATGGCCTAAGACACGAAACGAGCGGTTTGTGTGAGAAAACGAACAGTATTTATATCGTTGTTACCTCTTGAACACAGCCGCGTCCAAATGATCTGAGGGCGCGGGCGGGTATAGATATATACACTAGATGTCGCCTTGGCTACTGCAGTTCATTGGAACGAAACCGTAGCCAAGGCGACATCTAGTGTATATTTTATTTCAAAGTGAAATCCAACATTTTATTTCAAAGTGAACTATCCCTTTAATGAAATTAAATAATAAAAGGCAGAAGACAGTTATTTTAGTTTATAATTTTCACTTCAGAAGCCCTTAATTAACCCCCCGGAGCTGTGTGGAGAACTTTTATGATGGATTGAAGCCCTTTTTTGGGCTTCAAAATCAGGACTGCCATTCACTACAACTATAAAGCTTGGAAGAGAAATGATATTTTTTGATCTAACTCTGATTGTGTTCATCTGAAAGAAGATGGTAATGATTTAATGATGGTGATGACAAACACTATAATGATTTCTCATCTACCATCCGCATTCAGCAAATAAGCATTTAAATTATTTAAACAAGGCATTGAATATCTAATAAACATTTAATTTCACGAACCTTGCAAATTTAGGCGAATCCTGCAATGAGATATTTTTAAGTGTGCATTTGTAGCATGCATAAAAACTTGTGTACTCTGTGTGCAACAGGCGGTTTTTGCAATGTGGACTAGAGAGTTAAGCTATCACTGGAGAAGCACGATCAACAAACTTTAAATCCTTGATTTCAAACTATGATGTGCTTTTTTCCAGTTGAACATTGTCATATTTACTGTGCTCTACATAAAATTAGCACTGCGTTGCCTTTATTTGAAAAAACATAATTTTCAGTGTACAGTGTTACCAGATTACTGAGTGCACTGTTCGTAACAGTGTTTACTTCCCTTTTTATTAATATTTACTTTTTTTTTGTTGAAAAATACTATGAGAGAATCGAAAAGCTGCTATCTAAAGCAGTGGTTCTCAATTGGTTTGGCCATGGGACCCTCATTTTCCCATGGCCATTAAGCTACACCCCCAATTTTTTGATATTTGAACCAAATACATTTTCTCCAACCCACTTTTGGGTCGTGACCCACTGGTTGAGAAACTGATCTAAAATATATCGGTTTATTTTTCAAAGTTCAACTTTTTTTCATATTCATTTTCAAATTATTTATTTCTAATTTAGTAAATATGTAAATAAGTATACATTTAATTTCTGTATTTTTTATGCATGTGTTTTTACTTTCTTTTTTGGTTTCCAATTCTGGTATGAGTACCCCCAGCATTGCACATTTTAGATGTCTCCCTAAACATCTCTAAGAATTTTATAAAGAATGCTTTGTGTGCACAAAAAAATAAAATAAAATAAAAATAAATAAATAATAAAGTCTTTATATACAAAATATCTTCACTTCTGCATAGATCTCAGCCATGACGCATCCGTGTTGTGTTGACGTGAGAGCAGATATTCTCACAACCCATCCTGCAAGAGAGATTGAAGACTTTTTTTGCAAAAATGGACTGTAAATTGCCTGTTGAAAATTAGGTGGTAATTTTTAAGAACTGAATATTCTAGAAATGAGGTCTGGAAAGTTGATATGGGTTATTACATTTTTAATAATGAAATTGTGTGTAAAAGTGACATTTTTCAATTGAAATATTCACCGCTTAAATAACCATGTTGATTTTCAGCCCCTATAAATGCAAGCTATTAAAATACTTAGAGGTCATTCCATCTGCATGATTTTTATTTGTTGTCTATGTATACATACAAATCATTGTATGTTTTTCAGCATCTTTAAGTCTGAGTTGTGCTTTTTTTAAGATCCTGAGTATAGTGGTCTATTAACTGTGTTATTTTTTTTTTAACTAATTAACTAATTTTTTTTAAACTAATTAACTAATTAAATTAAAATTAAATTAAATTAAACTAAATTAACATGTTGAATTAACAGCACTAGTTTTTATCATACGACAGTACACAATCCTTTCCTGATCACAGCAGCCAACAAAGCAAATTAAACTTTAAAAAAAGTATATACACCATCAGTGTATATAGGTACACTGCTCTGTTAGTGGCTAAGGTCAGTTTATTGTACAAGTACACTCCAAAAATTAATGATACTCCTCAACCCAAGCCTCTCCTAAAGTGAGTAGTGTTTGGCTGGTCATGTAGTTTTTATAAGCATTTCATGTTAGTTCATTTCACGTCGGTGTACTTCTTTTTTAAAAGACTGTAGCGATAAGTGCAACATTTAGGTATGAAAAATTGACAATATGTGTAAAATGACTGCAAGTGCTCTTATTGTTTTGTTTGTTTATTTTTGTGTTAATTTTCCTTATTTGAGTCTTAACTTGAGTAAATGTTTTTCTAAATATGAACACTTTTTTTTGTGTGTCTTTCAGATGAACATTTTTGACAAAAACAAAGATGGCAGATTGGATCTTAATGACCTGGCTAGGTGAAGTGTTTTTAATGATGCATTTTTGTACTGTACATGTGAAGCTTTTTAGGCATTGGTATTAAGAGTGAGTATGGTGTTTGTGTTGTTGAAAGAGAGAGACAAAGGCTCAGTGCCAATTGCATAAAGCACCGTTAGTGTAATTAGGGCCCAAGCCATATAAAAAAGCGCTATATAAATTAGGGCCCTATTGTTTTCCTATTGTTTTAGTTTTTTTAAACTGTCACTTTTGGGGCCCTTATCATGCTCAAAACCTCTTGCAACTTTGCACACACATTGGAATCATCAGCCATCAGGGCCAGGCACAAGTTTATGTGGGGTGAGGGCGGGGGGACGTGGTGGAGCTCTGTGGTGCAGCCTTTTATATGGTTTACCCCTTTTTAACCTACAGTAACCAAACTTCATACACTTAAAGATCTCATTGGGCCAAAAAACTTTCACACTCTTTAGTCATATGCCAGCCCAACAAGAAGTCGCCTATTATGGGTTGTTTGAAAAATGCATGCTCTGGAATTTGATATACTCCTCCTAGGGGATTCTTCCAATCGCCACCAAACTCGGTCAGCATGAGGCCAAGACAGGGGACTCTCCACCACCATTTTGAAGTGCGGTCAACATCAAATAAAGGAAGGAAGTTTATGACAGACCCTCGAACCCTCGATTTTGACTGAGGGAGCGAATCTACTCAATGTGTACAATTCAGGCAGACAGACTTAATAGACAATGCAACATGACTGTGATGTCACAGCAATTTACCACCACCCCACACAACTCTGGTGTATGATATTGGAGTTATTTTGAAATTTAACCACATTTAATACTTGTAGCTACCTTAAGCTGACTTTTTTTTTTTTTTTACACAGTTATAGTTTATTGTATTGTAATCATTTTCAGTTGTGTATTTTTTCATCTTTTATATTTAATATAAATATGTGAATATATTAACATTTCATATTTGTTTATATAAAAAAATGTCCAAGCATCCATACAGGCCTAAAGAATGGTGTGAAACTAAATTAAAATGAAAAAAACAATAAAATATATCAGCCCCATATCGGATTCCAAGTGATCAAGGGCTTACGTTGTTGCGTTTTAACATATTGCAGGGGTTCCGCAAGCGTAATATACTAGTTGCCGACCAGTAGATATGGGCAAAGTCTTAGAAACTGTGCCCGGTTGCATAAAGCACCTTAAGTTTTTCCCTTAAGTATGATACTTAAGGGGCGATTTCCCCTTACCTAAGAGAATAACTTAAGGGTGTTGCATATAATCTCTTAAACGGTTCTCTTAGGTAAGGGAAACATTTAAGTGTTTCACGACAGCGATCCTGGATTCACGTTATAAAAGTCTGTTGTTGCCATAGATACGCAAAACACTAACACTTTCGCAATCAAATAAAGTAGGCTAGGATATCGGAATGGATAAAGAAAACTAAAAAAAGAGAGCCTAATTGGACAGAGGAGGAGAAATGCATTCTTCTTGACGAATATGGTAAAAGAAAAAAAAAATTGACCGTTGCGTTTAAATGACGGGAAAGCCCCCGCAACCCGGTGAACCTCTCTGCTGACAGACGATATATGCATGTGGAAAACATCTCCCGCTAATATTGCGCGTCGATCAAATCGGTATTCCTGCAACAATTTTTTATCGCTAAGATGGTCCAAAGGGTTCTCCCTATCCCTAAAAATTATTCTTGGCACATAATGATCTTCAGCTGGTTCCATAAATTCAGCCATTTCGTCTTATTTTTGTCCGCGTTACTCTTAAGGTTACGATTTCCAAACCTTAAGTTATACTTAGGGAAATGACCGTTAAGGGGTTTTATGCAACACTTGACGCTTTTTAAGGGATTACTTAAGTGAAAAAACTGCGTTTAAGGGAAATTCTAAGTGTTTATGACGTTTCACTTAAAGAAACCCTTAACTCTTCGGAGTCTTGGGCTATTTTGGCCGTTTTTGAGTACTTTTTATTTTTTTTATTTTGCGACATAAAAAAATGTTTACCATACCAATGTTTGGTATCATTGTTTTCAGCAAAACATCACCTATATGAACAGACAATTAGTTTTTCACTTTGATGTACTTTATCAACATACTGGACCCAAAATCACAAAATCCGAATAGAAAAATTATAGTTTTTTTACTACAAAAAACACAAACATGCTCAATGAAGCATTTTAAAAGGTTTAAAATGTTAACACAAGTTGTAAATGTCAACATACACAGGTATAATTCAGATATAAACTAGCTATATACAAAAAAAATATGATTTACAAAAAAAAAGCAGGTGTAGCCATAGGCTTTTTTTTCTTTTTAGCTTTGCCACTTTTTAAAACAGTTCATGCACACAATTATACAGAGAGCTATATTTAAGGCCTTGCATTCCCAGAGTATGAGGGTTCCCAAATAGTACAAATACAACATAAAAAAGGTAAAATTGAGATAAAATCAAACTATATACAGCAAAAAGCAGGTGTGGCAATAGGCGTTTTTTTTTTCTTTTCTTTTTTGCTTAGAAACTCTACAAAACACTTATTGTACAATTACACAGACAGCTACATTACAGGGCTTTCATGAGCTTGAGTAAGAGTGCAAATATACCATACAAAAGCTAAAATGAACACAAAATCACTATCAGGATCACTCTCGGTTTTCCAGGGCTCAGAGCTGTGGTGTGGCTGTCCTGACTTTGCTGGAGATCTTGATCTGGTTTGACTCTTCCTTCCACCCCATCTCTTTGTAGGCCTCTGTCTGCTTGTTGTCGAAGTGGTAGATGACCCAGGCTGCTCATCATCTCTGTACATGTCAAGACACACGTAAAAAGATTAAAGATTGTACATCAAAGTTCAAGATGCTCATTGGCACATATGCACAACAATTACAGTGAAGCAGTGATTGGCAATGAAATGTTCACACAACCACACACACACACACACACACACACACATACACAGACAGACAGAGACACACACAGAAACACACACAGACAGACAGACACACACACACAGAAACATACACACACACAGACAGACAGACACACACACACACACACAGACAGACAGAGACACACACAGAGAGACAGACACACACACACACACACACACACACACACACACACACACACACAGACAGACAGACAGACAGAAGGACACACAGAGAGACAGACACACACACACACACGCACACACACACACACACACACACACACACACACACGCACAGACAATATAATATACAATAAGCTAAAAGTTTGTCTCACCTCTCGTTGTGAACCACAAAAGCCGAGTCGTCAATCTCATCATCGCCACTTTCTGATTCCGATGAACTGTAAACAACATCGTCCAGTTGGTAGAACAAGTCGAGGGCTTGTTCAACCAAAAACATTTGCTTCATTTTCCTTCCACAAAAAATACCTAAACTATCTACACTACTCCTAAACTACTCTCAAAATCAAAACCAAAAACTAGCAATAATATCTCTGTCTTTCTGTCTATTCCGTCAATCTCCCGTCGGCGCCTTTCAATTTCGCATCTTTGCACAGTTGGCTCCTCCTCCACTCCCTAAAATGTGCAGCATGAAGAGCAGAGTCACACATTTTTCTCCGTTTTGTTTTATGACAAAAAACGACAAAGTTATTAGAATAAATGCAACGCCTGTCGCATCCCATCTTGCGTTCTTTTACGAACGCGTCAACGACGAACAAACTTTATTTTTTATATAAAGTTTAAATGATCATATCTCCGTTTTTACTTGGTCTATCAACACAAAACAAAAAGTAGAATAGAGTTTCAAGCCAGCACTTTCGACAGAAGTGGACGGCAGCGCTCAACGTGACTTTGTTTTTATGCTTCGACGTCTTAAAGTAACAACATGTAACTTTTCAACCTTCATAATATATTTCCAAGACCCTTGTGATAGTACATCGACTTACAATAGGTTGAATGAGACGTCTGCCAGAGCCTGACGGGGTCTGTATCGCTTTTACTGGCACTATGTAACTTCGGGGTGCGGGTAGTAACCAGCGCTCAAAAAGAACTACAAAATTCGACTGCTTTACGGCATACGTCACTTTGCCCACCACTTCCTCAAATGTGACCAACCAGCGCGTTTGTTTTCGTACGTCTGTTTTCGTCATGGCTGAAGCAGCAGCGAAACGTAAGAAGTCCAAGGTTTTGTCGGAGTAGAGTCGGAAGAGGAAAAGGGAGAGTGATAAACTGAAAGGCAGGACGAGGATCAATATTGGTCGAGCGTTTGCTCGCTGGCGTTAGCTTATGGAGGAGGAGAGTTACCAGACTGATGCTGACTTGGCCGTCATGCTGTTGAACTAGTAAGTAACTGTAAATTGCTTGCATACTATCTTTAGTTTTTCTAATCGGTTGTCTGCCTGGCTACGTTACGGAAACTATCTGGTCCTCCATTTATTTATCTTCATGAATCAGCTAGTAGATGAGCGAATTATCAATCTGGTAGCTAGTAAACCCTAACATGGTAGTTTTAGATGGTTAGGATGCTATCGCTATCATTCTCGTTCAGATTTGAGCATTGCAATCGACATGCAAAATTCAAATGTTTGAGTTAAAATGTTTAGTCTACTAAACATGTATAAATTATGAAAGGGGGAAGATTAATAATATTATCATTGCCCATATGAAAAAAAATCTGCATGCTTCATATACAGTAACCGTAAATCATTTTACGACAGCGGTAATGGACAATTCCGCTTCCAACCTGTAGGGCGACCGCAGAGGAAAAGTTCCATGTTGTTGCTTTAAATCTGTCATGTGATTTGATCACGCCGGCGTGATCGGCGACTCGGAAGAGTTAAGTAACACTTAAGGGTTTTTTTCTGCAACACCCTTAGGTTTAAGGGAAACATAAGGGAGAACTTAAGGGAAAATTACACTTAAGGTGCTTTATGCAACCGGGCACTGGCATGTAGGAGGGGCTCAGTAGTGCCAACTTCTGGCTAAAGTGGGGGGTTAGTTTTACCTACAGTCACTAATCTCGCTACATATATTGTTCTCAACGAGCCAGATAACTTTCTAATTTACAGTCACTAGCTCTGACCAACAGGACGTCAGCTATTTTTACTTGCTATTTGGTTGAAAGAAATAAAATCAAATGTAATACATAATATAGCCACAAATGCAAGCAAGAGATCCACACATTCAGCAATCCACAAATGCACGTGAGAGATCCACACACACACACACACACGGCAATCCACAAATGCACGTGAGACGCACACGCACAGCAATCCACAAATGCATGAGAGAGATCCACACATGCATGAGAGAGATCCACTCACACACGGCAATCCACAAATGCACGAGAGAGATCCACACACACACACAAAGCAATCCTCAAAAGCATGTGACAGATCCACACGTGTGGCAATCCACTAATGCACGCGATAGATCCACCACACAGAATCCACATCCACAATTGCATGCGATAGATCCACACACACACAAGGCAATCCACACATGCACTTGAGAGATCCACACACACAAGGCAATCCACATTCGATAGGATCCAGACATGGAAATTCACAAATGCACGGGAGAGATCCATTCCAATCACATGGATTGTACATTATTGTCATTTATGTTTTTTCTTACAATCTACAAAACCCTTTTCACCTGTAATTTCATGCACAACAAATCACAAGTCTTTTGCATTGGTTTTCTGCCTTAAAGGGTTAGTTCACCCAAAAATGAAAATTCTGTCAGTAATTACTCACCCTTATGTTGTTCCAACCCCGTAAGACTTTCGTTCATCTTCGGTACACAAATGAAGATATTTTTGATGAAATCTGAGAGCTGTCTCACTCCTTCATAGGCTGCTATGTAATTTCATATGCTGGCCTAGAAAAGTTAGTCAAGATATCGTTAAAATAGTCCAAGTGACTACAGGGCCTGAACCTTAAGTTTATCAAGTGAAGAGAATATTTTTTGTGCGCAAAAAAAATAAATAAATAATGACTTTATTCAACTATTAATTTTCTTTTGGTTGGACCTCTGACGTGAGTTCACGAGAGCGCCACGATGCATGATGCATGATTATGATGCTATTTTCTTCTAGATCTAATGTACCGCCGAATCAAGCTTCATTGCATTATTTTCCTGTTATCACTGTCAAGCTGCTTTGAAACAATCTGTATTTTAAAAAGCGCTATATAAATAAAGGTGACTTGACTTGTATTTGTGGAATCTTTTGAGATGGTCGCTCCGCAGCCTTGATTCACAAATGCGCACAAGCCTATGTTTTTTTTATATATATATATATATATAATTATTTAAAAAGTGGGTCCCTCATGGGAAAATGTAGGTCCCATGGCCAACTTAGTTGAGAACCACTGCCCTACATTACCTGCAAAGATGCGATATGGTGTCTTCCTCCAGAGGACGCTTACTTATGAGACTTCTGAGACAACTGAACTCTAAACATTTAATATTTCACTAAATATCATATACATAAATGTAAATATAGGGTAAAACCAAGAGATTAAAAATATTAAGAAAACCATTCAGATAAAAGGAAAGTGAGTCTTTAAACCCGTATGTAAAGTGTGAATGCTTCCACATAATTTCGTAACCAACAAAGTAAAAGATTTCTTTCAAAATAATCCAAAAGTTTTACCCTCAAGTCAGAGGTGCAGGAAGTATAGGGGTGCTGGATTTTCACAGGATTGTAAATGCAACCCAAATGTTTGTTCATTTACATTTATTAATTTTTAGCATTTAGTACCTTATTTGTAATAAACACTTTAAGACTATTGGGCTATTAAAAAAAGTTAATGCATCTCTACCCCCTCTACTCCTAAATGCAAGTCCACCTTTGGTGTTGTGTAAGGTAGGCTCATATTAACTCACATATTAATGTGCAAGCATGATTTTTGTAATCATACTAAGGATTGCATAACAAATGAGCAATAATAAACAAAATATACACAACATACACAATATACACAACACAAATGAAATAAAAAAATTCTGTCACCATTTACTCACCTTTAAGTTATTGGGACAGATAGGCTTGTGAGCATTTGTGAATCAAGGCCACGGAACAAAAGTAATTAGGTCTCAAAAGATTCCACAAAAACAAAAGCACATATTCACGGATATTCTTAAGGCAGAACACCAATGCAAAAGATTTGTGATTTGTTCATGAAATTACAGGTACAGATAAAGCATTTGTGGACTGTGAGCTAAGACACTAATGACAATAATAAATTATTGCTGTGTGTGTGGATCTATTGCATGCATTTATGTATTGCTGTGTGTGATCTATTACATGCATGTGTGGATTGCCTTGTGTGTGTGGATCTATCGCATGCATTTGTGGATTGCTGTGTGTTTGTGTGTGGATCTCACGCGTTCATTTGTAGATTAGTGTGCGTGTGTGTGGATCTCTTGCGTGCATTTGTGGGAGGTTTAGATACTGTTTTCACTCCATACCTTATGACTTAGATCTGTTTCTATCAGTTTTAATGACAAAATAAAGGCATAGAACCAGTTTATTTGTAGTGCACTGACAACATAGTTTTATATAGTGTAAGTTTAATAAAAAGGTTAATACTAATATACAAAAAAACCTAGAATTAATACTTATGGACTTAACTGCATATGATAACTTTACACTCATTTGAAAGTAACCTACCATCCTATGACATGAAATTCATCTGAATTTAAATGATCTCATGGATGTCGCTGTTGTGGTTCATGGTTATAGTGGTACCAGTACTGGCTGCAGTAAATGTAGCATATTCAAACTATTTTGACGTAGTTCTTTTACATTTACCTGCTTTAAATGCACATTGCCCGCCATGCACAGTTGTCCTAAAGCCATCGCTAAAGCCATCGCCCTAAAGGGTCATCGCTGCTTGCAGCTATATTTTTCCTATAAGATCACCCTTAGGTTTCCCTTAAACTTAAGGGTGTTGCAGAAAGTAACTCTTAAGAGTGGGTTGCACCAATATGGATTAATCTTATATTAAATCAAGGTTTATCTAATAATTCTGTTGCACCAAACTTTAAACCTTGTTTAAAAATAAGCAGGTTTGCATTTAAACCATCATTTTGATCCTGGATTTAATTTATATTTAATACATTAACTTTAATCCTGTTGCACCATAACTTTAAACTCAGATTTAAATCTTAAATTTAACATTTAAATTTACAGGTGAGGTCTAAATAACATAACACAAAGTGCACCTACAATTAAAATTTGTGGCTGATTGAACAAAGACAGAAATAGTGGGTGTGTCATCAAGTCTCAGAGAGGTGTTTATTACAAATAAAAAGCCAGTAGATTGTGAGGGTTGTGGCAGCCTGTAATCGAGTCTGGGATGCAGGTCCGTCACTCATCTCTGTATGCCTTGGTGTCGGACAAAGAAAAGAAGAAAGGAATATATTTAGCATTTAATGTCAGTGGTGATGAGGTGAGCATCAGTGATCGTGCCGCAACACGCGTGGCTGCTGGTAGGCGATCAAACAGACAGGGAGGTAGTCACTCTGTGAATCATGCCAGTTGCTTTTTCTTATCTCGTTTTTTTGTCATATGTTATGCTGCCATATTACTCCATTGATACCATTAATCATAGATATCATATAATAAAGGCTAGATGTCTCGTCCGCGCTGCTGGCCAATGGAGGTCGACGTCCACACACGGCGGCCATCTTGCCACAGGGAGCTCGCTCACTCGTAACATTGTGTTAATGGTGCATGTACTTTTTAAATAACCATAACTTGCTCAATTTTCTACCGATTTTCAAACGGTTTGGTTTGTTATAAACATCACAGATGTAGTTATGGCACGGCATACTTATCAATAAATATAATATTATATATTTAAACATGTTCAAGCATCCAGAATTATAGCCACGTTAATAACGTTTGTAAGAAACCAAACTGTTTGTAAATCCGTCAAGATTTCAGTGAGATAAGAGGATTTGTGTTCGTGCTGATCACTCACCTTAATTCAGATACCACAGAGCTCGCCAGAAAGCTTCCCTGTGACAAGATGGCCGCCGGTGTGATGCCGTTCGAGACTCCTCCTTAAGACATCTAGCCTTATATGGATATCTATGCCATTAATATATTTCCAGACCAAGCGTGCCGCACAAGCCCTGAAAAGTGAAGCCAAAACGTCTTGATCGCCCCCGGTGACTGGTCCTAGTATAGGTCATAAACCCGCCTCCCCGTGTTATTCAACGGGACTTGAGACCAACTAAACAATTTAATTACACTTCAAATATCTTTTTTCCGAAGGTGGTTTCTGTCATTCACGGTAGTTTTTATCACGCTGATGTAAATTCAAGTGTTTGTTTTTAAAATAAGTTTGTTTTTAGTTAGTTATTTGATGCTATAAAAGCGGTGGTGTGACGTCATGATTGACAGCTGTGATTGACAGGTTCTCTGAGCGAAATAGTCATTGAAGCACCAACAGACTTTTTTTCGGGATCTTCTGAGGACTGAGGAGATTGGAGCTTTAAATTTAATTTCTAAATTTCTATAATTAATTATTTCACACCGATTGTGAGGGCGTGTCCTTAATTTCGCGGCTTTACTTCCTGCTCACTACTGCGCAGGTCTGGTCCCGAAATCGCTACTGCGCAGACTCAAACCCCAAGATGTCAGCGCCATATCGGGACACTGGCGGCTTCAGTTCTCACCAATGGAAGAGAGCGAAGGGGCGTCGTCCATATTTTTTTTACAGTCTATGTTCCAGACGTATGAAATCCACACGTGCTACCACAATGTTTTCATTGCCTGCCTTCTAATTTAACTGTATCTCCTTCCCAGGATTCTGGCTCTACAAGAGAACTTCCTGTTGCAGTTCAAAATGGATGTTAGTACTTTTTCTCTAATTTATTTAGAGTACTTTATCTCAAATTTTTTCCCCCTGCTTGTGACACTCAAATTTAATGATAAAGTGCATGATGCTGTCATGATTTATCGCCCTCCACAGGCCAGTAGTCAAATGGAGAGAAAGAGAGACTTTGAGAAGATCTTTGCTCACTATGATGTTGTAAGATTTTTTTTAACCTTCAATTCACTTTGCATCAATCTGAGTAGACTGATGATTTATTACTTTATTAACAGTATGTCTTGTTTATTGTTGTGTATGAGTATCACATTAGATACATATCCTGATGTTCCATCACTTAGTGGTTGGCTCTGATTCTAGAGTAAGACTGGAGCACTTGAAGGTCCAGAAGTGGACGGGTTTGTCAAAGACATGATGGAGCTTGTCAAGGTAAGTGATCGATTGTTGTAATAAAGTAATAAGAGAGGAAAAAAAAAATCTTGGTCCGGTTCCCACAACGCACTGCCATCTGGGCCTCCGCCAGCTGGGTGATGAACTCCACGGTGCCTTGCGGTGGTGCTGGATAGTCCTCGGTGGATGGCTCAACACTCCTTCGCCGCCTGGTGGACGGCGACGGCTCCTCTGGGCAGACTGCAGGAGTCCCCTGTTCCCTGCTCCTCCCCATCATGGTGGATGGCAGGAGGCTCTGGCCCACGGCGAACGGCGGCGACTCCTGCGCTCCCTCACGGATGGCAGCCACCTCTCCAGAACCCAGGCGGCCGGCAGCACCGCCTCGACAGGCGACAGGCGACAGGCTCTGCACAGCCATGCGCCATGGCTCTTTGACAGCGCGTTCCTCCTTCCTCCCGGGTTTTGGCACCAATGTAGCAAGGTTAGATGTTGTGGGAAGGAGGCGGCGGGAACCGGCAAACAATCAGCAACTTTAATAATGAAATAACCAAACAACAAAACGAAAGTAAAAGACAGCAGCCCCTCACGGACGACTGCTGTTACATATAATAAAACATAAGTCCAACTAAAACAGTCCAGGCCTGGTCCTCTCTCGATCTTCCCTGTCGTCGCTCTCCCTTTTATGCTTCCGCTCCTCCGTGAGAGATAAGAGTAAAAGACACACCTGCGCGTGTGTCATGCAGGTGTCGCTTATTATCAATCACGCCACTGGCCTCGCGCCGTTCTCCCACGGCCCTCAGCCTCGTCCTGCTCGCCACAACGATGTTATTCAAAAAAATAGAAACCTTATTTAAATAAACATTTAAATAAGTTCAACAAACATCAACTAGCACACACTCGCAAGGATAAACATCGATAAACGTGAAACTTCAGGACTGAACTACACTACACTACACTACAAAAGCCTGACAAAAAGTCTCCAGCATTCAGTAAGGCCTACACTAATATAACAGTAATTATATTTATAGGCCTATGTATGTTAAGATGAACTCTCAGAGAAGAGGCAGGATCCAAGTGCAGAGAAAATGTATTAGAAAGATGCCAAACAAACAAAATAACCAAATAAAAGAAAATCCAAAGAAGCAGGGAGCAGAACTGAGAAACAACAACGCAACATCCTACAAAGGAAAAGACAGACAAAGAACACAGGAAACACAAGGAATTATATAGGGAAACATTAACAAGATAACAAGACAAAGCTGAACATAATCACAACACTCATGAGCACATGCAAAGGACACTGGGAAATTAAGTTTACAATGCAAAAGCACAAGAGTAAAGAGGAGTGCCCTCTGATGGAGATCAAGGGCACTCCAGCTAGGCCTATAAAAATAATTCCCTAACCATGAGTATTAAATATCAGCATGTAACTCATTCTGCATAATTTGTGCTCTGGAAAGATCAAATCGTATGGCTTGTTGAGGAGAGATGTGCTTTGACTTTAAGCATTCAGAATTTTCAATATCTGATTTTTTTCTCTCTTTTTCAATCTCTTTTTTCTTATTTTCAGTAGGGCTGCACGATTAATCACAATTTACATGAAATCGCACTTAAACTGATTTGGCTTATCGCGACTTTTTGTCCAACAAAAGACAACATTTAATAACATGTTTTTACTCCAAACTCACTTCATAACACGTTTGAGCATCCTTCTGTGAGATGATGTGGCTTTTTACACAGAATAAGGCAGTCGTGTGTTTATAAGTCATGTTTAATCAGTCAAATAATTTTAATCTTCTTTTTATTCAGCTACAGCAATGATAGGATTTCCTGGAATGATGTGCATTATCATACTTCTGCGGCGGGGCATATTTGGCGTGTGTGCGTGAGACACCCTCTGGTGTTCAGATGGAGCAGCATTTATTATCGATCAGCCGTTCCGCACTTACAAGCTGCGCATAAAATAATCGCAGCCTTTGCCAAATCGTGTGCGGTTTCATTGCTGCATAATTGTGCAGCCCTAATTTTCAGTGAAGGTGATAATTTGGTTGTAAATTAGTTGAATATGGCGCTGTGCCAGTAATGTAGTTTGTAAGATTAAAGAACGATTTAAAGATGACAGAGACCACAGTGCGAAAAGGGCATTATCCTATTTGACTTATATGCATAGAGTTTAATTTGCGCTGTTTTTGCAATAGTTTGGCATAACCAAATGATATTATAACCGAACATTACCAAACTAAAGCTATAACTTTAAAATGCATTTTCATGAGTGTTAAACAGGTTGAAGCATTTTGATTAAAATATGTATTTTCATGCATCATATAATGTACACAAAAACTAGTTTTATAACAATACTGTAATGGGATCTTCATAAAAGAGTCTTGTACATAGGAAAAATACATGAGAGTAATATGTTACTGTATTGAGAGGACCGAATGTGTGTGTTCTTACAGAACATTCTACCTCTGACCTATTAACTCTGTTTGACTTTCTGTTTTACAGCTTTGGACAAACAAGCTTATATTGTATACACTACTTTTATACTTATGTACTATAACATTTATATACTACACTTTTTTTCCACACAGAGCATACACAAGTTTCTAAAAGGTGCATCTAGTACAACATTAGGCTTAAGTATTTGGTTAATTTGCATTATTAACTGGAAATTGAAAAAAATAATTGTTGGATTCTTAAAGTCCCCAAAAGGGGCGTGTCACTAATTCAGTCATGTTATCAAAATCTCACTCCAGCCAGGCAACCAAAGCTGGCAGCCCTGGTACAATACTACTAATAATTGTCAATAGTGGCATCTGTTTGTGACACTTTGTCTCTTTCTCTCTATTTGCCTCTTTATTCAACCCCCTTTTTTTTTCTCAGCCCAGTATCAGCGGAGTAGATCTGGATAAATTCCGTGAGGTTCTTCTGCATCACTGTGACGTGAATAAAGACGGAAAGATTCAGAAGAGTGAGCTGGCCCTGTGTTTGGGAGTGAAGCTTAAGCCATAGTCATCACATGCTGACTGAAGTTTTCCAATTCGCTAAAGATCACTGTATTTCAATGCTGTATTTGGAAGGTGAAAGCATTACGTATAACTTGTGTATCGCTTGTTTGCAAAATATGTTATTGTGAAATAAATTTAAGGAAATGTATTCACTTTGCTTTTAAAACCATCCACTTTTGCAACAATAAAAGTATGAAAATGAAAGGATAAAAACAGACTTTGATTTGGTTCCATGGTTTACATGGTTTAATTCCATGGATGGTACTTTTTTTAATTTTTTTAAATGTACTATTTGTTTTTGTTTTTTTGCTGTTGTAAAAACCGGCACATTCAGATTTTTTATAGACCTTATCTACCACATAACTGAAAGCTGTCTCAGTGGAACAGTTATAATATATTTTGAATCAACCTGAAATAAAGCAAAGGATATTTTGATCATTCAGCTTGAATTTTGGTCAAGATCATGTATCCATTTACACCTGCAGGCTGCAGTATTACAGTGTAAATGAAGTATAGCAGGTGAACCATGGAGAGAGCCATTTACCAGTTACCAGTTACCGGAGGCTTACTAGTGCATCAAAGTCACTTTTTATTCCATTATGGAGTTCAGGTACCTTTTTTTGAGTTTGTTTTTCCTGCTCTGGAGTGAAGAGGCCAGTTTGTTGTTTCTAAGGCCACTACGTACTCCAGCAACCTCTCAGGCCTGCAACGGGGGGGGGGTTTGTGTATAACGTCTCAGTTATACATTAGGTTACTAATGTAACCTCGCTTCCCTGAGATAACGGGAACGAGTATTGCGTTGCTAGACGCTATAGGTAGAACTCCTTTTCTCCGATTATTGAAGCCTTTTATAAAATAACGCAGTGCTACTGCACAGCCACTGCACTGCACAGCTGTATCTGCGCGAGCCAATTGGGGCACATACCCCCGAACCAAGCGCAGAGCCAGCCAAAGGGGGCGGGGCATCTGCCTATATAAGCAGCTTGTCTCGCCATAGGATTCAGGTTAATTCGACTGAAGCAACATATGCCAAGTCATGTAGCGCCATAGCACAGCCGAATATGCAATACTCGGAGGTTACAAAAGTTACAAAATTTTTCCCTTTCGAAAAATTCACTCGTATTGCGTCGCTAGACTCAATGGGGAACCAGTCCAATCATGCCGTGCTATGTTCAAGCAGAACGACATGTTCTAGGGCCCTAACCTAAGGTGCTTGGATAAGGGCCAACATATTTGGGCCAAGAGAGGGCAGAATTAGCCCAACCAGAATAGGGCTCGGACTGAGGTCGGAACCTCCAGAGAGGTTTAAGCTCACTCCAAGTGTAAGCCCAACGAAGTGTAAGCCAATGCAATGGCGTCCACTATCCAGCAGGACAGTCTCTGCTTCGTGACCCGGACAGGGCAGAGTAAGTGTAATTGATTCTCATCTTCCAAGGTGGGAAGAGCTGACAACGAAATAACTTGAGGACGACCTTACGGTCGTTAGGCCCAAAATCAAGGCAGTAAGCGATGACGGAGAGCGCTTGCAAATCGCCCACTCCCTTAACCGATGCTAACGCTAGCAGGAGTGTGGTCTTAAGCAAAAATGACTGCATCTCGGCCACCTGTAGAGGCTCGAAACAGGGCCCTTTGATGGCCCTAAGGACTGTTGATACTTACAAAGAGGGTATGGTAAGGTGGGTTGAGCCTCCATACCTTTTTCAAGAAGCAAACAACTAGGTTGCTTCTACCCAGCAATTGGCCGGCCATAGGATCGTGGAAAGCTCTGAGCGTGGAGGGGGTGCGACCCGCGTCCATTAGCTCCTATAGGAAGGAAAGTACCAGCGGTACTTCACCTGAAATAGGATCTTGGTTCCAGACTAAACCTCTCTCTGGGAGGTCCGTAAGTTCCCATTGATGGGCCATACATGGAGGGCCCACAGCTCTGGTTGGGGATGCCAGATTGCCTGGAAAAGGAGGTCTTTCCTCAGGGTTATTGGCCATGGGGCTTCTGCTACAGCTGAATCAACTCGGGGAACCAAGGTTAGGTCTGCCAGAGAGGGGCCACCAGAAGGACGGTGCGTCTGTCCTCCCTGATCCGTTTGATGTCCTGAGGGAGTAACGCGACTGGGGGAAAAGCGTAAAGGGGATGGCTGGGTATTTCGTGGGCCAGCGCATCCTTGCTCTTTGTAAAAAATATTGGGCAGTGAGAGTTGTCTTCGGAGGTGAAGACCTCTGCCCTGCCGAAGATACTCCAATTCGTTTGAACCATCTGGGGATGGAGGGCCCATTCCCTGGGACCATATTGCCCTGGGACAGCATGTCTGCTCCTTGGTTCAGGCTGCTCGGCACGTGCACTGCTCTCAGCGAGCATCTGGCTAGTTTGTACAGAGGTCTCGACCTTAGTCCACCTTGGTGGTTTATGCAGGACACAACCGCCATATTGTCCGACCGGACTAAGACGTAGTGCCGTTTCAGGTCTGCTAGTAAGGTTTTGAGGACCTGAAAAACCGCCATCATTTCCAGGCAGTTGATCAGGTCACCTTGACGCGAAGGTGACCTGATCACCAGGCATGAGCTGGGACCTGGGGTTTCAGCCAGTACTGCAGGGGGTGCATGTTCAGCAAGCCCACCGGAAGTATTGACAATGCGGAGACCATTAGGCCTAGCATCCTCTGAAAAGGTCTGAGAGGGGAAGAGGCACCTACTCTAAACGATTACGCAAGCTGTGGATAGTCTGAGTGCACTCTGATGATAGCCACGCCCGCATTTGTGCTGAGTCGAGAACTGCCCCCAGGAAAGAGATTCTCTGGCAGGGAGACAGTGAGCTCTTGGCTAGGTTGATTCTGAGTCCTAGGCATTCCATGTGGCTGAGGATAACAGATCTGTGAGAAATTATATTCTGCCTTTGACTGGGCTAGGATGAGCCAGCCGTCAAGGTAATTCAAGATGCGCATCCCCCTCTGTCTCGGGGGTAAAGTGCTGCATCCATGCACTTCATAAAAGTGTGTGGTGCCAGGGACAGTCCGAATGATAGGACCGTATACTGGTAGGCCACCCCTTCAAACGTGAATCTCAAAAGCGGTCTGTGATGGGGGGCTATTTGGATATGAAAGTATGCTTCATATGCCTGTGGAATTGGGAAGTGGAAAAGTGCTCTTCGAGAGTATTTTTGTTTTTCATTTTGTTCGCTATAACAGCGGTCAATTGCATGTGTGCGTGAACTTGAACGAGCCCGTTGTCTGAAATTGCAACATTTACTCTGACAATCGGAACTGAACAAGGTGTTAGGAGGAGCACTCAAGACTTTTTTGGAGGATAGTCCAGACCAGTGTTTCCCAACCTTTTTTCAGTCATGGCACCCTTAGAAAAGTTTCTAAAAATGTTTTAGTGGGAAACCTGAGCCTGAGATGATGCACACAGACTATCAATTCTGGCGAAATGGATGAGAGACAGACACGAAGCTCCTGATCCACTGTTCTCAGACGTTCTCTGTACTTATTCTTGATGTATGCCAGGCTAGAAAAACTCAGTTCGCACAAATAGGTTGTGGAAAAGGGCATCAGAACTTCAACGGCACTATTTGCAACAGCTGGATATTCTTTCTCCACAGTTATCCAAAAACTGTCCAAAGCCATTGAAATTTCATTCTTAAACTGCGATCTTCCCTTAGGTCTGCTAGTGGTTCTTGTACTTGCAGTGGCATGCCTTTTGAACTTTCCAGTCCTGATGAACTCCAAGGATCAAGGACCCAGTCAAACTCAGCATAAGTCTCAGCTGGAAAATAAAAGTTGAACCTCTCCTCTAGGACTTTCAGATGCTGGGTGATAAGCCCAGGGAGTTTGCTGTTTGAGTGTGCATTGCACAAGGGAAACATATCAAGTTGGCCCTTTTCAACAACAGAACGCCAGAGAGTGAGCTTAAACCTGGAGCCTCGCAATTTGCTGGTAGAAGTGAGAATATATTCATCTTTGCCTTGCATTTTTGTGTTCAGGTCATTGAGATGCTTAAAAACATTTGTGAGATATGCAAGTTTTGAACACCATTCCATGTCTGCAATGAACTCTGCATATCCTGAATTCTCCTGATTGAGGAACGTTTTGAACTCTTCCCTCAGTTCAGAGAGTCGTGCCAAAACCTTGCCGCGTGATAGCCATTGAACGGCTGTATGTAATAACAAGCTCTGATGTTCCGCTCCCATCTCGCATAAAATCGAAAATAGACGACTCTTCAGTGGGTGTGCCTTGATGAAATTAACTACCGTAAAACTTCAAATAATAGCCCGGGCTTCTATTTACCCAAATCGCCGAACTGCACCGGCTTGTATTTGAGACAGGCGTCTATAAGAGACAGGCCTTTAATTTAGTGTTGAGATATTCAAGCATGACAGTAGGAGGTTAACACATTATATTATGTTTTATTTATAAGTAATTCGAATGTGTCTAACAAATAATTTAATGTAAGAAATGTCTTTGGCTATTAGCAGCATAAAAAAAAAACATAAAAAACGAAACGATGTGACAGCAATGGGCAGAACACAAGTTACCACTAAAATCCATCGAGCATATGAACTTGTTGCCGAAACACATCAACAAGAAAGAATGAAGGCTACCCTGTAAAACAACTGCAATCATGTGATAGAAAATTACTCTATTCATCACTATCATCATCCCCGCGATCCTCAATTACAAGTTCATTGGCGAATTCCTCCTCCACGTCGCTCTCCTCCACTTCTCCCTCTCCGGCCTCCGCTAACTCTGCCTGCCTTGCTTGCACTAACAGCTCCCGCCCAGATGCGCACGGCTCTCCCTCTTTGAAACAATGGATAAGGTGATCCTCGCTGAAGCTAGTCAGGCCACATACCTAAGGATAACATCCCGAAGTTAATGAAATATATTATCTCCTCTTTCTCCCTCACACACATACACACACGCGCGCGTGCGCGCGAATAGTGATGAGTCGTTCATGAACGGTTGCGTCTGTCACGTGAAATCTAATCAAAACATAGAACAGACGATCTGACTGGTTTTAGAATATCATGTTTAACCCGATACTAAAAAACAGACCAGGCCTCTATTTGAGACCGGCCTTTATTTACCCAAACCTGTCGTCACACCAGGCGTTTAAAAGAGACAGGCGTCTATTTGGGACTCGGCTATTATTTGAAGTTTTACGGTATATCTACTACTCTGTCCAGTACATCAGAGAGTTCCTTCGGGAGCGTCTTTGCTACAAGTGTCTCCCTATGTAAAAAGCAGTGAGTGGCTTTCACATGTGGGTTTTGTGCTCTGACTCTGCTAATGAAGCCCTTCGTACTCCCCGTCATGGCAGTGGCCCCATCAGTATATAAACTGTGACAGTCCTTCCAATTCAACCCCCCTGTTCAAGAGACTTGTCAGGCATTGATTTACAAAATAAAAAAGTTTCTCTAATGCTGTTGCCATCTACGAATCAAACATTTGCCAGGAGCTCAGCGTGCCCACTAATGTCAGTCGTCTTGCAAGGAAAATTTGCCGCTGGATCTGATTTTTTCCAAAACCACACTTTCAATGTCTGAAGACATGTCATCTATTCGCCTGCTAATTGTATTGTTTGACAGGGGAACCTCTGATATTTATTTCGCTGCTTATAGGCCTAGCATGGTGTTAACGATGGCTTTGCATGCTGGTAAGATTACAGTCTCAGCGATCGTGTGGGTTTTTTTCCGACTGGGCTACTATTTCAGCCACACTTTTGCACTCTTCATCATAATTTCCTTTTGTTTTTCGCATTGTATTCTCAGTCGAATAAAATATTCTGCATCCTTGCTCACTAGAGATGGGTGATATTTGTTGTTGTTGTCAGATGCCGTTTCAGTTTGCTAGGAACCATTGATTCATTCGACAATTTGTCCCCAAATACCAGACACAGAGGAAGAGGACATGATGGATATCCGATAAAGATGAAGCCATATGACAAGTAATTGTCGAAATACTGTCTTTTCTTCTTACTGCTGCTCTCAGCAGCCCGCTCTGGACTGCTACATGAGGATGTTGACGGTCCAAAAGCATCTGGAGCTTTTCTTTTAAGAAATCTGTCCATATTATTTTGCACTACTGTTACAACCCTTCTTTGGCTCAGAACCGTCTAGGTACATTAGAAGGGGAACATAAAACCAATTCAGTAACACCAGTAACCTTTGATCACTAAATGAAATGAGAACCAGAGAGACACAACAAAATCAAGTAAAGATTGATTTAATAAAAGATAAAGTAATTCATATTTTACATAGGAACAAAACAAAAACGGAAGGAGCAAAAAGGGAAAACAGGATTGTACCAAACAAACAAAAATAATATAATCAAAAAGGAACTAACTAAACCATTTACCTCTAATCCTAAACTAGAAAAAAGAAAGATCAAAGAAAAAGTCTTCAACGTCCGTGACGTCGTAACTAAACTACTCTAACTAATAACAAAAATACAGAGGGTGGCACAAATCCCTAACCTAGTGTATATATACAGAAATTTAGCTAAGTGTGTAAATGTATGTCACGTGACGGTCTTACCTATCCCCTCTCCTCCTTTCCGCTTAATCCAGCTTTGAAAAGCTGTTTAACTCTTTCATAGGTCACAAATAAGAAGTTTTTGGGGCAACCAAAAACAAGGCACAATTTACATGACACTACACACTTAAACTAAATCAAGCAAAAAGAAAACAAACACATCATAAGACAAACAAAAAGTCTCTCCTTCGTTGGCAGTAGCATGTTCCTTAAGTAGGGCTTCTCCAGGTGTCAAGCATCAGAATGATGAGGATCTCCCTCACATGGCACACCCACTCAACTCATTACGAATGACTGACAGGCAAAACAGCCAATCAGCGATGCCTGAGAAAGTGAAAGAGAGAGAGAGACAAAAGACCAAAAGGAGAAACAAAAACACACCAAAACACTATAAACGTCCCTAAGGACGTAACACTACACACACATCGTCACACGCTAATTGT
Source organism: Leuciscus idus (assembly GCA_021554675.1). NCBI lineage: Eukaryota > Metazoa > Chordata > Actinopteri > Cypriniformes > Leuciscidae > Leuciscus > Leuciscus idus. Next base: position 10,988,922 of record CM038635.1, on the reverse strand, counting down.
TAATGATAAAACACTCGCATACGTTACGCATACAGACGTTGACGTGCTGACAGGTCAGTGAGGGGGCGGATATTATTTTTTTAATTTTGTGTGTGTGTCTGTCTTATTTGTTATTTCAGACATTAGATATTGATCATATATATTAATTGTTTTATTCACATTTTATCATGAAAAAATAATATAAAACTAATTTGAAGGACTTTTACACAGCTCTCGTCAGACGGCACCCCGGTTGGGAAACACTGGTCCAGGCGTAGTGAGACTGTGGCTGAGCAGTCGCTGGCTTGGCTGGCTGCTGAGTCATCACTGCTTTCTAGTGACTCGATGCTGCAGAGCTGGAGCGCTTAAGCAGGAAGTGGCGCACTGCCTGCGAAGACTTCTGTGCTGCCTTGAAGCACTCAGCAAAGCCATCTACCGTGGGGCCAAAGGTCTGGTGGAGATTGGTGAGTCGAGGAAGGCAGTTCTGTCTGCATTCTTGATCTCTGTCAGATTCAGCCACAAGTGGTGACTGGAGGAGTTTGGCCTGAAACACCTGGAGGACCGCCATGGTGTGAAGGGCGGAGGCCACTAGGCCAGAGGATGCGTAGGTCCGGACAGTGAGGGCTGAAGTGGTCCTGCAGGGCTTAGATGGATGAGCTATCTTCCATCCAATAGCAGTGGGCGGACAGAGGTCGCTCACTCCTCTGGCCCGTTGTTTCTTCCTCCAAGGTTCCTGGGAGCGCGAGGGGTGGAGACGCTCTCTAAAAAGAAAGCGATTCACGAGCGGAGAGAAGAGAGAGACATACCGTAAAACTTCAAATAATAGCCTGGGCTTTTATTTTCCCAAATCGCCGAACTGCACAGGCCTTTAATTTAGTGTTGAGATGAGCATGACAGTAGGAGGTTACCAAATCTGTGTTTGTGTTTAACAGATCAGTTAATGTAAGAATTAGCCTACTATATTTCCGTATGTCTAAAGGGGGTCGCACACCAGACGAGAAGCGCAGTGCCACGTCTTTAAAATTCGAACACATTATTCTCTATGAGTGTACATTGTCTCAAATCGTCATTAATGTACATACTGACTTCACCCTGTACAATGTACACCCTGTGCAATATACATTCAGTTTTACATTCATTAACAGAAATCAGCTGCTTGAATGAAAACTGCTGATGTTAAAGGATTTTCAGGCGATATTCTCAATTCATTCAGTTAACGGACGCTCTGAGGTAAAGTGAATTCAGACTGCAGACTAAGCAACGATTGTATTTAATTGTACAGTACAATCATAACATAGTACAGACATGATCTTAATTCCATAATATCCTTAAACATAACTATATTGCTGGCCATAAACTGACAAAGTGCGCGTCCGGTGTGCGATACCTCGAGTTGTCGTAGACGCGATGCGGCGCTGCGCTGTGCTTCTCGTATATGGTGTGTGACCCCCTTTAGATTATTGGCAGCATAAAAAAACGAAACGATGTCACAGCCATGGGCTGAACAATACAAGTTACCGGTAATATCCATCGAGCCTATGAACTAGTTGCCAGAAACACATCAACAAGAAAGAATGAAGGCTACCCTGTAAAACAACTGCAATCATGTGATACAAAAGGACCCTATTCATCACTATCATCATCACCGCGATCCTCAGCTACAAGTTCATTGGCGAATTCCTCCTCCTCGTCACTCTCCTCCACTTCTCCCTCTCCGGCCTCCGCTAACTCTGCCTGCCTTGCTTGCGCTAACAGCTCCCACCCAGATGCGCAGGGCTCTCTTGCGTGCGCAATCTGCTCCATAGAACTGGCTTAAACAGACGATCTGACGGGTTTTAGAAGATTAAATACAACCCGAAACTAAAAAACTAGGCCTCTATTTGAGAACGGCCTTTATTTATCCAAACTTGTAGCCACACCAGGCATGTAAAAGAGACAGGTGTCTATTTGGGACTCGGCTATTATTTGAAGTTTTACGGTATGAGAGAGAGAGATCTGAGTTTTCCTCAGGTGGGTGCAGAGGGGCTCTGCACGTGCCACAATCAAGGGGCGACATTTGTATCAACGTTGCACAAATTTGTTCTTTTAATATTCGCCGGATAGCCGCAGGGGAACGGTGAATGAGCTGTGAGCAGCGCCGAGTCAGCTTGCCCGTGAGCACGCTGGTGTGTCAGGCTGCCTGCTGCTGGATCTGCTTGCTTGCAGAGTGAGTATTCAGCTTGTTCCGCTACTGGGCTGGTCGACAGCGAGAAAGCTTTCTTGAAGGAGTCAATGTAATGTGTGAAGATCGTCGCTGAAGGAGAAAAAAATTACTAGTATTTTCCTACTACTTAATTTAAAAAAACAGACATTTTAATTGTTGAACCAAAAACCTCTGCATTGAATACCCTAGAATACTGTCTTAACACTTCGTGGCTGCTCTGTCAAGTCTTCGTCGTCAGTTAGTTACCTGGGTGTGCTCTTTGATACCAATCTTTCATTTGAAAGCCAAATTTCTGGCATCTGTAAAGCCACATCTTTTACATATAAATTACGACATATGCTCAAAATGACAAATGCAGAAAAGTTAGTTCATGCATTCATGAATCATGACCTCAGGTTTAGATTATTGTAATGCTCCACTGGGTGGTTGCCCTGCATGCTTAATAAACAAACTACAGCTGGTCAAAAATGCAGTTCTTAAAACCATGAAATATTACCATATTACCCCGGTTCTGTCAACACTGCATTGGCTCCCTATTAAACATTGACTACATTTTAAAATCTTGCTCATTACTTAAAGCTGCAGTCCGTAACTTTTTTGTATTAAAAATTATCCAAAATAATAATAAATTAAAAAACATAACCAGCCAGTGTTCAAAACTATCTGCTTGCCTTAGCTTGATTCAAATCGGTTAGCTTTTAATAATGATTTTAATTCCAGTGGTACTGGTGGATTTCCGCGGGAAATTTGAGCATGTCTTTGCGTCATTACGTCACATCTGTCCACATAAAGGAGGAGTCCTGGCTAGTAGGCTATATTGCGTGTGAGGATGTTCGAGTTGTAGATGTATGGCCTTTTCTCACAGCACTTGAAATAATTAAACTTATAGCAGATCCAGAATGTTTTAAACGACAATCACCATTGACAACTGGAGATTCACCAGTTGTAAAACCCAAAAGACTTCGTGACTAGAGAAAAAAAAAAGAGACTGCAACCGGGCCCATGCGAAAACAAGGATAAACATCAGCAGGGCTTTTGAAAGATGGCGTGAACTCCACGTTTTAAAGGGGTTCAAAACGGACACAGAGACGGCTTTTTTTTGCTAGACAGGTAAGACATTTCAATAGTTTAATTACGTAACAGTAGCGCACTTGTTCGCTTAATTTACACAGTTACGGAGTTTCCTTTGTTGTGCCTTTCTCGTTTTGCTATTATGGTAAATATGAATTATTTTGTGCTAGCTATGAGAGGGAGCAATTCACCTCTGCTCCAAGAAAATCAAACCCGCCTCATTCGTTGTCAAGTATTGGATCTGAATCAGATCTGTAAAGTGAAAATTTTCCTGGCGTAAGATGTTTATATTATGTTATATTATAACACGTTTATGCATAACAGGGATTCCGTTCATACACCGTTTATTTCATAGCACTATGATTGTTATTTGTTTGTACAAAATAACTGCTCTTCTATGATTTGCACGGTTTGACATGATATGATAAGCGATCGTTAGATTTAATCAGCGCGATTTACTGCAATGCTTTTTTCCCCCTTAGTTGATCAGAACAAAAGTGGATGTTACTTACTTGTTCAGACGTCATTTTCCGTTGAAAATTCTAATATTGGTCATACTTCCAAAAAGTATATTCTGTGATTCTGAATGACAGTATCCACACTTTTCAAATTCTGTCCAGTTAATAAACCCTGCAGTATCAAAATCAACTGCAGGCTGTAGATTATTTTCCTATTTAGCACCCAGACTTTTTCAGGAAGCAGACAAACTCTATCAGTTTAAATCTAGACTAAAAACACATCTCTTTAACCTGGCATACATAACACTATCACATTTCTATAATTCACATCCGTTAAAGGACTGTTAGGCTGCATAAATTAGGTCAACTGGAAACAGGAACACTTCCCGTAACGTATCGGACGTTATGGGAAGTGTTCCTGGTTCCAGTTGTCCTAATTTATGCAGCCTAACAATCCTTTAACGGATGTGAATTATAGAAATGTGATAGTCTTATGTATGCTGGTTACATCATAAGAAGAATGACATCTACGCTAACATTAGTTTCTCTGTCTGTCAAACCCAAGTGGACAGCAGATCGTGGACCTGCACCTAGACAATAACACAACGTAGCCCTGAATGTCAGCAAAGACCGTGTCAACTAGACAATCCCCTGAATGCATCGGCCTTCGGCTCCATACCAGCATGATGAATCCGATCTTCAAGCAAAAGGAACTGGATGGATATTTGAATGCTCCCGATCCCAATCTGAATTATTTACTTACTTTATACTTTATTTGTCCATTAAAGGGAAATTTGTTTTGGGCAATACAGGTGAAAGCTGCATAACAAGATACTCACATCAATACCATAACAATCACACAGTTGTGTCCTTTGCACCAGAGTTTAACAGCCTTGTAGCCAAAGGCACAAAATAATTTTTATAGCGGTTGTATCTAAACCTTGGGGTACGAAAACGTCGACCAGATGGAAGATTATGATATGACAATTATGACTTGTCATGCAGCCTGAATCATAATGACACCGTGTTTGTTTGTTGGCAGAGGAGAACTGGTCCCCTGACTGAGCCTGCCGCCTCTGTTTGGGTACACTTAATATTCAACAATACTATTGGACTGAGAACTGAACTGAGCTGAACGAAGACAATAATTTTTTTTTCTTTTTTTTTGCAGAACTGCTTTATAGATGAAATTAAGTAATTTATTAATTGATGATCCTTCCAACGGAACTAAATCAACACTGAACTGACTTCAGCTGAACAACAGCCAAAATGCATTATTTTCCTGTTATCACTGTAAAGCTGCTTTGAAACAATCTGTATGGTATAAAGCGCTATATAAATAAAGGTGATTGAATGTCATAATCTTTAAATGCTATTAAGCTTTAAATTATTGTATATTTTGAGTATATGAACCCATTCAGTAGTGAAAGACATAGCAATATTTACATATGATTTTTATTAAATATCAAGAATCTAAAAGGTGTGCATCATAGCCTACCTGACACCATCATGAATACTTCACAGTTGGTTTTCTAACTGTAAGTCATCCTCGTCAAATGCTGATGAAGTTAGAAACGTGTATACCAATGTCATATGTAACTGAAGGCCCCTAAATTTGCGATAATTGAACGTCCAACGTCAAGCCAACTTTATACCAGTCTTCAACTGGACTCTCGGACAATGCCTTGATAACAATTATTGAGCGACTTTTTGAGTCCTTGATTTGTAGAGTGTTTTGTTTAACTGCTATGTCAATTTGTTCAGCTTTTTCCCCCCGTCAAAACGCGAATGATATTCTCGTGCATTTCAGTCTGAACCCTTAAAAATAGCTAACCTAATAGTCATTTTGATTCAAACGTGACAATTATACTTTTTACTTGAATCAAACCAGTTAATTTATGTTATCACATTAAGCACATTTCTATGTTAACATTTCTTCTAGTGATTTTTTTGTTGAGCAAATAAAATTTAATCAACTGATTTTAAGTGAAAACATGTTTTTATTTAACCAGGGGCCTGTACCATGAAGGTAGCTGAACAAACTCGGGGTTACAGGATTAGTTTTGAGTTGACAAAACCAAACCGATGCAATCAGGCTTTATTGGTACCATGATGCAGCTCATCAACTTTCTCTGTCAACTCAGGCTTTGATCCTCAAGCTATGATTACTCCACGCGCGCGTGCACATAAAAGAGTGACGTCGACACTGAACAACCAATCGCGGGTAGAGCGAGAGCGATATATTTTCCCGCGGAGGAGCAAGAGATAATCATTCAGAATTACGATGAATTTAAATATGTATTTCAAGCTCGAAACAATACGGTCTCTGCTGCCAAAGCAAGAGAAGACTGTTGGAGAAAGATTGTTGATTGTTAATGTGTAAGTTAAACAAATACGTTCTATATTTATGTAAAATTATGTATGTATGTGTAGCCTATATGTGTAATATAGTCTATAGCCTATTTTTATAATATATAAAAAAATGATACATGCACATTTTTTATATATTATAAAAATAGGCTATAGGCTATATTACACATAGGCTATACATACATATATACATAATTTTACATAAATATAGAACGTATTTGTACTACTAAGAAAGCTAGGGAATCCTATCATAAGATTAACAGAATAATAATAAAGATTTAAAATAATTCTTAACATGTATTATATTGTATAGTACATTTGTGCAATTTGCTTTTTGAAAAAAAATTTAAATAAAATGTGTTCATGTGATGTCACCCTATCAATATATCTTACCGGCAATTTTATAAAAGCCCTCTTTTATGGACATGGCCGATAAATGTCCGGGGAACACTATTAATGAAACTATTCATGTACTCCTGCAGAGCGAGGACCACCTTACGAATGGTTCGACAAACCGTGTTTTCCCCTATAGCTTCTGTGCGTCACCCACCGTGCAGGAATGTACCACTTGCAACAAAAACGCAACGCAACGCAACATTTGCGGTACAGTAAGTGCATGAATTCGACGTGTTAAATTCTTTATGTGCGGCTCAAGAAGTTCGCAAAGATAATACATATTCCTTCCGTGGAAAATCTGTATCTTTCATACAAGTAACTATCAGGAAAGGCAAGGGGATTTTGTCTGGCTAAAAACTCTTTCTCTACGAAGTGCTCGTCAAACAATTTGCGCTGAGATGTCACAGGATTTGGAAGAAAAGGTGAAGTCATTGCAACAGACACTGGGAATAAGTTACGTCACCTATATGTTTCTTTGCTCTCAGCTGATTGGTCAAACTTCAGTCTGAGATCTTGAATCCAGAACATAACCTGCCCCGGAGCAGGTTAGCCGTGCAGCGTAAGATACCATGGCAACGAACACCGATTAAAGCCAAGCTACTTTCATAGTACCTAAAACCCAGGGTTGGCGGAAACTAAACTGAAACATAGCTGGCTAGCCACCTAAACCGGCTTCATGGTACAGGCCCCAGATCAACTGTACTTTACACCAACAAACATACTTTTTATGGGGTTATCAAGACCATTGGTGAGGACAGGTTGGACATTTTGGCTGGGTCCGAGCCAAAGTAGGCTACCTCTTGAGTAGATACTTATTTTGAATAGGTATTACTTCACGACCGCTAAAAAAGTATGTTCTAAATGAATGTGTAGTATGAATGTAATCTGGACGTACTGCATTCATCATGTTGTTATTATCATTTGACTTCACTGTCATTCATAAATCCTCTCCTGTGGCCTCATGGGATAGTAAAATGTCCATCGCAGGGTGCGAATTACGGGGGGATTTGAGGACCCCCCTAATGAAGGCTTGATCCTCCCTGAAGGACATCAAAATAAGATGTTGTGGGGTCAAAGAAAGTAAATGTGAAGCGTTTAATAAACATAAATATGAATAAAATAAATATGAATTGTGGCATTACATTTACATTAGATTTGTTTGTGATACATCATATTTATAGTTATTTTCTTTTACGCATACAGTAGTTTACTTTGCAGTGTTGAGCAATATAACCAATCTAAAATGACTAAATGTAAAAATGACTAAATGTAAATGTAAACCAATCACATAGGCTACACGTTTCTGTTGAGTTTAGGCATGCAATGTGCAATCAGAGGCGTTATAAACAACACAATGCAGAAAAGATTCAAGTAAGAGAGGAGTTTTTGCGAATTAGGAGTAGCCTATTACTCACAGTAGACTGAAGTCATGGACCATTAACGTAGCTTGTTTTGTCTGTAGCCGGAATATGATGTGCTTTTTCCCACCCAAAATAGTTTTTTGTTGACTTAATAATCATCATTACAATTTCAAGAACAATATCAACCATAATGATTTTGAAAATCATTGACCCCCCTAAGACCATTGTGTAATCCGCACCCTGGTCCATGCACACTTCAGAATCTACAGTAGGTATTTTTTGCCTACTCTTTTCTGTGTACTGTGAATTCGGACACACGTCTTTTATCACATAGCCTACTGTTTATGCGGTTTCGGATGCAGACTTTCACTCAGGTTTGCCTTTAGCCTACAAAAGAATGGGTAGCACATTAATTCATAATGTTGACAGCTGTTTGTCATGTGACAACACTTTAGTATACTAGGCTACTGAAACATTATTTGTTGCATATACTATTTCACACACTATTCTGTATGCGCCACAGGGCAGTAAGCAGAAAGTTAGTGTGCCATTCCGAACACAGCCCCTGTCAATCGGAGCGCCCCTAGTGTTTCGAAAGTGCCCATCACTAGTTTGAGGATTGTCCTCTTATACTTGCCGTATTGCGTCGAGGTTAAAGGTGAAATGTGTCAGCATGGCGCTCTGAAAGCAAAACAACGCGAAAATAACCGATCAAAGAGCAGAACAACTCTATATTTTCCCTCAAACTCCAACGGATTTCTCAGTGTTTCCCAATACGATTGATTTTGGCGTCTTTCCAGTAAGTACGCACTCTTGGACTGTCTATATAGAGTTTGTTTGAGGTAACGTAAGTTAAACACATGGGTTTTCCTCAGTGGATATCCGGGGCTTAGCATAGACACATTCATGACATGTGTCATAATACACGACTCAGATACACTTAAAGATATGTTTAAAAGTTATATTGGCAAAGCGTGTTATTTTAGAGAGGTAACGTTAAATCTTTTTTAGCGTCACATCGAGTTAAACTGAAAACGTATTCTTAAAAAGAAAGATATACCAGTCAAAGGACCACACACACACACACACACACACACACACACACACACACACACACACACACACACACACACACACACACACACACACACACACACACACACACACACACACACACACAACATTGGTTTAAAGCCAAGTAACGTTAGAATTACAGTTTTTCTCAGTCGCTTTGGTGCATTTCTCACATCACTATTTACATTTGCACAACAGTTAATGCAGTTCTCAAAACAATTAGTACAAACTGCAAAACCTAGTTGATAACCTGCAAAAGCGTGTCACTTGCTCAAAATGGATAGCTCATTCCTCAAAAGCAAGTATTCATGTCAATGAAAGTGTCAGTGTCATCAAGATGAAAAGTCCTGACACCATTGTTTATGAACAAGGTAGTCAAATGGCTTTGTCATGTTTTCATTATGACAGTTTACTCTATAAATGTTTTCCAATGCAAAAAAGTCAGATCTTGGTGACACTACCTGAAAATGCTCAAGACAGCACTATATACTATTTGCACAGCCATTTGAAAAATACAGTAAAGTTACACATTACTGTATTTAGTGAGGTAACTGAGTACAAGACACTGAATATGTATGTTTCACATTTTTACTGCATATGCTCTTTGCAATTCTAATTTGTTCACAGCATTGTGCAAAAGAAAAAATACACCCTTATTTACAACAAACAAACTCCCTTTGGGTAGAGCTGTGCACAACTGTAAACAATATTGCAGTACATATTGGAACTGAACATACAACATACATAGTGCTGTAATCATTCATGCACATCCAGACGTTCCTCTCTGTCTGGCCACATAATTTCATCTACATCACAGCGAATATCATCTCTTGCAATGCAGCGAGGAAAGTATCTCCTCGAGTAGCGATTAAAAAAGATTTTTAAAAAATGTGTAAAATTTGCTTGACAGATTTTGACAACTAGTTCAACATTTTTGTATGTAATGACTCAAGCAATGAAATGAGGACTATTAGTTTTATATGGAATGACTATTCTTCAGCATTCACAAGTATAGTTAATTTTGACTGACATGACATGATAATGTTATAAAACAGCAGAGAGTTGTATGAAAGCAATTGATGCATGTCCAAAAGCATTTGCAATTTTTTGGAAGGAATGAGAAACTGTTACTATGATGTGCACAAATGACTAAATGTTGTGGAGGTTGAACTAACTGTTGTGCAAATGTAAATAGTGATGTGAGAAATGCACCAAAGCGACTGAGAAAAACTGTAAAAACGCAGGTAACGCTTATATTTGAAGGAGCTCTTGTATGCATTTAAACTGCAATTAACCTTCAGTTACATAAAAAATGTTATGTGATTAATGTTTTCAATAATAAAATTGGAATATAGGATATGAAGTGATAGAAAAAATAGAATGGTACTTTTACCAAAACAAAAACCGATGTGAGCCATGTGAAAATGAGTGAGCCATTGAGTCTGTTAGGGGCTGTTTTTACACAACACCATTTTTAACTAAAAATGTAAGACCTTTTATGTCGTCTTTTAAAAACGGGATTCAAAGTGCACGTTTTTGAAAACTACAAAAATACGAATCTGAGAAAACGGTGACGTCCTGCCACATGCGTAGGCTATGACGTGTTTAGTCTATAGGCTTTTTTTTTCTTCTTCAAATGAAAGGATACAGATATTAACAGCATACAGACATCATCACTAGTGGTTATAAGAATTGCACAAATCAACACAATCTAACATTTTGTCATCATGAAAAATGTAAGGTTCCTTACAACAGACTCATGGATCATACTTGTTTTTTGAAACCTTTGGTTAAAAGGTTTTGACATTTTATTAAAGGAAGTAAAACAGCACTTTATATCAGAGGAGAACATTCTAAAATTGGGATTACAGTGAATCTTTCTGCTGGCTTTGTGAAGATGAAATTTACCAAGAAGATAAAGTACTAATACAGTTTTATCAAGATTAACATCCTTGGAATGAAAATTGGACAAAAAAAGTATAAATTATGTAATTTGTGTCCTATAGGCATGTGTGTTTGGCTGGAGTGCACTGTAGAGTAAAATAATGCGTATGTGCGTATTTCTTTACACAATGTTTTTAGCACCTCGTTGTCGTGCAAATACTCCAATTCAATCGATTTCAGTTAAAAAAGGTGGATTCATTCAGGAACGAAGCAACTGACTGTCTCAATAAATGGGTTAGTGAATCATTAGCAGTGTTTACAAAATAATTTATTATCCGACTAGTTCCACAGTCAAAAAAAAAAAAAAAGTCACATGTAACCACGTCAGTCTGAATGAATTGGTCAAATTTAAAAATACATTTGGACCGTAAGGGGTGGTTTAAACCTTTTGTAGTTCTTTGATAATAGGACATGTGAACACTGGATCGGATTGAAAACCACGCAACATGGCTTTGTTTGGAACCATTTTCGTTGGGGAAATACAGCAAAAAACAAAACAAAAAAAACATTAAAATATCTGTCAAAAAATTGTCTCTACACTTTGTCACGTAATATTAACTTCTTGTTCATTAAATTGTTGCCCTGACATGAAGAAAAGTCTAGCACAGACCATGCTTGTAAAACTACACACGGAGTGTTTAGTGTATAATCGCTCTGTGCGTGTGCAAAGCAGACTCATCATTTAAAAGTGAATTAGAAAAAAAGAAAACTGCAAATAGCCTAATTTGACGGATGTTGAGATCAGTAATTCTAGCCAAACTACAATGCAACCAATAAGTTATACGTAACGTTACAGATACCTGAAGCAGCTACTTGCTATTGAAGTAATGGCTGAGGGTGTTTACTTTTTTATTAGAAAATTTTAAACAAATTGGTCTCAGGAAATTGAGAATTAAATCCAAAAGATCTAATCTCATTTTCTAGATCATATATAACTTGTCGGCCAGTTTATATGTTGGTCAGTACTACTACTCGCTAAAACGACTTCAGATTTTTTAAAGGGGACCTATTATGTAAAATTCACTTTTACATGGTGGTGTTTGAACATAAATGTGTGTTGGCAGTGTATGTAAACAACCACTCTATAATATAAAAAATCCACCCAGTGTTTTTTTAGTTTTTTTTTTTTATAAATCATAAGCATCTACGAACAAGCCGTTCGCAGATTCTGGGCAAAGTGACGTCACTTTGCACAAGGCCCCGCCCACGTCTGTTGACGGACACTGCAGTTTTAGCATAGACCCGCCCTGAGTGAGCTGGACACAGTCCGCCATTGTTTCGACGCTGGAGCAGCTGTATATGGGGTGAGATTTCGGTCACAATTCTGCGCGCGCAAGATCACATTTTGAGCGTGCAAAAGGGCATTTCGCACGCGCGTGAACTGAGTTTTGCGGAGAAATGTTCGTCTCGCAGATAAGAAAATATTGCGAGCGAACGAAAATCAATTTTGCATTTAAAATAAGTATTTGGATGTGCGCGGACGTTCTCTTTCGCGTGTGCAAAGTTTCACTTTTTTGCTCCTTTCATACCAGCCGTGAGCGCTCTCTAAGCACAGACGGCTCGCTTGCTCAACACAACCCAGCGTTACAATATGCCATAATTCCAGCCAATCAGAGACGAGACTGCTAAATTCTAATTGGCTGGCTTGAAAACCAATCACAAGACTCCGTGCATCACCGACTGCAGAAGAGAACTAGTGCAGTTGAGTAAAGTTGGCAGTAAATTCACAGATTCGATTGTTGAATAACCATCAGGACAGCAGTGATGGGTGAACTAAATTTGGCAACAATACAGTGAATTATTATTATTTATTAAATATTTTTCATAAAAATCATAAAAATTATACATTTACAATTGTATATACAACTTAAAATATATTTCCCCCAAAATAAGTGTTGTAGTATAACCTTCAGGACAGCAGTGATGTGTGAACTGAATTTGGCAACAATATAGTGAATTACAGTAAAGTTATTGAATAGTTTTCATAAAAATCATAACATTTATACATTTACAACTGTATAAAATTTAAAATATATATTTTTCCAAAATAAGTGTTGTAGTAGGCTATAACCTTCAGGACAGCAGTGATGTGTGAACTAAATTAGGCAACAATACAGTGAATTACAGTGAAGTTATTGAATATTTTCATAAAAATCATTAAAAAAAATCATAAATTGACAATTGTATATACAACTTAATTTTTTTTATTTTTTTTCAAAATAAGTGTTGTAGTATAACCATCAGGACATCAGTGATGTGTGAACTGAATTTGGCAACAATACAGTGAATTACAGTAAAGTTATTGAATATTTATCATAAAAATCATAAAAAATTATATATTTACAATAGTATATACAATTTAAAATATATATTTTACCAAAATAAGTGTTGTTGTATAACCTTCAGGACAGCAGTGATGTGTGAACTGAATTTGGCAACAATACAGTAAATTACAGTGAAGTTATTGAATATTTTTCATAAAAATCATAAAACTTCTACATTTACAATATATACAATTTAAAATCTGTATTTTTCCCAAAATAAGTCTTGTAGTATAACCACCATCAGGACAGCAGTGATGCGTGAACTGAATTTGCCAACAATACAGTGAATTACAGCGAAATTACAGTAAATAATAATCATAAAAAATATGCAAAACGATATTTATACAAAATAAGTGTTGTAGTATAACCATCAGGACAGCAGTGATGTGTGAACTGAATTTGATGACACTATAGTGTGTGACAGTGAAGTTATTGACTGTTTTCGTAGTAACGCTTTTCGGGTTTTGCACTTTTCAGACGGTCCCTTCGGATCTGTCTCTCTGCCGCTTGCGCATAGAGATCAATGTATTTTGTCCACTGCGAGGGAAAGCTCGTTTGGAGGAAAATTAGGTTGTAGCTGCTTGTCTACATTACTACGATTAAAAAGAGGTGTTATTTGTGCAGTAACAACGTTTAGCTCACGAGTTATTGACCCGGGAAGTTCGAATCTGTGAATTTACTGCCAACTTTACTCAACTGCACTAGTTCTCTTCCGCAGTCGGTGATGCAGGGAGTCTTGTGATTGGTTTTCAAGCCAGCCAATCAGAATTTAGCAGTCTCGTCTCTGATTGGCTGGAATTATGGCATATTGTTAACGCTGGGTTGTGTTGAGCCAGCGAGCCGTCTGCGCTTAGAGAGCGCTCACGGCTGGTATGAAAGGAGCAAGAAAGTGAAACTTTGCACACGCGAAAGAGAACGTCCGCGCACATCCAAATACTTATTTTAAATGCAAAATTGATTTTCGTTCGCTCGCAATGTTTTCTTATCTGCGAGACGAACATTTCTCCGCAAAACTCAGTTCACGCGCGTGCGAAATGGCCTTTTGCACGCTCAAAATGTGATCTTGCGCGCGCAGAATTGTGACCGAAATCTCACCCCATAGCTGTAGACAAGAATGTCTCCTAAGCGATTGAGGTGTTTTGTTGGATGTAAGGCCATCCTTAAAAATATTTTGGTTTGCAGTAACAGCAAAAAAAAAGGGACGGTAGGTAGGTCTATATTTTTTTATATATAAAAAAAAATATATAAAAAAGTATATATTTTTTATTTTTCAAAAAAAAAAATCGGGGTCGGGTCGGGATACATTTTTCACGTATGTCTAGGGGCTGTTTACACCAGGCCACTTCATGCGTTTTCTCAGATCGGATTCCAATCTGATTTATCAAAACGATTCCATTTACACCTGGTTACATACAGTAAATGTGTGGTGTTGTTTTTTTTGCTAATCCGATCTTCAATTCCCGCTATATGCAGATTTAATGGAGTGCACGTCACCAAAAGCAACGAGATACATTATTTTATTGATCATTAGCTAAAATTTCTGAATCAAAGCCCGCAATAAGAGAAAGCGGAAACAGCCCTGGTAAGATCATTTCGTGTCTTTACATTTAATGAAGATGATTGTGTGTTAAGCGTCTGCGACTTACTTTCACTTTGATTTGCGATAGTTTGCACGTTGATGCAGCTTCTCATCGAGTGTGTTGCAGTAGCGTCGTCATATCTGACTAAAACATGACATATAGCCTATAACACGCTCTCGCATGTTTATTTTTTAATAAACCATATTCAACAACATATAAAAATGAAATAATCTTTAGAGTAAAGCCGCAGCCATCATTACCAAGCGCGAACCATTGACAGTGAATGAAACGAAGCGAACTTAGCTTGCAGGCTGTAGTGTGATGCGTTAACCAATGGTGTAAACATAATCATAGATGACGCGCCACGGGTTTTTATTTAAAAGAAAGAACGTAGCTTATGTTTGTATGTAGGTCTAGGCAATTTATATTCACAATACTTAATAACTAATATTATTTTATTGCATTTGTATTAGTTGTTTTAAGAGTTAAAAAAAAATCGGTCGGTCTTAACGCAAGTTTACAACCGGCAAGTCGGTCGGACTAAAAAAAAAAAAAAAAAAAAAAAATTGGGTCGGTACTAAATTGACAGGGTCGGTCGGGTTACGGCAAACAAGAATATTTTTAAGGATGGCCTAAGAATGAACATAGCAGTGAAGTAAAACTTCACATACACACTGGGGACGTCAGAGACTTATTTTACTTCTTGTAAAAGGGGGCATAATAGGTGCCCTTTAAAGTCTAAATGTATGTGATGAAAGTCGAGTCGACTAGTCGCCGATGACGTCGTTAATGGGATAGTGCTCCCCAAAATTACCTCTGATTTACTCACCCTTAAGCCATCCTTGGTGTAATGAGTTTCTTCTTTCAGACCAATATAATCTGAGTTATATTTAAAAATGTCCTTGCTCTTCCAAGTCAAGTCACCTTCATTTATATAGCGCTTTTAACAATATGGATTGTTTCAAAACAGCTTTACATAGATAATAGGAAATTACCGTAACAGATTGTTTAGGCTTTACAACAGCTCTATGAAAAAGTTATTGTCCAGCAAAAGTTAGTTTTAATTGATTCACTTCCGTTGCGAAGATCATTAGCTATTATCTTAGGGCCGCTAACACAACACCGTTCTAACAGGAAAATCCTTGACGCGCTCCGGCCACCCATCCGCATGAAACAGTGCCTGGAAATAGGTTTGAAGGTGCAAACGATTATCCGTTATCTCTGCGCAAACCTCAAAAACGCAAACCCGCAAAACACAGACATTACGTTTTCAGTCCAAAGGTATGTGCGTTTGAATCATAGACTGTAAAAAAAGATGGACGACGCCCCTTCGCTCTCTTCCATTGATGAGAATTGAAGCCGCCAGCGTCCCGATATGCCGCTGACATATTGGAACTTGAGTCTGCGCAGTTGCGATCTCGGGACCAGACCTGCGCAGTAGTGAGCAGGAAGTAAAGCCGCGAAATCAACGCTCCGCCCTCACTCTCGCAGAAAGCACTCAGGGATTGTTTTGCATTTTGCACACTTTTTTAAAAATGTATTGCAGTACGACAAGAGGCTTGTTAAAATAAAGTAAACACAATCTCCTCAGTCCTCCGAAGATCCAGAAAAAAATGTCCGTTGGTGCTTCAGTGACTACTTTGCTCAGAGAACCTGTCAATCACAGCTGTCAATCATGACGTTACACCACTGCATCACGTAACTAACTAAAAAACAACTTATTTTTGAAACAGACACTTGAACTTACATCAGCGTGATAAAAACGACAGCAAATGAAAGAAACCACCTTTGGAAAAAAGATATTGGAAGTGTATTTAATTGTTTAGTTGGTCTCACGTCCCGTTGAATAACACGGGGAGGCGGGGCTTATGACCTATACTAGGACCAGTCACCGGGGGGCGATCCAGATGTTTTGGCTTCACTTTTCAGGGCTTGTGCGGCACGCTTGGTTTGAATATATATGTGCGCAGGTGTGTAGTCCTTCTTTACAAATCAACCCTCAATAAACTACTTGTCTGGCCTTAAAAATTTATAATACAGACATTTTTTGTCACGTCTGCGTAGCGGAATTATCCCGACAACAATTTATCTGTACTGAGGTGGGAAGGGAAGGAAGCCTTCACAGGGGAGGGACTGTTTGACACTTCAGGACTACGTTGTCATTGTGTCCAGGCGCAGGTCTTTCATCAGATCTGGATATGGCCTGGATACGGCGGACTGCGGTAAACCTCGGGATAAACAGAGAGACTAATATTAGCGTAGACGCCATCCTTCTTATGATGTAACAAGTACATCAGGATTTACAGGGAGTGTTCCCGGTTCCGGCTGACCTAAACTATGCAGCCTAACATTGAATTAACATTAGAAGTCTATAATGTGTTATGTGAATGCTAGGTCAGAGGTGTGTTTTTAGTCTAGATTTGAACTGACAGAGTGTGTCTGCTTCCCGGACAATGTTAGGAAGACTGTTCCAAAGTTTTGGTGCTAAAAAGGAAAAGGATCTACAGCCAGCAGTCGATTTTGATATTCTAGGTTAAGTACAATTTTTACATTTACACAGACTTTAACTGGGAGCCAATGCAAATTTTGTGAAACAGGAGAAATATATTCAGAAATGGAAGTTTTGGTAATAACTCGAGCTGTGGCATTTTGTACCAACTTTAATTTATGAAGAGATTTGGAAGGAAGCCTAAAACAAAGCATTACAATAGTCGATTCGTGATGTTACAAGGGCATGCACAAGCATAGCAGTGCTCTTGAGTGAAAGGACTGGATGCAGACGATTTATATTCCTAATATGAAATAATTCAGAACGGGTAACATTGTTAATATGAGCTTCAAAAGACAGAGTTCTGTCAAGAATGACACCCAAACTTTTAACCTGATTAGACAGAGGAACAGGGCAATTATCTATTACCACAGAAGAAATATTTGACTTGGCTACAAATTGATTGCGGTCTGTGAGATAGGAACAAAACCAGCTTAGAGCCATAACATTAATTCCAATAGATACCAGTCTTTTTAAGAGTATAGAATGTGAAATGGTATCAAACGCTGCACTAAGATCAAGAAGTATAAGTATTGATAAAAGACTAGAATCAGCAGCTAGTAATAGATGATTAGACATTTTTACAAGAGGAGTTTCAACACTGTGATGGGAATGAAACCCTGATTGAAACTGCTCATATAAACTATTACAAGAAAGATTTTCACTATGTAAACAAAATGACTGTTAAAAGATTAAGTGCAGGTTTTTCTCTTTTTATTCAAGTCCAAACCGTTAGAAAACAGCACAATTTTTTTTAATTTTAAGTAAATTAAACCTTTTTAATGAGATCAGGGTGATGGCATTGCAAGTGGCTTTGCATGTTTGTGGTAATACCTGTGCATTTTACATTTACCTGGCAGTTCTTGTATATCACATACTCATTGTCAATTTTGTTTGTCCCATCAATGGTATAAAAGCTGAAGTGGGTCCAGCTTTGGACTTAAACATGGCATTGGCTGGGGCATCTATTTTACTCACTGCTGTCCGCCATCCCATTAAAAAACTCTTTTTCTTAGGCTAGTTAACTTATGTTCATGTTTCATGTTTCCCTCATTCATGTGTTGAGCACCACCTTCAGGAGCCATGAAGTAGCGATGCTGGGAGCTGGCAAATCCATTTAGAGCGCCTTATTTTATTAATTAAAATATAAATATTTGGCGCCAGCATATCGATTCTCCTTTTGCATGAAGGACAATATGTTGCTCTGTCGATATTTTGTCCCAACCCTAATCGACTGTGTATGCTATTTTTACAGAATTACTCTGCGGTATTTCATCTAGTGCATTTGTTTTCATTAGATCATGCCGTCTGCTTGTGACTCTCTTGTTGATGATATCGAGGATATGGTGACCTCCTATGACCCTACTCCCCATGAGCGCCAGTTTGCCAGGAGAAGCATTGTGCCTCGCGCACGCAAGCACAAGCAAGAGCCTGCAGGAGAGGAGCTTCTGACAGACAGGTCAGAAACACAACTGTCACATGCAGTCACATTACACTTTGGTCCTCTCTTTAAACTAACCCTGTATGAAAGGTATTGTCAAGATTTCACAGACCTATTGGTGCGCTCAGGTGCTGTTTTGATGAAGTTGTGTTGCACATCTTATTTGCTGACTTTCCATCTGTTTATTTTTATGCAAATATTGTGTCTGTATGTAAACATTCAGCTACACCATAACATACAATAAAAACTGTCATTGCAGTGTGAATTGGCCTTTAAGAGATCATGTGTGAACAGCCCATTTGTGTACCAGAAAAGTCGTTCTGGTAATTTTTTACATTAATTTGCAATAATTGCTGTGTAAAAGGGGATATTGAAGTAAGAATGCAGTTTATCTGTCAGTCAGATTGGCATTAAAGTTGCATTTGTCACTATAGCAAAAGTAGGCTCCTGTGAAGATGAAGTTACAACAGAAACGAACATAAAAATAGAGGTGCACCAGTCAACTGGCCATAAATCGAAACCGGACTTGCACACAAACTGTATTACAATCATTTCCCAAAATACCATTTGTATGGAAATATTGCGAAGTCTGTAAACAGGATGTTAATACAGGCCAGAGACGGGACATTCTGAAGACCGACGCAAAGAAGAGAACCCAAGGCGTATCAGCAGAGCAAATGCTTTGCCAGGCACAGCAAGCTCATTGTTTGTGATGCTCGAAATATAGGAAGAAAAAATATTAATAATAATTGGGGGTGGGGGTTTATATGAATGTATCTCTGAAAGGAACTGACTGTAGTGTTTATAAGCGCAGCACTGCTTTGTGTACAGCGGTGCAAAGAAACTGCTGCTGTTCCATAAGCGCCACCTGCTGTTACCGAGTGAATTTTCAATTTTGCAATTGTGTATTCCTCTTATGTAGCATAATTCACAAATCTGATTTCAGGCCGTTCTGTTTTTGTTTTAAATGTTGAAATAATACGACTGTCAAAAACAACTGCTCATGCGTGTAGCATCCTTGTTTGGATCATCATGATTAAATTCAGTGGTTGCCTCTAATTTCAAATGCTTGTTATAGTGAAAGTGACATGTGAAGGCCAAGTATGGTAGCCCATACTCGGAATTTGTCTTCTGCATTTAACCCTTCCAAGTTAGTGCACACACAGTAGTATGAGTAGTGATTAGTGAACACGCACACACACACACACTGCAAACTGTGGAGACACACACCCGGAGCAGTGGGCAGCCATTTTTGCTGCGGCGCCCAGTGAGTGATTTGTGGGTTAGGCGCCTTGCTCAAGTATTGATCAATACTCATTCAGTATTGAGAATCGAACCCGCAACCTTCGGGTTACCAGTCTGACTCTCTAACCATTAGGCCATATGACTGCCCCAATACTGCCCCAATACTGCCCCAATAAACAACAAATACATTTGCATAAAGAAAAAAATAGGCAACCGGTATCTGATTCAGTCAATTTGCTTGTAAAAAAAAAAAAAAAAAAACTGAATCGGCCATGAAAAATCGTGATTGGTGCATCATTACATAAAATAAATATCTGAATGAAACCTATCATTTTGTGATAGTTAGGCCTACAGTTACACTGATTAAATATTGCCATCTAGTGGATAAAGCTTGAAAATAAATGTTTGATAGTGTGGGCCATATCAGATTTACAACAATGTAATCACTATTAAACGATCTTGAAGATGACTGTTTTACAGTATAGACTCAGATTTTCCTACATTGTTTTTTTTTTATTTTTTATCCATGTGTATCAGAATATAACATCCCCTGGACAGCAAGTATTCATAGATGATAAACCTTTAATCTTTTGCCTTATATACAGTGTGATTCCTGGCACACAGAAGATCTGGGTGAGGACGTGGGGCTGCTCTCACAACAGCTCTGATGGCGAATACATGGCGGGGCAGTTGGCTGCCAGCGGCTATAAGATAACAGGTACTCTGTGTAAACAGATTAGGCTGTCTGCTGTCTTCAATGTCAAATTTTATTTATATAGCACTTTAAAAACAAGGGTAACACTCTATTTTACAGTGTCCTTGTTACATATGTTACATGTACTCACCAAAGTAATAACAATAAACTATGCATAATAACATGCAACTTGCACTCAACCAAACCCTAATCCTACCCTAACCCTATAATAACATGTTGTTAATTAATATTACTCAATACTTAAATATATAATTACACTAACAATGACACCTTAATATAAAGTGTAACCAAAACGAGATGAATGCAGACCAAAGTGCTGCATGACATAGGGTTAGAGCATCATGCTGCAAAAACAAACAAACAACATAAACGAATAATAACATAACATAATATAGACCAGTTATGTATAAACCTAAATAAAGTAAAATTGATTATTTAAAAAAAAAAAAAAGAATTATTATAAGAAAATATCTAATATACACAATACAAAGTTGGTACTTTATTTCACAGGACAGTGAAATAAAAATGAGAACTGATTAATTTTGGAACATAAAGCGCTGTAGTAATCAAGCCTAGTAGAGATGAATGCTTGAATAACAGTCTCCAAATCATTGAAAATAGAAAAGTTTTGAGCGTACGAATCCCCTTAAGCTGTAAAATGCTGGCGCTGACTACAAAATGTATTTGTTTGTCAGCTTTAGATCAGAATCAAAGATAACCCCCAGGTTTTTGACATTGGTATGAATATTTGTTTGAAGAGGACCTAGGTAAGCACTGGAATTTTAGTTGTTGTGAGGGGCAAAACAGAATAACTTGTGTCTTTTTCTCATTCAACTCGAGAATTTTTTTATCCATCCAACCTATCCATATGTCCTTTAGACATACGAACAGAAGACACAGAGTTCATTCCAGATTTTATAGGAAGATTAAGCTGGGTATCATAAATATAAGAGACCTTATGGTACTCAAAAATGGAATAGAGATGGAGCATGGACAGGGAAATCAAGGTTGGACCCAAAATAGAGCTGATGCGGTGATCCACGGTGTCGAAGGCTGCACTTAACTTCATCAATAAAAGGATGGCACAGTTGCCCGAGTCAACAGATAATATGAGGGCTTTTACCACTTTTAAAAGGATAGACTCAGTACTGTGCTTGGCTCTAAAACTGAAAAGGATCCAGAATATTGATAGAAACCAAGTAAGGAGATAGCTTGTTTAACAGAAATGTTAATTTTGAGATGTGACCATAATTATTGAGATCAGAAGCAGGATGAAACAATGCTATTTTGTAAGGAGCTGTTAAAAGTAGAACGTACACTAGGCAAAACAGAGTCCAGTATATATTTGAACAACTTAATAGGATTAGCATTGAGAGAACAAGTAGTTGATTTTATGTTGGAAATAATCCAATGTCCAATATTTGGAAATAAAAAATGTTGGAGGATTTCGATATAAGACAAGATGAGCTACGTCATACGCCAGGTCAGAGGTCACCCTTCCACCAGAACGTGACTCTCTCGTGAACATGCGTACGGCCGTTGCTGGAAGCCAGTGATTATAGTTTATAAAGTTTTAAATATGGATATTTTTCTTACAAAAACCCATCACTTTGCGATTTTGACTACAAACACAGATTGTTCGTCTCGGCATTCTTTCCGTATTTACGTTTCTTTGCAGCCTTTAACTACTGCCTACAATGCACTGGATCCTTCACTGGAGACAGAAAGTAATTCACTCCCACTAAACGTTTATTCTTTGAGTTTGTGCACCCTGGAATAATACAAGTCGACACCATTATAACTAAGTTTACTGAGAAGTATTTACAGAGGTGAAAAGTAACTAATTACAAATACTTTCATTACAGTACACAATAATTATTATTATTATTTTCTACTTAAAGGTGTAGCGGAGGATGTTTTACTTCCTGGTGGGTAACCTATACTATTGGTCCTCCTAATTGTCAATCATTCTGGTGAATCAATCAAACTTTTAAAAAAGTGGAGAGGGCGGGTCTTATCTAAAATTCGGAAAGATCCTCCGCTATACCTTTAAGTATAAAATTAAATTGTGGTACTTTTTACTTTTACTTGAGTTGAATAAAAATAAAGTATTTAACTTCACTACATTTATTTTTCACCAAAAGTACAAAGTACTTTGACAATGGTGCCGACGGAGCAACAGGGCGAGCTGACATTTGACAGACACTTTTCAAACTACTGCGGTGGAGCCTATAGCATTGCTAACATTTCAATATTTTAGTGAATGTAAGTTAGTAATGCTCATATTCTGATTTTAAATTTTAATTATGGCAACTCCTGAAATGGGTCATACCATTGATAATACCAGAGCACTGAGCAGTTGAAGTAAATAGAAAACTCTGCTCAGAGAAGGATGCAGTTATTGCATGGACGGAGCAAGAACAATGTAATTGTCTAAAATGCATAAACACAGTTCAGTTGAATGGTAGAGCTTGCCCTCTTTAACAATACAGTTAATCTAAATATGAAGGAAGCAAACTTTGTACGAAGCTGAAATAACCTCAATATTGGCAACAACAGTGAAATGAGATTGCATGAGTTATCTGTTCGTTACTATAGCAACAGTGGACTCCCAGCACATTTTTGGTTGAACGAAAAAAAGAGCATTTAATTTAACATGTTAACCCGTACCCCACTTTGTTTTTTACTGGCACTTTTCTATTCAAACTGTTTTAAATCTCTGCACAGAGATTTAAAACAGTCATGCTCATGTCACTCATTATGTGGATCGTTAACACGGCTGGTCCATGTGGCAATTACAGTAGCCTATGTCGGGTAGGAAATTCAAATGTTCGCCTATCATTCACCGACCTCAAATATGGCTTATTATTTGAAACATATACATAGTAGCCTAACGTTAGCCACTTTAAATGTGTGCTTAAAGGGGGAATGAAGCAGTCAATCAAGTTTACATGATTTACAAAATGGATTTCCACTATAATCAACAATTATATAAGAAACATGATAAATGTAAACATATAAAAGAAAAAAGAAAAAAACGTTATATCTTTCGCGGCCAGGGCGCCGCCATTGTGCAGTATTCTAACATGTGACGTCACGGGGTTGGTTGGCTTTAAAGGCCCTGGGCTGAGTTCAGTAAAATGCAGTGAAAGACATAAAACTTAACATTAAACTACGCATAAAAAGCGTTCATCTGCTATCATATTATCATGTCAAACCTCTCATACATGTTTGCATCACACTGGCTCATTAACAAGATGCATGTGCTGGTCGAACCAGCGAATAACTAACGTTAGGTACAGTCATTGTTAGCTAACAGCTGTAAGCATGAACTAGCTAAATAACGCTAACTTAGTACCAGACAAAAAGACGACGTCTAACGTTATGTTAACAAACTGCACATGCACACTGTAGATGTTTGTGAAATAATTTTTTATTCAATATAATGTTTTACATTTTACAGACGTTACTATTTACAGGCTATTTGCTAACGTTATAGCTTGTGTGTGTGTGTGTGTGGACTAACGTTACTCTTCAATCCTATTCTTCAAAATAAAAAAGCCGTCTTCCTGCTTCATTCTGTAACATACAGATCTGTATTATGCTATTGTTTTTGATAGTGTTATACATTTCTTACAGATAATCACGTTGATCATTGCGTTTGTCTTACCGAATGTGGTATCTTCCTGTCAGCAATTACAGTTTTTCTATAAGCTTTTTTTTAATAATGCCGACAGTACAATGTTGCCAGATATTGCTACGAAAAACAAGCAACTATTATAATTTTTTTTATAATAATCCGAAATAAGTTCAAAGCTTGTGTTTTGGAAATAAGATTAATATATCACGAACCCTAACATGCAACTTTCCACTTTAATAACTTCCTAAAGTGTGACATTAAATCAGAAAAACAAGTCCAGAAGACTACTGCCACCTTTCCATTAGATGGATCTGGCAACACTGGATCGCACCCGCGCCCTCACAACGCGCTCTCAAGCCCCGTTCACTGCGCTAGATTCTCGCAGCAAAATGAATTGCAAACACTCATATGAGGTGGTTTAAACGGCTAATTAATCATTCAGAGAGCTTGAAATTTTATTTTTGAATGTAAAAAAATTAGGCCTCGGACCTCGGTGACCTCATAGCTGGCTACGGCCATGTATCACCGGCTGTTCGACATAGCGACGTACCACTGCTCGGTTCCCACGCCGTATCGACTCAAATGCATAAGTAATGGGACACACAGGCTCAACAGGTCTTTCAAGTTCGTCTTCCTCCATTTCAAATCAATTGCGTATTCAGTCCGGTCCAGTAACGCTTCACTCTCTTCACTCACCAGCGGAACCAACCAACCCCGTGACGTAGGCTGTGA
Source organism: Leuciscus idus (assembly GCA_021554675.1). NCBI lineage: Eukaryota > Metazoa > Chordata > Actinopteri > Cypriniformes > Leuciscidae > Leuciscus > Leuciscus idus. Next base: position 10,963,841 of record CM038635.1, on the reverse strand, counting down.
CGTCACTCCAAAATGGCGACTCGCTAGCTAGAAATTATGAAAATAATTTTGTCATATCTGTGGTTTTAACAACTTTTTAAAATAAAATTTTTGGCAAGGTGATTTTTCTAATATATGTAGCTACTACCAGTGCCAAAACATGGACGTTTCATTTCCCCTTTAAAGCCAACCAACACTGTGACGTCACATGTTAGAATACTGCACAATGGCGGCGCCCTGGCCGCGAAAGATATAACGTTTTTTTCTTTTATATGTTTACATTTATCATGTTTCTTATATAATTGTTGATTATAGTGGAAATCCATTTTGTAAATCATGTAAACTTGATTGACTGCTTCATTTCCCCTTTAAACCGTATTCGGGACAAATGTGGGCAAAATTATTTTTATTTATTTTTAAAAAAATACTTTCCTTAATCTGAGCGGTACAAGATTTGGCTACTTTTCCTAAGTTTGCCACCTGAACACACACACACACAAAAAAATTGGACTCGATTCTACAATGTTAAGTGGGTAAAAAGAAAACAAAAAAAAAACTTCATTTCACCTTCGTGGACAAAAATGGGCACCCAATAATGAATGGGAAAAACTGTAATTCAGAGCAATTATTTGTATTTTATAAAAAAAAAATAAAAATAAAAAATCAATAGGTCCAACGCAATGCATATCATACATACACGCGAAGGGGTGATCCTGTACAACATTCTCAATCACACACACACACACACACACACACACACACACACACACACACACACACACACACACACACACACACACACACACACACACACACACACACACACACACACACACACACACACACACACACACACACACACACACACACAGTATTCAATGAGCCTATAACAGAGCTGTTTGGTCACCGCTCACACATACAAAAACAAAGAATTGAATGAGCCAATGACTGACTTTTTTTAATAATTTTTTTTATGTTCCAATCAACCACCTGTGCACGTGCACTCACAAACACACACATGTGCACAATTGCATGTAAACATTTTTTTTGTTTGAAATAAATGATCTACAACTTGGTCTTTTCCTTATAGCATGGTCACATTTGTCTAAGCATATTTTGGCATCTTTGTATAGTCTCACCTTTCCACAGAAAGGTGAGATATATATTTTAAATTACAATTTTATCTTATGATAAAGTCAAAAACTTAAGAGGTTAAATTCGTTATAACAGTGGTTTAAAGAGTTCAGCCTATATGCAACCATTGAGTACTACAGCCATCTAGTGGCTATTGATATTGTTTTTTGTTAATTTTATACCAACATAAGACACCAGATGACACCAAAGTCACCACATTTTTACTGGAGTTATTTTTTTTATAATTTTTTTTACTGAAGTTAAAGAAATATTAAATATAACAAAAATAAGCATAATTTACATAGAAAATGTGGTACTTTTAGAGGTAAATAAATTCAAAAATACCCCAAAAATAAAATAAAAAACACCATAAATTGATAGTTTTTATTTTATCGAAGATGGTGATATAACATTTATTGACTTTTTTTTTTTTGGATCACACCTGAGACTTCTGTGCCCAAATTTGTCCACGAACATGGGATTAAGGGTTGCAATGTGAATACGGCTTGAGGGGTGCACTTGCATTTTTTTCCTGATAACAGCGAAAAGAACTGTAATTTTTGGTCATACAGACAAGAATAATATATAATTTGAAACTGTAAAGAGTATATATTTTTTTTGTGTAAATTAACAATTACAACAAAACCTGTAGTTTGTAAAATAAAGAAAACAAGCAGAATGCGTTTTCTGTCTTCTCTGTGTCTGTGAACTACTTTCTGGAGCGCGTCACAAAAATGAACTGGAACTCATACAAACATATGAGGGCTTGTATTCTGAAGCCAAGACAAACTTGCTGCATGTTCTGGCAATTTATATGTCAGTAATTTACATGGCTGGACATATAGCGATCAATGAGGAATCAATTGGTGTATCATTGCCTTGCACAGGTTCTGCCGTACATGTGGTTTTATAAATTGGAAAACTTCTGTGTACTCAGTTTGCCTTTTCTGTTTATACCTATTTGTAGGGGTAAATGTTTTTAAAGCTTTAAACCTGAGGAAATTTTAAGTTTAATTCATTTGGAGTGATCATCATCTTCTCTGAAACATTATAGCTTTTGATGTCAAATATACAGTTGTTTTTCCTTTCTTTCATTTGTCTGTTATGTTCAACAAAGACAAAAACCAGCATACCATGTTGACAAGGATATATATATATATATATATATATATATATATATATATATATATATATATATATATATATATATATATATATATATATATATATATATATATATATATATATAGTGAGGAAAATAAGTATTTGAACACCCTGCTATTTTGCAAGTTCTCCCACTTGGAATTCATGGAGGGGTCTGAAATTGTCATCGTAGGTGCATGTCCACTGTGAGAGACATAATCTAAAAAACAAAAAATCCAGAAATCACAATATAGGATTTTTTAACTATTTATTTGTATGATACAGCTGCAAATAAGTATTTGAACACCTGTCTATCAGCTAGAATTCTGACCCTCAAAGACCTGTTAGTCTGCCTTTAAAATGTCCACCTCCACTCCATTTATTATCCTAAATTAGATGCACCTGTTTGAGGTCGTTAGCTGCATAAAGACACCTGTCCACCCCATACAATCAGTAATAATCCAACTACTAACATGGCCAAGACCAAAGAGCTGTCCAAAGACACTAGAGACAAAATTGTACACCTCCACAAGGCTGGAAAGGGCTACAGGGAAATTGCCAAGCAGCTTGGTGAAAAAAGTTCCACTGTTGGAGCAATCATTAGAAAATGGAAGAAGCTAAACATGACTGTCAGTCTCCCTCGGACTGGGGCTCCACGCAAGATCTCACCTCGTGGGGTCTCAATGATCCTAAGAAAGGTGAGAAATCAGCCCAGAACTACACGGGAGGAGCTGGTCAATGACCTGAAAAGAGCTGGGACCACCGTTTCCAAGGTTACTGTTGGTAATACACTAAGACGTCATGGTTTGAAATCATGTATGGCACGGAAGGTTCCCCTGCTTAAACCAGCACATGTCAAGGCCCGTCTTAAGTTTGCCAATGACCATTTGGATGATCCAGAGGAGTCATGTGGTCAGATGAGACCAAAATAGAACTTTTTGGTCATAATTCCACTAAACGTGTTTGGAGGAAGAAGAATGATGAGTACCATCCCAAGAACACCATCCCTACTGTGAAGCATGGGGGTGGTAGCATCATGCTTTGGGGGTGTTTTTCTGCACATGGGACAGGGCGACTGTATTAAGGAGAGGATGACCGGGGCCATGTATTGCGAGATTTTGGGGAACAACCTCCTTCCCTCAGTTAGAGCATTGAAGATGGGTCGAGGCTGGGTCTTCCAACATGACAATGACCCGAAGCACACAGCCAGGATAACCAAGGAGTGGCTCTGTAAGAAGCATATCAAGGTTCTGGCATGGCCTAGCCAGTCTCCAGACCTAAACCCAATAGAGAATCTTTGGAGGGAGCTCAAACTCTGTTTCTCAGCGACAGCCCAGAAACCTGACTGATCTAGAGAAGATCTGTGTGGAGGAGTGGGCCCAAATCCCTCCTGCAGTGTGTGCAAACCTGGTGAAAAACTACAGGAAACGTTTGACCTCTGTAATTGCAAACAAAGGCTACTGTACCAAATATTAACATTGATTTTCTCAGGTGTTCAAATACTTATTTGCAGCTGTATCATACAAATAAATAGTTAAAAAATCATACATTGTGATATCTGGATTTTTTTTTTTTGATTATGTCTCTCACAGTGGACATGCACCTACGATGACAATTTCAGACCCCTCCATGATTTCTAAGTGGGAGAACTTGCAAAATAGCAGGGTGTTCAAATACTTATTTTCCTCACTGTATATTAGTGCTGGGCAAAGATTAATCGCGATTAATCGCATCCAAAATAAAAGTTTGTGTTTGCATAATATATGTGTGTGTACTGTGTATAATTATTTTGTATATATAAATACACACATATGCATGTATTTATTTAAGAAATATTTGCATGTATATACTGTATATGTATTTATACATAATTTATATTATATATAAATATAAATAATTTATATATAAATGTAAAAAAAATCTTAAATATATACATGCATATGTGTGTATATATATATACAAAATAATTATACACAGTACACAAACATATATTATGCAAACACAAACTTTTATTTTGGATGCGATTAATCGCGATTAATCTTTGCCCAGCACTAATATATATATATATATATATATATATATATATATATATATATATATATATATATATATATATATATATATTTGCCTTTACATTTGCTCTGAAACTTTCATTCCAAATAATTTTATTCATAGAACTGTTGTTGCCCAATAAATTAAAATGTTTAAAGCAAGAACTAAAACTAAAATGCTGCAAATAATTATCTAATTTATTCATTGATACACCAAGATATCAAAACATAAGCAGTAATGTGTACCAAAATAGTTTAATTTATTACACACACACATACTCTGACTTTGTGCTTGCATGTTGAAGAATATATATCTAAACTTTCCTCTTTTAAGTGTCTGATCCTAATCATAACCCTAACCCATCTGTAGGTGGCACTCTTGACAAATGAAATGAGCGGCAGTGACTCCATCACCAAATCTCCTTGTCTTTGATTGTCAGGCATTGTCTTCATAGAAAGTCAGCACTGATGGTTGGGATACCGCAATGATTTAAATACACAGTATTACAGTATATATTTTTTTAACCACAAAAACTTTATTTATGCTTTTGGAGAAAAACATTATTAAGAATGTGTTGGGTATAAATGCTTAAATATATTGTTTCAGAGATACCTTTCTGTAAGGTGTTTTAGACTAGAACACCATCTATGTGCTTGATTTCATGTTTTCAATGAACAGTATATTTATGTATTTGTCTCACTGTTCATTCATAAAATAGACCATGCTCACAGTGCTATGAGTGGCTGAATTCGGTCTCTACACAATGTTACGTCTGGCAGAGGTGACCAATGAAAGCGCACAACTGCTGTGACGCTACAGCCTCCTCCTATCACTGGCTACAGCGCAACTTGCTACTTGTTTTTGCAGCTACCACTGTTTCTCAGAGTCCTCGGTGCCAGGAGAAGTGTTCAGTACTATGACTAGCCTTCTTCCCACACCCGGAGAGAGGAGATGCAGATTGAGAACAGCAAAAGAGGATTGAGGGAATTTAGAAGAAAAAGCCTGCTGAGCATAGGTGTTGGCACATGCATTGGCTCACAGTCAGGTGTGAGCTGCACTTCACTGGTCTTTGTGAACCATTCTGCAGATGAGATTGACTTAAAATAAGGGAAGACATGAGGAGTTTCACTGTGGACCGATGGCTCAAATGTGTGGCTTTAGGTGCAGTTTGTACCTGCTCTGATCCATGTGTCTGTCATGTTAGAAAAGTTTAGTAGTTGGGTGTAGTGATGGGAAGTCCGATTCTTTTCCGCAAACTGGTTCTTTCTGACAGTTTAAGTGAACCCGTTTAAAAAAAAAATAAAAAAAATCATCATCATTTCGTTTACATGAATGAGGCATTTATATAGCGCTTCAATATGTACTAGTATGTACATTATCATGCAATGCTGTCACATACTCAATGCTATAATTAATTTAATAATTTGGTGGACTGGTTCACACTTTAAATTAGGGTCCAATTCTCACTATTAACTAACTATTAGCTATGACTTTTGCCTCAAACTAACTAATAGTTAGTAAGGTTGTTGTTAAGTTTAGGTATTGGGTAGGATTAAAGGATGTAGAATATGGTCTTGCAGAATAAGGCATTAATATGTGCTTTATAAGTTCTAAAAAACAGCCAATATCCTAGTATTAGTACTCCTTTATAAATAGGGATGGGTATCGTTAAAGGGATAGTTCACCCAAAAATGAAAATTAGTCTATGATTTACTCACTCTGAAGTCATCCTAGGTGTATATGACATTCTTCTTTCAGACGAATACAATCGGAGTTATATTAAAAAAATGTCCTGGCTCTTCCAAGCTTGATAATGGGAGTGAATGGCTGTCTGTCCAAGTCAAGTCAAGTCAAGTTTATTTGTATAGCGCTTTTCACAATACAGATTGTATCAAAGCAGCTTCACAGTATTAAATTAAAATAATACAACAAAGTTTGTTTCAAGAGGAATTTATTGATTGATAAAATTAAATTAAATATCCCCAAAATATCCCCTAAGTCCATCAAAGCGCATCTATTTATGATTTAAAGTGCTCGAAACGGCTCTGCGGGGGTTAAAAAAGGCCCTTTGAAGTGAAGCGATGCGTTCATGTAAGAAAAATATCCATATTTAAAACTTTATCGACTAAAATAACTAGCTTCCGGCAGACGGCCGTACGCATCGATTTACACCAAAAGAGTAACCCTTGAACTTGACGCACAACGTAATCGGTCTTCAAATACCTGCCCAACATGACTTAGCTTTTATGTATTTGAAGACCGTGGCAGTATATATGTATATATGTGTGTGTGTGTATATGCATGCATGCATGCATGCATACATACACTGCCACGGTCTTCAAATACATAAAAGCTAAGTCATGCTGGGCATGTCCTACCTCCCCCCAATAACATCACTCGCACACAACATCTGGAAATAAATTGCTCTGGACTATCAGCCTATGCCTCAAACCAGGGGTCTGAGAGTTATTACATTGAGGGGAAAGGTCAGAACAGTTGCTTTAGCACTCACAGCAACTCTGAAACCAGCTGACCACTCATCTACTATTGGTAGACAGATACTTTTTTTTCTATCTTCACGGAATGGTAGCACAGGGATACGATTCAAGCGGGTCTGAGTTTAAGGGGTTAAGGGTAGAGAAAAATACTAGATACTAGTGTGTGCAGCAAAATATTAGGAACCTCAGAGAACTCTGCTCATGTTTCTCAGTACTAGGACCGTTGCTGTTCACTCTGTACATGCTACCCTTGGGAGATATCATTAGGAAGCATGGCATTAGTTTTCACTGTTATGCTGATGATACTCAGCTCTATAATTCTTCACACCCTGATGAAACTTACCAATTCACAAAATTAAAGGAATGCATGGCTGATATAAAAAAACTGGATGACTAGCAACTTCCTACTACTTAATTAAAAAAAAAACTAAAAAAACAAACAGTTATAATTATTGGACAAAAAACTTCCAGACGTAATAACCTTGAATACTGTCTAACACTTGATGGCTGCTCTGTCAAGTCTTCGTCATCGGTTAGGAACCTGGGTGTGCTCTTTGATACCAATCTTTCATTTGAAAGTCACGTGTCTAGTATCTGTAAAACCACATTTTTCATCTTAAAAATATTTATAAATTACGTCATATGCTCTCGAATGAAAAAATGCAGAACAATTAGTTAATGCGTTCATGACATCAAGGCTGTATTATTGTAATGCTATTATGGGTGGTTGCCCTGCACGCTTAATAAACAAACTACAGCTGGTCCAAAATGCAGCAGCTAGAGTTCTTACCAGAACCAGGAAGTATGACATATTAGCCCGGTTCTGTCAACACTGCATTGCGTACAAAGCACTAAATGGTTTAGCTCCCCCGTACTTGAGCGAGCTCTTAACGCATTATAGTCCTTCACGTCTATTGCGATCTCAAAATTCCGGCCAGTTGATAATACCTAGAATATCAAAATCGAGCGCTGGCGGTAGATCCTTTTCCTACTTAGCACCAAAACTTTGGAACAATCTTCCTAACATTGTCCGGGAAGCAGACACACTCTGTCAGTTCAAATCTAGACTATGTTGTTGGGATAATTCCGGTTCGCGTGGCTACGCAGATGCGACCAAAAAAATTCTGTATTATAAAATTTTTAAGGCCAGACAAGTAGTTTATTGAGGGTTGATTTGTAAAGGACTACAGACTGCGAACCTATATATTCAAACGCGCATTACTTTGGATTGAACACGTAATGCGCATGTGCACGATGTCTGCGTTTTTGCGGGTTTGCATTTTTGAGGTTTGCTCAGAGATAACGGATAATCGTTTGCACCTTCGAACCTATTTCAGGGAGTGCCTTCTCGAGACACCAGGCACTGTTTTGTGCGGATGGGTGGCCGGAGTGCGGTAAGGGTTTTCCTGTTAGAACGGTGTTGTATTAGCGGCCGATAAGTTTATAACTAATGATCTTCGCAACGGAAGTAAATCAATCAATTAAAACTAACCTATTATCCTAGAGCTGTTGTAAAAGCTCTGTAAAGCTACTTTGAAACAATCCATATTGTTAAAAGCGCTATATGAAGGCGACTTGACTTGACACGTGATGTTGAGTGAGAAAACAAGCTGCTATATATGCATATATCTGGACAATGATGACATAGACAGGAGACAGGAAGGGATAGGAATAAACATCCTCCAAAAACAGCAGATCTATTGCCAAGGCATGTACTTTTTTTTTTTTTTTTTTTTTTTTTTTGTGGGACTGCATGTTTTGCCATCTTTGTGCCACCTTACCGGCCGGTTTAACAGTTGTGACCTAAGGCTATGTGCGCCTTGGCTACCTTGCTACCCTAACCCAAGGAACAGGAAAGCAAATGTCTTTGTTCATTTTAAAACCTATAGTTTCAAGCTTTTCAAAGGACACAAAAGCACCATAGAGGTATGTCTGTAGCCCATTTGACTTATGGTTAACAAGTTTCTTGACGGTAATATTTCTAGTGAATAACATGAATAATAATGTAAAGTGAACTAAGCAAATTATTGTTTTTATTTTGAATCAATCTATGGTTTGGTATTGATTAGACATTAACTTACTAGGCATTTTTACCTGTTGTGAGCGGTTGTTTCTCAGAGTGTCCTTGAACATGGGGCTATTTAAAATTACCCTCTTTGACTGCATTAACATCCCATGCAGTGGGATCTGGGTTTACTGCCATGACAGTTCACCAATCCCTCATCAATAATACTCTGGGATTTGAGGGCCATAATCTGCCTCTCACTGATCTCACTGTCAGGGCCGATCGACAGGAACGTTGTTCCTTTTCACTCTTATCAGGTCACCATGTCTCCGCTTGTCCTTTCTGGGAAGAGAAAGTGTTACATACAAATGTGGTTCAGGCAGCGGAAACACCCAGAGGAGCGTCTGGTCAATGTTGTAAATTAGAGGTTTATTGGAGGTGTGACCTGATTGCTTGCTTGGTTTAATTGTTTAGATGAATTTCTCCTTGTTTGAGAGCACTTGAAGCACACAGACGGCCGGGGGGAGAGTAAATAGGCTAGCAGTCGAAAGCACATCCATCTTCATCGAACCTTCCTAGTAGTGTGGCCGTCCAAATGACAGTTGCTGCATGTTGTGCTCTGTTAATACACATCCTTCCAGCAAATGCACTTTTTTAAATGCATTTAGTAGTTTTACTGCACTTGAACACTGTATCTGAACCAATCTGGCAGAGGGGAGTCCAAGCAGCGAATGTCAACATGTCAGCTGTGTGCACGCTTCACAATAGATCTGAGTGATTACGTTTTTCAATGAGATGTAACCTGTTGAAATGGAATCTGCAGTTTTGCGGTCTCGAACACACTGGATGTTTCTCGCTCCATTTCAGTCTCTTTCAGACAATCCATTTATTATATTGTGATGTGTTGTAACTTTATTGAATAAATGCACTAGAATGTATCTGGTTTTATTGCCATATTAGCTAGGCCTTTTGCTATAATCAATATATCGGCCTATTGTACGATATATAGACATGACCTCTAATTTTTGGTGCCTCGATATATTGTCCATTATGTTTACATGGATATTTATGTCACCAACATTTTGCCGATCATGCTGCCTCTGTCGTCATCTCAGTGTCAGAGGTGAAAGCAGGGCTCAGGTAGTTCCTTCATACGCAGAGCGGACATCGACAGGTGAAAAAAGGCGTCATTCAAGGCGTTATAGTGTTTTCCTGACAACTACAGGCAGTTTGGAAGACTAAGGGCCCTATTTTAACGATCTGAAAGCGCGTAACGCAAGTAACTTTGTGGGTGGATCTCGGGCGCTGTTGCTATTATACTGGCGGGATAAATGACTCTTGCGCCCAACGCAAATCTAAAATGGGTTGGTCTGAAGTAGCTTCATTATTCATAGGTGTGGTTTGGGCGTAACGTGAAATAAACCAATCAGAGCGACATCTCACATTCCCTTTAATTGCTATTATAACGGCAGATTTGCCAGGCGCACGCCAGGAGCGGTTCACAGCCGAGGAGACCGACGTTCTCGTCAGGGCCGTAAATCACAGAGAAGTGACATTGGGGATGGGAGAAACCCAGCCAAATTAGCTTCGGTTAAACAGCCGTATACAAATTTGGGTAAATGAAATGTGTAAGCTAGATTTATGCCTATTTTTTCACATCTTCATGGACACAACAATGATTTCCCTTGTGTATTCATATTTTTCCTTGTAATAATGTATGGTTTTCTAAAAATGAGAACTGCTGCGTCTGTGTGTAGATGAGATAAGCAAAGTGCATGCGCGTTGTGCACACGCTACATTGATTATGGCCAAGCATGCGCCCTTTAAATAGCATATGAATAACATGTGCAACACGCCACTGACTTTAGACCAGGTTTTTCCTGGTCAGTGGCGGAATTGTTTTCTAAACCGGCAAAATAGCACCAGGGAGCGTTTGCACTGGAACACGCCGCCTCTTTGCGCTGAACCGCCCCCGGGAGCGCAATTGCATTTCCTAGTTTACCGACGTGCGTCTGTGGAGGGAAAAGTCTGCTGTGCGTGGGTGCAAAATAGGAATGATACATGCGTCGGTGTACAAAGTCCATTGCGCTGGGTGCAAGATAGGGCCCTAAGTCCAAATGCACTTGGTTTCAAAGCCGCAATCCACTGTTCCGGTGTGAAATTGTGCACGCTCACCACTAGCATTAAGGCCATTTCACACGGGACGTGGCAGTCGAGTGTCTAGTTCATTTTCGCAGAGAATGCATTTTTGCATTCCAGTGCGCTGTTTTTCCATTGGTTTTCCTTTGTAAACGTGTGCTAGACGGACATGTACCATTGTACTCGCATCTTCTGCAGCATCTTGTGCATGATGCAGCATTTTAAATATGGCGAGTAAGAGTAAGAGGACATCTGTAGAGGATGTACTGTCATCAACTTGCTGCACGAGCATCATAAGGTCCTCCACAATTTCACCAACTACCTCCATTGTTTACAATAAATCGGCGTCTGTCTGTTCAGGGCATCACCTCTTGACGGTCGACTGTGAGTGACGTCACGTCCCAACATGAACACGCCCCATAGCATAATCCCACCCTTGACACACTGATTGACAGGTTTCCGTGTAAGGCATCGGAAATGGAAATACTAAGGGAATTGCGATTCCATTTGAGTTTTGGCTGGTTACATACGCGACGCTGAGAAAGTGAAAAAGCAGACGTGGTAATTGAAATTGCTATTTAAATATGACAGGGTCAAGACTCATAAGATATGGGAAACACAGTTGCAAACAGACTTTGCATTTCCATTTTAAATTTGGCCGTCACTGTGCGTTCGCTTAAACGAAAATGCAAACGGTAATGCGCGATTTGCATTTGCGTTTGGATTGTCACATTTTATGCGTCCACAAATTGAAAACGCAATTGCAAATACAATTTGCAATTCCTTTTGAATAATGTCCGGAATATCATTCCATAGTGTTGGACAGATCAGTTGTTTTAACCATTCATTAAAGTGAATCGGTTCAAATGAGTCATTAGTTCGCAAATCGGACGTGTCATTAGTGGACGTGTAGCCTACGGCAAGCGTTGTGTGATTATCCTGGAAGTTTATTTTTTACCACAATTCACACTCCGCGGTAATTCAAGAGAAAAAAAATCTCCGAATGCTCCACGTGAAACTTTGGTCTTCCGCCCTTTTTCTATCGTGTCTAATGATTTTGATTAATATGCACGAGGGAGAGAGAGAGAGCAAGACAGCGCTCGTTGTTTGAAGACGTTGAGTGCGCGCGCGCGGCCGGGGCTCTCTCCCTGTCAGTCCCTGTCAAGCGCAGTCAGTCATTCTATTCTACATCACTCACCGATCAAATAAGGCTTTGGCAGCCACCAAAAAAATTCAATGCAGGAAAACCCCTGTATTGGTTATATAACGTTGGATAGAATGGTCCGGCCATCGCGTATCAGCGCACATAAGGTACACACTGTGAAGTCATTTGCAAACGTTTTTTTAGAGAAATGAAAACAGGTCGACGAATCGACGCGCATATTTTGCGTCGACGTATTTTTTGCGTCGACGTCATCGATGACCTCGACGCGTTGTCCCAGCCCTACTTTGATGACATAACTCATCATTGTATCATCATACGATCCAATATTGATTGGTGCAAAATGTGCATCACAGACACTGAATGATGGGCTTGTGTAGGGCTGTCCAGATTATTTGATTTTTAATTTGACCCATTTTTGATCCGCAAAAAAATGTAAGTGACTTGTTTCACAGACGAGGCGTGCATAATTGAGTGCAAAGTAGATATGTAATGAACTCAGCTGTTATAAACTTGAACTTCAATATTTTTTGAAAGGCACATTTCAGTTCATCCTGATTTAAAAAGTACACTTTTATTTATCAAGTTTTGATGTTCTCATGTTGTATTAAATAAATGAGTTTTAGCAAAATGAGCATTTAGACGAGGCTCCACAACCCATATTTCACTGACACAGTAAGGTCGCTATAACGCAGTTAGTGATTCATAGAATAAGTTGTCACCTTTATTTCTATAGCGCTTTATACAATACAGATGATTTCAAAACAGCTTGTGCTACAGGATGTGTAATGTTATCCCAATTAATATTCTTACTTGTGTACCTCTGTTTAGAACATAAGCCTGAAAATGACACTTTTACATTAACACTGTTGACATTTAATAAACATTATCTCAGCCGTCATGATAGATAAATGTGAATGTCAATATTTTTTGAAAGGCACATTTCAGTTCATCCTGTTCATCCTGATTTTTTTTAAAAAGTAGTAATATCTCTTTGATTTTGCAAGTTTTGATGTTCTCATGTTATGATATTGAAGAAATTAGTCGTTGTAGCATTTTTATTATAAAGCTGTGGTCAAATATTAAAGTAAAACTAATAATTTTAAATGATTATAAAGATATATTTCTCATGCCTGGGTGAATAGTATTCGCTGAGTTTTGTTTAAGTTTAGAGACGTGCTCCAGAAAAAGTTCACTGAGACGGAGAGGCAGAAAGCACACCGTTTATTTTCTTTATTTTACAAAAGCACAATGTTTTGTTTCGATTGTAAGTGGACACATAAAAAAGTAGACATTTTAAAGTCTATTTTGCTGCCATGTGAAAAAAATCAAGCAAAACGCACTGGCGTAAAAAAAAAAAAAAAGTGTCAGTCTCATTTAATCACAAGTACAACTTCATTTTCTACTATAAAGCAACTCTCTGTTGTGTTTGTGTTTTTACCTTCGGACTCAACGGACTCAAGAACAAATTTATGAACTAGAGAAGAGTTCCAGGTGAAAGAAGACGGAGCCTCCGTGCACACCTACCTATTACGTGATCACCAATGAGCCATTACTTTTCCGGAAAATTCGCTTTGGCAAGCCTTTTCAAACTCCTGAAACAAACGCAAAATGAACATAGTTTTGGCCTGATTTTGTTCGAAATGTCGATTTTGCTTGGTGTATTGGGGCCTTTACAGGAAGAGGCTCTGTCTTTCCAAGAAACTTGCTAGTGCTATACATCTACACTAGGGGTGGGAATGTTTTGGAATCTCAAGATTAAATTAAAATCGATTCTTGGGATCATGATTAGATTAAAAATCGATTCCCAATTTTGTATCAAATTTTGATTCGATATGCATACTGTAAAACTTCAAATAATAGCCGAGTCCGCCTGTCTCTTTTACACGCCTGGTGTGGCTACAGGTTTGGATAAATAAAGGCCGGTCTCAAATAGAGGCCCGGTATGTTTTTTAGTTTCGGGTTGTATTTAATCTTCTAAACCCGTCAGATCGTCTGTTTAAGCCAGTTCTATGGAGCAGATTGCGCACGCAAGAGAGCCCTGCGCATCTGGGTGGGAGCTGTTAGCGCAAGCAAGGAAGGCAGAGTTAGCGGAGGCCAGAGAGGGAGAAGTGGAGGAGAGTGACGAGGAGGAGGAATTCGCCAATGAACTTGTATCGCGGTGATGATGATAGCGATGAATAGGGTCCTTTTGTATAACATGATTGCAGTTGTTTTACAGGGTAGCCTTCATTCTTTCTTGTTGATGTGTTTCTGGCAACTAGTTCATAGGCTTGATGGATATTACCGGTAACTTGCATTGTTCAGCCCATGGCTGTCACATTGTTTAGTTTTTTTATGCTGCCAATAATCTAAAGGGGGTCGCACACCGTTCGAGAAGCGCAGCGCCATGTCTCGTCTATGACAACTCGAGGTATCGCACACCGGACGCGCACTTTGTCAGTTTATGGCCAGCAATATAGTTATGTTTAAGGATATTATGGAATTAAGATCATGTCTGTACTATGTTATGATTGTACTGTACAATTAAATACAATCGTTGATTAGTCTGCAGTCTGAATTCACTTTACCTCTGAGCATCCGTTAACTGAATGAATTGAGAATATCACCTGAAAATCCGGAATAGCACTTGGCAGCACTTCGACTCGGTGCAGTAAAAAGTCACGCCTGAAAAATCCTCTTCCTCTCACTTCTGTCATTAGAACCAACATGACTTTTTACTGCGCCGAGTCGAAGTGCTGCCAAGTGCTATTCCGCCATACATTATAGTTATCCTTTTTACCCGCTTAGAAAAGCGCCACGTTTTATTTTGTGTCACCATACTTGGTCGTGTAACTACTCGTGTAACTGTATTTAAATAGGGAAAACGTGGAGGTGTTTGGTGTGCTATCAAAGTGTCACTGCGCGCCAGAGCAATTGAGTGCACGCACTGAGACGAGAGAGATATGTATCAACTCGTCTTAGTTAAGGGAATAACAGTTTAATCTGAAAAAACGGTGGAGTGTTCCTTTTAATTTACTTCTAAATATTTTATATTGAATAATTTTATTAATTACATTTCCTGCCTATTATTTTTTAAAATAAAGATATAAGTGCCAAGTGGATATAACAATTACAAAAGTGGATATCATTTATATATTTGGACATCTTGTGAAAATGAATGTGAACCAATTTGAGTAAAAATCAGCCACAAATTGGCAACTTTAAAATGATTTCGACCAATTAAATTTTTTTTTGTTCTGAATCCTTGCTTTAAGCCCGGACACTCCTAAGCAGTTTGTCAGACCTGTCTCACCACACTTTGCACACATTAGCTCTAGACCATGTTGAGAAAAAATTATCACAAGATTTTTGATGTACATAACACTTTTTAGCAGATGCACTTTTTTATTCATATCTGGTATGGCCCATTGCGACTATTATGCTTATATAATGCGCCATTGTAGTCATTCTGAGCAAACATTCTTAGTTTCATGAATTTATGATACTTGGGACAACAAATTCTAATCCCTTTGAACTCGCCATTTCAACTGAAGGCTGTGATGTTAATGTTGTCCACTTGATAGAGCCACATGATAATGAATCTTTTAAGCCAATCTTTTTCTATCAGTTTCCATTTCTTTGAATGGAAATAAATGCAGTGCCGGCCCGAGCCTTTTGGGGGCCCTAAGCAGAATTTGGTTTGGAAGGCCCCCTCCCACCACGCAGTCACCTGTGCTTGAAGATTATTGACACAAATGTCATGCTATAATGTCACATTATAAATGAATGCAATGAGGTTATGTATTAAAGGCAGGGTAGGCAGGGTAACTTTTCCCCAAATTTGTTTAAACTGTCTTTATATACCAATACATAATTAAAATGTAAGTACTCTGAAAAAGAGAGTGTAAAAATCGAGTGTCTGTATAGAGGACTCTCAGGGCTGCAATAAACACAGCTACTTATTTCCATTCGGAACGAATGAAATGATTGGCTGGGCGACTGTCACTCTCCCTCGCTACCATGGCTACCACCCCTGCTGCTACAGGAGGTGCCCACATGCGCGCACCCGTTTGACTCGAGGAGGGGAAGAGGCACGGAAGCTAGGAGGAATCACAATTATGGCAGAGAAAGAGCAGTCAAAATTCCCATTACCTGCATATACAGTCAGCGAAGGCAAACAAGGCAAAAAAAGGAACTAGTAAGGTAGAAAGGTAGGCTACTTGTCTCCGGAGTGTAACGTTAGTCCTCATCAGAGCCAACAGTGCTTTCATCGTGGAAGTTCTTACATGCAAAACACCGTATATGTTATGAATCTTACACAAAATTCACCTTCATTACAGTGTAACTGATGGTAATGGGAAAACGTGTATCAATGCAACCTGTTTTTAGCTTTGCCTTATGTTACTAGCTCGTTACCGAATCAAACTCAATATATTTACAATTTTACCAGTATCGATATGCTAGCTTGATAGTGAGTACTAACAGCCATGCTAGTTGTTTATATTCATGATGATGAAGTTAGGTATTTTATTACATGTGATTCTGACATGATGTCACTACATGCACTGCGCTCCTCTCCGCTCGGCGCTGGCAAACGCGTCCTCCAGCTGAGCGGTCGGCATTGCGCGTTCATGTGTTTTGGGGGCGTGGCTTTGGAAGGAGCCTAGAAGGGAGGGGGTGGGAGTGAATGGAATAAGTAGCTGTGTTTATTGCAGCCCTGAGAGGACTACAGACACTCGATTTTTATACTCTCTTTTTCAGAGTACTTACATTTTAGTATATAAAGACAGTTTAAACAAACTTGGGGAAAAGATTTTTAGAAAAATCCTGCCTACCCTGCCTTTTAATACAAAATACATATTTAATAAAATTTTTTTACTTAAATAAAAAAGTTTGAACTTTTTCTTTACTCTTTTACTAACTCTTTGAAACTTCTGAAAACAGACTGTCACAAAACATATTAAATTAATTATTTGCAAAATGTCCTCCAACGTTTTGCAACACTTTGCAGTTTGAATGATGTCTTGTATGAACATGACGGAGTATGTTTTTATGTTTCCACTGTTCGATCGCGCCCATTCGATCGACATTGAAACGTGAGTGAAGTACAAAGAAATAGTTTACCATCCAAATACATCGCAAATGTTGAAACATTTTGATTCTAATGAGAGAGAGATACGTGAGCCCAACACCGCTTACTTTCACTTTCGCTTTAAATTATTTCATTTTGGCTTGTTTATAGTTATTTTTTTAAATTCTTGTTCTGTTCTGAATATCATTCAATTTAAAGGATAAATTCATTCATTTGTCACTTGTTTAAGTTAATTAATATGTAAAAAAAATTTAAAATAAAAAAATAAAAAATTATTTGCTGGCTCCAAAAGCAGCCGCTTAGTTTGCTTATGCATCGGGCCGGCCCTGAATAAATGCATAGATCAAGTTAATTTGTATAACTATTGTGTACTGACAATTTAGTTTTATATAATTAGTGTAGAAATCTGTGAAATGCTTATAAATCATTAAATGTTTATATAACTTTTTGTTTTTTTTTACTATTTTGTTTGTACTCATGCTCATGTAAGCATTTAGTTCTTTGGTGTTTGCAGGTTCTCTTTATCTAAAAATAAAAGCAGTGCTGGTATTTGCATGTGATTACAAACAGCCTCCAGGGGCAATATGTAAATGGAAATAAGCTAAATTCTGTGTTTTATTTCCCATACCTTAACTGGTTTTTAGTTTTGTTGAATTTGCATCTCATTTGCATTGTCTCTGCATGGCTGGGAATTGGGAGTTAGATGACCTAAATTGTTTTCAGTTTTGGGAACTATGAACCATTTTGATTGATTGATTGATTTGATTAACCTCTTAAACTTCACGAGGACGACGGCACACTGAGTCATTCTTTTATATTAGTTCAAAGTTTTAATGTAAATTATTGCAATTACATCGACAAACTATACATCATTAAAAGATCCAACTCAAGTTTCAGTATTTGACCTATTTTATTCAGAAAATCTTATAGTGGCAGTTATGTCTTAATTTGTTATGAATTTTTTTTTAAAATTTAATATGAAGTATGACCGTCAGCGGTTCCCATTCAAAAAAAAAAAAAAACTCCTGTACGGTCATCATGAAAGTGCTTGACAAATCAACATCCCTCTGGGCTTATAGTTCAAAACTGTGCACATTTGGAGAAATAGTGATAGATTCTCCTATGTTTTTGTCAAATTTCTATAGAGAGGAGTAATATTTATTAAATGTTTAAACAAAATCCTGTGCTTTGACTGTGCAGCACCACTGAACACTCTCTGTGATTCATTCATACTGAAACTGGAGGGTGTTTAATGCGCTTTTAGTCCTCAAACGAGACTCGTGTTGTACAGCCATATCATGTGACATTCCACGAACTACTTAACATAAACAAGGCTTATGTAACATAAACATAAATCGCTGTAGCATGCAGATAAAGTTGTTTTGGGGAAAATAAACACACCATTGCAACAATATATATGATTTATCTGTGTTCAAGCCATGTCGGGTATTTTAATAGTAATAGATTATATTTATAATGCAATGCTAATTGACATGGCCTTTATCAATGTGCAGAATACTATAAAGTAATATATTTTCTGTCTGTTTTTATGATCCGCATTCACATCAGATCACGAAGGTTATTTAAAGCACTCAACTTGTGTTATAAAGTAAGTTTGGAGCAAAAACATGGTTTTAATCTCATAAATTGTCATGTATTGATGATGTGCTGGCCAATGTTGTTTTCATCAACGATGACGATAACGAAATGATTTCGTTGACGCACCTTTTTTTTATGACGATAACGCGACGATGACTAGCTAAAAATGTCTCTAAGGTGACTAAAACATGACGAGACGTTTTCGAGTTTTCTTTGACGAGACGAGACAGAACGAAAATGATTATAAGTCTGACGTTCACAATGCATGTCATTTCTGCCTATTTTGCGTGAAATCTGTCTGTTTTGAGCTAAAAAAGTATCAGCAATGCTGCCGCTTCCTATCCTTGTTTTGGGTACGCCCACCACCCGGCTGCCGCCATGCCGCGCACCAGATTCCACACAACAACAACAACACACCTGCGGCTAGTCACTCGCCACACATCTTCGATATGAGGCGCCGGACTGGACAAAAGCGAAACGAACTGCGTGAGCGAGCGACAGTACGCGAGAGAGACCGAGTGAGTCTGCGCGCGAGAGAGACCGAGTGAGTCTGCGCGCGAGAGAGACCGAGTGTGTCCGAGCATTAGTGTAGTAGGCTAATTGGTACAAAGTAATATATAATTATTATATAACTTAGATTATAACATTAATTATTATTTAACTAATTATATAATAAAGCCACACTTGCCAAAGTAAGAGTGTTTTTATTCCTGGCTTTTTTGGAGTAAAACAGTGATTCCACTGTTACCACTTTATCTGTGTGTAATGTTGTAGTAGCTCAAATTGAATTGAGTTATAGCCCCGGGACGTCGGGCAGGCGATTTTGCGAGCCCTGATATATATATGAGAATGAACGAACGAACATACATTTTTGAAGATTGAAAGTTTCAGTCCCCATTCATTGTAGTTACATGGAAACCAGTGACCAACATATTTACAATTTGTCTTTTGTAAATATTGTACAAAAGAACAAAATCTTAGTTTTTTTGGATGGTGTTCAAAACAGAAAGGTTAAAGTGCGCTATGCCGGATATTCAGTAACTGTTTGTAAACACAACATTCAAACTTGGCCCCTCCTCACGGCCGGGACGAGGCCAGAAATGTTCAAGGGGGTGGGCCTTTATAAAACAGGCAGGCATAGCGTAGAGTATGAAAACTGCATGCCAAATTACCAGTAAAACAAGAAAAGGAAACAGCAACATTATCCAAGGAACACGAAGGTAAAAAAATAAAAAATAACTAGAATGTCCAGGCACCCCCCAACGAGTACATGAATACAACAAAAGACTAACAAAACATGACTGAAACACAAGAGCTTAAATGCACAATGAAATCAGTGATAATTAATGACAGGTTTAACTAAAGACAGTACTAGAAACTAACACGGTAACCAAGAGAAACCGAAACCAAACACAGCAATGGACCACAGAAAAAATTAGAACCAAGAATACACTTTAACATACAGTGGGTACGGAAAGTATTCAGACCCCCTTAAATTTTTCACTCTTTGTTATATTTCAGCCATTTGCTAAAATCATTTAAGTTAATTTTTTTCCTCATTATTGTACACACAGCACTCCATATCGACAGAAAAACACAGAATTGTTGACATTTTTTCACATTTATTAAAAAAGAAAAACTGAAATATCACATGGTACTAAGTATTCAGACCCTTTGCTCAGTATTTAGTAGAAGCACCCTTTTGATCTAATACAGCCATGAGTCTTTTTGGGAAAGATGCAACAAGTTTTTCACACCTGGATTTGGGTATCCTCTGCCATTCCTCCTTGCAGATCCTCTCCAGTTCTGTCAGGTTGGATGGTAAACGTTGGTGGACAGCCATTTTCAGGTCTCTCCAGAGATGCTCAATTGGGTTTAAATCAGGGCTCTGGCTGGGCCATTCAAGAACAGTCACAGAGTTGTTGTGAAGCCACTCCTTCGTTATTTTAGCTGTGTGCTTAGGGTCGTTGTCTTGTTGGAAGGTGAACCTTCGGCCCAGTCTGAGGTCCAGAGCACTCTGGAGAAGGTTTTCGTCCAGTATATCCCTGTACTTGGCCGCATCCATCTTTCCCTCGATTGCATCCAGTCGTCCTGTCCCTGCAGCTGAAAAACACCCCCACAGCATGATGCTGCCACCACCATGCTTCACTGTTGAGACTGTATTGGACAGGTGATGAGCAGTGCCTGGTTTTCTCCACACATACCGCTTAGAATTAAGGCCAAAAAGTTCTATCTTGGTCTCATCAGACCAGAGAATCTTATTTATCACCATCTTGGAGTCCTTCAGGTGTGCTTTCATGTGTCTTGCACTGAGGAGAGGCTTCCGTTGGGCCACTCTGCCATAAAGCCCCGACTGGTGGATGGCTGCAGTGATGGTTGACTTACTACAACTTTCTCCCATCTCCCGACTGCATCTCTGGAGCTCAGCCACAGTGATCTTTGGGTTCTTCTTTACCTCTCTCACCAAGGCTCTTCTCCCCCGATAGCGCAGTTTGGCCGGTTGGCCAGCTTCGTCCAAGCGGCAACATTCTAATCTGAAAAATGAAGCCTACCCGGAAGTGCGAAAAACTGCAATACATCGAAAATCCGCTAGGGGAAGGTCCCAAAAGGGAGCAAATGTCCATACACCCCCATGTTAAAATGTCCGTTTTCACAGCATAAATTCATGTTTTTACAGGTTGGTCCCATGGACTTTTATTGTATTTTTCGATAGGTTCCGAGTGCCTGACAACTGTGAGGGGGGTGAATTTTTTTCTAACTCGTTAGTTTAGATCGTATTTAGATATAAAATGTATGACAAATAAGGGCGCGATTGACAGCTTGATTGACAGCTGACAACGAGCATAGGCTGCGCCGAGTGGAATTCCTGAAATTTGACGTCTCGGCCATGATCTGACACAACACATCATACCTGTAAGTTATCCTTTCTGAACATTTGTATTGAAATATGGCGGCGCCCATACCCCCCATAAACGGCCTCAAAACCGTTCTTCAGAAGTCTATGGGTGACGTCACAGACGCTTTGTCCATATTTTTTACAGTCTATGGCTTCGTCCAACGTCTTCCATTTAAGGATTATGGAGGCCATTGTGCTCTTAGGAACCTTAAGTGCAGCAGAAATTTTTTTGTAACCTTGGCCAGATCTGTGCCTTGCCACAATTCTGTCTCTGAGCTCTTCAGGCAGTTTCTTTGACCTCATGATTCTCATTTGCTCTGACATGCACTGTGAGCTGTAAGGTCTTATATAGACAGGTGTGTGGCTTTCCTAATCAAGTCCAATCACTATAATCAAACACAGCTGGACTCAAATGAAGGTGTAGAACCAACTCAAGGATGATCAGAAGAAATGGACAGCACCCGAGTTAAATATATGAGTGTCACAGCAAAGGGTCTGAATATTTAGGACCATGTGATATTTCAGTTTTTCTTTTTTAATAAATGTGCAAAAATGTAAACAATTCTGTGTTTTTCTGTCAATATGAGGTGCTGTGTGTACAATGAGGAAAAATGAGGAAAAATGAACTTAAATGATTTTGGCAAATGGCTGCAATATAACAAAGAGTGAAAAATGTAAGGGGGTCTGAATACTTTCCGTACCCACTGTAAATGTCCATAAAAAAATAAAGTAATTTCAACTTAAATTATATTTAAACTGACTTAAATCAAGTTGAATCTCGTTTAACATAAAAGAAAGCTGAAATTGCTTAAATTATTTTTATGAATTAATGTAAGAAAGAACATATGTTGCCAAGAATTATTGATCATATTTTTTACAGTGCATGAAAAAAAAACAATAAAATGACACTTCCTTTTTCTATAAGGTATGTCAGTATAAACATTATATGAATATTACATGTTCTCCTACAATATTAGTCTGTGACAACGGATCTTCTTGTTAAAAACGGAGAAGAACTCCTCACAATCAACTGTCTCTGTCAGTTTGTGGTAAAGGTGACACATTATGCCCCTTTTCACAAGGTGTAATAAATCTTTGGTGTTCCCAGAATGTAATAAATCTTTGGTGTTCCCAGAATGTGTCTGTGAAATTTCAGCTCAAAATACCTCCCAGATCATTTATAATAGTTTGTCAAAGTTCCCCTTTTTGGTTGTGAGCAAAAACATGCTGTTTTTGTGTGTCCCTTTAAATGCAAATGAGCTGCTTTTCCCCGCCACCGTTCAGAAGACTGTCGATCCTTTTACACGAGCTTCGGATACTCCAGCAATAACAAACGCAAATTTCATTCATCCAAAATCTAGTCAGTAGCGAAGTGCAGCCTTACAGAGAGTCATTTTTTGACTGCACCTGGATGTTTTTGAATGATTAGTGGATACATTTATGTATTTGTTGTGGAGTTACATTGATTCATCTCATTGACTTGCATGTACTGTCATGTTTAACTTTTACACAAGTAACTTTTACACATTTTTTGGGGGGTCAAATAGTGTTCTGTGCAGCCAACGACAGAACGGGTTGCATTCTTTGCTTGAACTTTTGCCATTGTGTTAGAACTGGTTACGCTGTTGGCACTTGCGAAACCAAATAACGGCAGTGCCGTGGGTGGAAATGTGCAGATTAAGGGGCGGTAATATTATTATAAGATCCACTTCCTATGTCAGAGGGGGTGCAAATTCAGATCTGTGTGAGCCAGTGAAAAATACATTATCTCTGTAGAAACAAAAACCACCACGCACTTCGAGTGGATCATAAGTAATGATTGAGAGGCATTATTTTTGTCTATACTTCCTGCATAGTGAAAATCCTACATGTGTACCTTTTAAATCTGGCAACTGAAGCCGCTTTAAACGGAGTGCTTTGGTACTGTTGAGATGATTGAAGACGATGGGGATGTGCTTAAATCCAGCAAGTCCTGACATGTTAAGTCCGCTGTGCTGTCCTACCCCTGGCAATCCTAACGTCGGTTAGGCCTACATTGGACAACAGCTGCCGTCTTCATTTAATACTTGGTCTGTTTGCTGAGAAAACTGACAGGTGTACTTTTTATTCAAATCTCTCCCTTTGTCTGAATGCAACCTGTCAGCACTTTGCAAACAAAAACATAATCTCACATGTAATAGCTTTGAAATTGCATGTAAATATTAGCAGTATATGTTATTGTTTCCTGCCTTTAACAGCATGTTTGTCATAATATCAAAGGCATGACTGAGTTCTGCAGCTGCTTTGGAGAGAGAGTTATCCCAAAGTACTGTAACACTGCATGAATGCTTTTGATCATAGAACAAAATCATATAAAACAAGGTTTCGTCCTTTGGCAAATTCTGAGATGAAATTTTGATGCAAAGTTGACATGAGCATTAATTTAGAGCTCAGACAATGAAAGCTCTGCTGGGTAAAGTGTTTCAGTGTTGGATGGTTAAGAATAAAGGTTTTTTTTTTTTGGGCTGATGTAATAATGGACTGGCATATGTCTGACTGATAGGGGTGAATTGTATGATCCTCACCTTATTCTCCTTTGTCCTTTGCTCTGTCCCTTGAGCAAGCTTATTCTGGAACAATAGTCTTAATCACTTCTGAGGTGAAGCACTTTTATAGAGTATACTAAGAGTGTAATAAGAATATATACTATAATAACCATCCAATGAAGAGGTGTGATGCAATACAGCCAATGAAGAGGTGTGATGCAACGCATGATGGACGATATGGCACGCCACCGAAAGCCAGATCACTTTAGGCTAAAGCTAAAACTTGTTTAAGTGACCTCAATTTTCTGGCCTTCACAGCGGTGTTGTAATGATACTGGAATTTCTGACTCCAGTACAAATACATTGAAAAAAATAAATATTGGCACAAATGCTTTGACTAGTCAAAATAAATTATCAATTGAAACTGCTCTGTTGAATAGCCCTGAGGGGATTATATACAGTGGGGGAAATAATTATTTGATGCCCTGCTGATTTTGGAAGTTTGCCCAGTTACAAAGACATTAAAGGAGAACTCCGGTCAATTTTAACATTGAGCTCATTTTTTTTGTAAATTTGGAGTGCTGTCAGTACAGAGAACAACGACAAAAATCGGTGTTGCCTACACCGTGTTATCCTCTTTTTAAAATTTGCACCCTGTTGACTTCAATGGGGCATGTTTTAAATCTGCTTTTAGCCTCTTAACATCCTTGATGTGTCATTACAAGTGCCCAGCCATTGTGAGTGATTCCTTCAGAGTGAACGCGCTGAATCTGACTGCAGTAGATGTGAAAGATATGAATAAAAATGAAGTTAATTCAGCCAGCGCACATACCTGTATTTTCTTCCTGTTTTCGGTCGAGGTCCACAGTAGTCGATTGTCGAGTTCTCGCGCGTGATCATAGATACTAAACCTATGCGCGTGAACTCGACAATCGACTACTGTGGACTTCGTCCGAAAACAGGAAGAAAATACAGGTATTTGCGCTGGCTGAATTAACTTCATTTTTATTCATATCTTTCACATCTACTGCAGTCAGATTCAGCGCGTTCACTCTGAAGGAATCACTCACAATGGCTGGGCACTTGTAATGACACATCAAGGATGTTAAGAGACTAAAAGCAGATTTAAAACGTGCCCCATTGAAGTCAACAGGGTGCAAATTTTAAAAAGAGGATAACATGGTGTAGGCAACACCGATTTTTGTCGTTGTTCTATGTACTGACAGCACTCCAAATTTACAAAAAAATGAGCTCAATGTTAAAATTGACTGGAGTTCTCCTTTAGGGGTCTATAATTTTATGGTAGGTTTATTTTAATGGATAGAGAAAAAAATCCAGCAAAAACACATCATATAAAGGTTATAAATTGATTAGCGTTTGATTGAGTGAAATAAGCACTTTGATCCCCTACCAACCAGCAAGGATTCTGCCTCCCTCAGATTGGTTATATGCCACACAGATTAGTCCTATCACTTTAAGAAAGGCTGAATCTGAAATCACCCCCTATACCCTTAAATAGGGCGCTATTTGAGGGGACAGCCATTTGTAGTGGTGTACGAAACCATAATGCACTCATTTAATCCCACACTGCACCACAATAACGTGTATGTCCGAATTCGCTCACTCATTTTCATACACTAGTGAACAGTATTAGTGGATTACCATAGGGGTTTAGGAGACAATTGTCTACAGAATCTGTATCTTCCATTCCAACCTCTCCACCACCATGGGCAAGACCAAAGAGCTTTCAAAGGACGTCAGGGACAAGATTGTAGACCTGAATGGGCTACAAGACCATTAGCAAGAAGCTTGGTGAAAAGACAACTGTTGGTGCGATTATTCGGAAATGGAAGAAATACAAAATAACCATCAATCGCCCTCGGTCTTGAGCTTCATGCAAGATCTTGCCTCATCAGTCCAGAACTACACGAGAGGAGCTTGTTAATGATCTCAAGGCAGTTGGGACCACAGTCACCAAGCAAACCATTGGTAACAAACTATGCTGCAATGGATTGAAATCCTGCAGCTCCTGCAAGTTCTCCCTGCTCAAGGCGGTACATGTACAGGAGGCCCATCTGAAATTTGCCAATGAACATCTATGATTCAGAGAAGGCTTGGGAGAAAGTGCTGTGGTCAGATGAGACCACAATTGAGCTCTTTGGTATGAAAAAACTTAAGTATGTTTTTAATAATTTTTCAAAAACATGCTCAACCAAACGGTTGATTTGTCACATAATGGTTAACTGTCACCCCCCTTTTTGAGAATGGACTTTAAAATGCACTATTAACTTGGTTCTAATTCAAGAATGCTTTGGAATATAGACCTAAGTTTGGTCTTGTTTTAAAGACACTCAGCAGATTGTATGAAAAAGTAATGGAAGTTTAAGTTTAAATTTACAGTAAATCAAATATACTGTAATTAATATTTTTTATTTTATATAAAATATATATTTTACAAAATATTTTTTACTATAAAATAACTATAAAATCAAATCCATATATCTAACCAAGTCGTGTTCCAAATTTGAAGTTGATATCACAAAAATTGAAGTTCCCATGAGATTTTGTTCAGGCGTACTACCAAAAATAGCCACCGGGTGACATACATTCCATTGAATTTAATTGTATGCATTCTGCCGTAACAAATTAATACATTTCTGTCCAAATATCACTTCTGTCACAAAATATGGAACCTTGCGACTCAGACCTTTCTGACAATATAATTGTCAAGATTAGAAAAGATTTTGGTCATGAATTATGATGGGCAAAAAAAAAAAAAAAAAATCCTGTTGCTCTACCACACTTGACGGCGTGTTTCTTGAAACATAAAAGCCTAAAATGCCATTACATTACTATCTTTTGCCATTTCTTTTCTTTTTTTTGTTTTGTTTTTGAATGCAGAAAGAATGTAATGTCTTTGGTTTTGTTACTTTTAGTTATTTGTGTTATTTGTTTGTTTGTTAAAGTTTATTTTTATTTTTATTTTTTATACCTTTAAGTGACATATCAACCATTTGGTAGAGGCCGATATTAAAAGAAATTATGGGATGTGTTGGAAAAAAAAATACATTGAGTTAATTTTTTTTTCAAATGCCGTTTTCCTTGATTGGTTTTCCCTGAAGAGAATTATGTTGTTGAAAACGAAAGTAAAAGAGTGACGCACGTTCATTGCGTTTTACCGTGATGAGAGTTTCCGTGTCTTTATTAAACTCAACACATTATAATGATTCATCTGTCATCCACCCTTGATTAATTAGATTTTTTTTTATTACTTGGCCCGTCCAACCCGCGGATTATGATCCGCGCAGCACTATCTGCACACTATACGGTTTGAGAATAGACACAGGCCGGGAACCCGCAACAGAGCAGTTACGGTGGAAGGTTATCTGAGCATTTGTCTGAGTTTTGTTGAGAGCCGGAGGTGGCACAAAATTTGACGGAGGCGGCCGCCTCGTAATTCTCTATGCAGGAAAAACCCTTATTTATATATATATATTTCTTTCTCTCTCTCTCTCTCTCTCTCTCTCTCTCTCTCTCTCTATATATATATATATATATATATATATATATATATATATATATATATATATATATATATATATATATATATATATATATATATATATATATATATATATAAATAAATAAAAAATACACATACACACACACACACATACATGTACATATATATACACACACACACACACACACACACACACACACACACACACACACACACACACACACACACACACACACACACACACACACACACACACACACACACACATATATATATATATATGCATATACTGTATTTATACATACATGCATGCATACACGCATGCATACGTGTGTGTATATGTATATCAAGATATCAATTTTTAGCTATATCCCACATGCATACACTAGCCCCTGCTGTTAGTTTCAGGACACATGCTATATTTAATTATTTCTAATGGGGAGTCAATTAAGTGAAAGCAGGATCAGAAGTTATGATAATCACATTCTGAGCTTTGAGTAGATTAAGAGAAAATGCCATTATCAGATGAGTGAGGGAAAGGAGGCTGATGCCGTCAGAATCAACATTTATTGCTTTAATGACTTTAAACTCTTTAATGATCTCGTTTTAGGCATCATTGAGCTGTTGAGAAATGGTCACTATGGCTTATTACAGTTTATAGGGTGGAGGATCTTCTGACTGCCTGACCCAGCACTTTTTCGGCACTTAATCCCATATGCCCTGGTATGATTATAAAATAAAGAAAAAGGCCTGATTAGCTTTAATACGCTGGAAGTGTCAAGTGTCATGGTTCAGGACATCTTGGAGCTTTTTGCAGTGCTGCTGTCATGATGGAGTTGGTGCAGTGGAGTGTATCTGAAACATTGCTTTTCCCAAGGTCACAGCAAATTGAGATTTTGGAGTCAAGTGGGTCATGATGCAGCGACCTTAAACTGGCTCTCATATCTGCTGGGTGTTTAGACAAACACTTTACCACATCTTAATCTGTGAAGCAGGATTAACAGTGATAAAGAATGGGTACTGGATGGGGCGCAGTGCAAACTATGATTTTCAATTGCTATTTATTTTGAGATAAAACATTCAACACCATTTATTATTTAAGGGTTTTAGGGATTTAAGGGTTTTCCTTTTAGAACGGTGTTGTTTTAGCGGCCCCTAAGTTAATAACTAATGATCTTCGCAATGGAAGTGAATCAATCAATGAAAACTCACTTTATCTGGACAATAGCTTTATCCTAGAGCTGTTGTAAAACCTAAACAATCTGTTACGGTAATTTCCTATTATCACTGTAAAGCTGTTTTGAAACAATCCATATTGTTAAAATCACTATATAAATGAAGGTGACTATTATCAACAAACTTATTGTGATACTTATTGTTTTAGGCCATGTGTTGACCAAAGCATTTTTGAGCCATCTTAAACTGCCAGCCACTTTTCTGAAAACGACTAGCAGTGTTTAATGGTTTTGTTTTGTTGTGCTGCTTGTAGTCTGTTGTCGTTGTACAAGCAATGTTGGTCGGTTTGGTATATGTCCTTCCCCCCCACAGTGTGATTGGTTGGCTGGGTAAAAATTGACAGTGATGAGGACCATGAAATAGACACTCAGCACCTTGTCATGCTGCTGCAGTTTTTAAAGCTACACTGTGTAGGATTTTCTCCCATCTAGCGGTGAAATTGTTTATGACTACCAACTGAATATTACTTTCTAGCCCCTCCCATTCCGAGGGCGTTTTAACTCCTACGGTGGCCGTATTATTTCAAATCTGCCGGCAGTCGCAAGTAATCTCCCCCTCGCATTCGTCACGGTGCCACTGAGTGTAAAAACGCGAAAGGCGAAACTTGAATTTCCAGGTATGTCCCTCTTTGGCTAATGTATTTTCAAGATGGAGGCGCAACATGGCTGCCGCCATTCGAGCGACTCGCTCGTGTGTATTCTAAATGGCAGATTCTACGCTTACGAGAATACTTAGTAGAAGTAATTACACATTAATGAGCACATATCATTTTGAAAGAACAAAGTGTTTTTTGGTAAGAATCAACTTAAAAAATTACAGTGTAGCTTTAAATATGCGGAGCTCCTTTTGAAAATAATTGAGAAAAAACAAATGCTTTGGTGGACACGGCCTTACTTTCAAAACCTTAATCACTGCGCACACATGCAGATTCAAGAAGAACAAGGTTTGATGTTTGTGTCTCTTTTGATGTAGTCTCTGTATGCCTGCGTTGATCAATCTATTGATTTGATAATCTTTTAAATTTAAATCTGTTCATCTTTCAAAGTGATTGTGTCATTTCAGGAGACTTAGAATTCAAACAAGGTTACTGTAATATTGGGACCAGATCAGATTTCCCCCAGCCAATCCTTTTTATCAGTGTCCTACCTGTCCACCTTTGCTTATTGTGTGGGAGGCCAGAGCTCTGAGTTTATGGGCAAAGCCATCTTGGACCTGCACCTTTATGTGTATACACGCTGACCTACGCGACTGATTTATGCTAGAGGTTTTCCAGGACACCCACAGTTCTACATCACATAAACAAATTGAAATTGTGTACCAGTCGAGTCAAGCCCAGGCATAGACAAGGACACACCAGGGGAACAATAGAGGCAGAGGACTTGCAAATCAAATGGGACAAAAAGAGGTCATAACATGGAACTTTAATCTGATTTTATGATTTGTTGTAAATTATGGATAATGGCCTCTTCTGGAATTCATGCATTTTAAAAGGTTTGTGAGAGAAGGCTGATATGGTGCTTGCAAAGACACCAACTTTTCTCGCCTTTGCCTCTCCTCTGGAAGACCTCAGGATTCAGGAAGTGCCTGGGTTCACACAAGGAGACCTAATTATTCATGAACACCTATAGGTTTCCTATATCACCAATACGATATTTTGAGCATTTTACCTTCCTGAAAGGATTATTACGACTCTACTGAAGGACAATTTATACTCCACACACCTTTTGTTGGTTTTGTGGGAAATGTAACTGTAATGGTAACCCAGTAATGGCACAAAAAAATGTATGGCCGAATTAAACTCAGGCAATGTGAGTACAAAAAGTTTTATATAAATCAATATTTATTCAAACTTGAAAAACATGAATAATCCATTAAAAAAATAAATAAAATAAAAATAAATAAATCCAAATTAGATTAAAAGCAATAATGCAAAATACGAACTTTACAAAAATAACTTTCCCACTAAAGAGAAAACGTCAAAGGAATATAATTTGTAAAAAGAGGGCAAGAGCTTTAGGACCTGCATAATTAAAGCTTTCCAGTGCTGGAGAGACCTAAGTGGTAAGGCCTGAAAACGGATGCAGAGGTTACGTTGTTATGACAACATGTTGTCAAAAATAAGTTAAGCAATTTTCAACTCATTTTTTTAAGTCAGTTAATGTAACTTAAGTTGAAATGATTTAAACATCCAAGTTGATTGTACTTAAAAGTTTAAGGCAGCAACTTTTTTCTTTTCTTTTTTTTGTGTACGTGACTAACATTTGGTTTTGCTATGTTTCACAAAAATCTAAATGCGCTGTTGTTGTAATGTAAGCTATAGTTAACAGGACAGTATTGAGTGTCATTGTTTGTCTGGAGCTGGTGTGCTTCTGGCGACTAACAATGAAATCTTGCTTATTTTGCTTCGCTTCAGCTATATAGAGACATCCACTCTTGCATTGCATGTTGGTGCATTTTGCTGGCGATGAGGGATGTTTGTTTTGAAATGAAGGGAGGGATGTTTTTTTGGGATGATTTCAAATATAAACACTGTTTCTCAGAAATCTCTTGCTGCATCTTTAAAGAGATGGGTCTTTAATCTAGATTTAAAATGACAGAGTGTGTCTGCCTCCTGAACAAGGCTAGGAAGACTGTTCCAGAGTTTGGGCACTTAATAGGAAAAGGATCTACCCCCTGCTGTTGATTTTTGATATTCTAGGTATTATCAACTGGCCAGAATTTTGAGATCGCAGTGAACGTGAAGGACTACAATGGGAAAAGAAATTGCTCAAGTGCTGAGGAGCTAAACCATTTAGAAATTTATAAGTAATCAGCAAGATTTTAAAATGTATGCAGCGTTGACACAGCCGGGCTAATATGGTCATACTTCCTGGTTCAAGTAAGACCTCTAGTTTTGGGGATTTTAGCTGCATTCAACCATGGGGCCTGGTCTGTACGAATCAACTATGATCCGTTTAACCCCTAATTCTAATCTGATCTCACTGTAAAAATAGCCATGGCAGCTGGCATGGTGTTAAATTACATACGCACATTGTAAAAATGAAGGTTCAGGCAGTCACTTGACTTGAGTAACAGCAACCTCAGCTGTACTGCTCTGTTCAGCTGTTCTAGGTCTCGACGACAGTATTTAAATCTGAATTGTCTTTCTCCTGCTCTCCTGCTCACTTGTTGCTTGTCAACTGTGGTTGAGACAGTTGCAGATCTCCTCCTGTGATAGGTAGACCCCATCTCACGTTTTTTTTTTTTTTTTTTAACCAATCCCCCCTAGAGCTGTTGACCATCAAGAATTTACAGATCTGTGAAATGAATACCGCGGGTCATTTTGTCTTGTAGGCCTTTAGAGCACATTGTTGCATCTTTGTGTGTTCAGCAGGACGATATGACACCCCTTACATCTGGCCTGGTGCCATCTTACTTAGTACAACATCCTTAATGATTCAAAGCATCTCTGACACACAATGGCACAAAGATGATTCCTCTCTTTTCACGTTTGCCCCCTTAACAAGTATCATTTGTGAACTCATTTGCACATTGAAACTAGCAAGCACTCCAAATGGAGGGAACTCCTCTTTCACGTGGCCACTTTTTATCTCTCTGTGTCCACATGTAGCAGCTGCTACGTTTATCATGTGTTTCGTGTCTGTATGTGTGAGAGAGACCATCATTGTGTGTTTGGTGTCTAGGGATGGATGCTGTTTGAATTGGCCCCATCCAAAGTGACAGAGATGCTATGTGGATGTGTTTTGCTCAGCCATCCATTCTTTGGGCTCATATGCGCTCCCATGCTTATGCGTACACACACAGACAAGTGAATCATGCATTGGAGCATTGACCAACTACAGTGATTTCCTTTTATTGTCACTTTTTATATCCAGCTTACATGTTATTAGTGATGCTTGGATCAAGGTTATATCCGGGGGTCGGTTGGGCCAAGTAATAAAAAATAAAACAAACATTCTGATTGATTAATGGCGGGTTGGTTGCGGGTGGATGAGGTAAATCATTATTGATGGAAATATTAGCTATATTCTCTAAAATTTAAATGTTTAAAACTTTTTTTGTCAGGCACTAATTTGTAGACTCTCATTAAGCGTGTGGTTGTTTAAGCAGCAATGAAGGCAAAACAGATCCGAGAGAAAATCCAAAAAGGAGAATTACAAACAATACAAAAGGAAGGAAAGGAAAGTACTGTGTGGGAGCATTTTAGTGAATCAAGATGAATCAAGTGCTGGTTATGTGATAGTGTGTAACGACTCGAGCGCTGTATGTATATGATGGCCACACAAGACTCATAAATTAGCCTATATATGCAGCCTTTGCTTGGGCTGAACTTATTTATTTTTCTGTGTGTGTTTTCAGGAAGGTGCAGTGATGGAAATAGTGACATTCCAATTTAAGTTTGAAGGGAGTAAAGTCTATGTTTAGACTATTAAGCAAATGTAATTTTGCCAATGAAGAACTTTTACTTTAAATAAATGTTGGTTTACAAGCAGTCTACTTCAGTGTAATATATTAAAATATCATATGAAGATAGTGTGGGGGTCGGTGCGGGTATCTAAATCATCGAAAATCGTAGGTTCGGCCCGGATGGATGACTCATTTTTTAGAGCTAGAGCTGATCCGCACATCTCTACATGTTATGGTCTTCATGAAAGCAGCTGCTTTCCATAAACACCTCTGTGTTTGCCTTATATTCTCTCCAGAAGTGAAAGATGAAAGAACTGAATAACATTTTGAGGTGCATTGATATGTGCATTGAGTGATGTTTGACACCAACAGGCAGAGCGGATGTTTCTGAGGATTCTGTTCTTATGATTTAATTCACAACTACATTATGTTTTTAACTTCAGAGGCAGATAACCTAGATCAGGTGTGCCCAATCCTGTTCCTGGTTCTATACCTTCCTGCGAAGTTCAGCTCCAACCCTGATCAAACACCACTAAACAAGCTAATTAAAATCTTCAGGAACACTTGATAATTACTGACAGGTGTGTTGGATCAGGGTTGGATCTGAACTCTGCAGGTAGGAACAGGGCTTGTCACCCCTGGCCTAGATCCACACTGCATGTTTCTTTTTAGTGGACATGATGAGTGTTTCTGCAGAAAGTAGTGTACGTCTGTCTCAACCTCTTTCTCTCATTCATTTTTCTTTGTTCATATGTCACAGCTAACCCATCACAGGCCTAGTTTGTTATGTCACCATCTTCCATAAGGCTGCGTGAGACTGGATGATTGAGAGATTTGATCTCCAGACAGGAAAATGTCCCTTAGCTTCTGGCTTCATAAGATTCCTGATAGAAGCCAATAATCACAGGATGGATGAAATCAGTGTTCTCTCTAAATGTATTCAGGTTCGGTGCACATGTGACCTTGGTGACGACATGTCTTGGTTCCCGTCGCAGCAAGTAAAATGTAATGACAGAATGGAGAGTGGTATTGCCCCCATCGCTCTGACGGCCTCTTATCGTGACCCTGACCTTAATTTCACTTCTTTACACTTTTCAACCCAACAAATCTGACAGGAGATGAAAATCCCCCATATTCAAGTATTCACAACGTTCCTCAATAGTGTTGCACGGTGTACCAGTACTTCAAAAGTATCGCGATACTCGGAAATTAAAAACGTCACGATACCTAAATGTATCAGTATCGATACTTAAAAAAAAAAAAAACGCCTCCCTATGGACGTCTGTGTTTTTTTTCCTGACGCACGCAGCAAAGAACCTGCCGCTGTCAGTGTCATGTGACAAAACACTACAGCGAGATGGCTGCATGTGCGAGCACAAGTGGTCCACGACTCGTAGAAAAAGATGACGCGAGGAGTGACATATGGAAGTACGTTGCCTACCTTTCTCTGTTGCACGGTGCACCGATACTTCAAAAGTAAATCGGAAATTAAAAACGTCACGATTCCTTAATTTATTAGTATCGATACTTCTAAGAATGACCGCGTTCCAGATTTGTAAGGCCGGCGACACACTGGCTGCGTGTCGTGTCTGTTTTTATTTCGGCTCCCATGTTAACTGTCTGTGTGACACACGCGTCTGGGCGCAGCTCGAGCCGCGCGGAAAACGCGTGCATGGCTGCATGCTTGAAATAGAACCGACGCCTATTTTTTCACGCGACACACAAGCGTGTTGGAAGCGTTTCCAGGCAAAATAGAATAGGAAAAGATGTTTCTATGTCATTTTGACACGAATACATATTAATAAATGACATTTTGATGTTTGAAAGTTTTGACATAAATACAATATAAATGTAATTTAAAAAAATATTATCGATTTTCAAATATTGCACCTGTCAATACAGAACGAATTATTCTGTAGCCTATTTTGCCGTCAACACTGCTGACGTTGTCTTTGCTGCTATATATTAGTATAGGCCTTCCACAACTCTCTCCCCACATGTCAAATATATCACCAATGAGGCTTATCATATGTTACCAATATTAAACATTGTTTAATATAATCGCTGTTCATATTTTTATTCAAAATAAAAATTAATTTATAAAAAATGTTTACCTTGAATGTCATTGCTCTAATTTTTTTTAATGTTTTTATATTTCATATTTTGTTCAAATGTTTAATATATCTGCTGTTCATATGTTCATATTAGTGTGTTATATGATTAGTATGTTGTCCCGGTTTTAAAATAAAGCACAGCAATGATATTTGAGAGTGTTTCTCCCTTTTCATGAAAAGTATCGAAAAAGTATTGAAATCGCAATACTTGACTTGGTATCGGTATCGAAACAATAATTTTGGTTTCGTGACAACACTATTCCTCAAAGTGTTCGTCATCACTTCTAAAAAAAAATGCTGACTACACAAATATAATGAATGGTGATGGGTGTTTTTATTGCTACAAGATGCCGCCCCAATACTGTCAATTTGTGATATCAATGTGAATTCTTCACCCTGCAATCTCATGTGTGAAGACTCTTTTCAGTGCATTGCATCCATAGGGCTTGGAGTTTTAAAAGTATACAGTATCTGTGGTTTTGCAAGTTCTAATAGTTACATTAGTAAAAAAGATGGAAAAAAAGGCCCTGCTTTTAAGTGGCTTACTCAATGTCTATTAGGTTTTTAATCTCCTTTTTAACCTATTAGGTTTTTAAATGTTCTTGGTGCTGTCTTGAGAGATTTTAACCACATTCACACAATACTCTAATGAATATCATTGTTTGGAAGACCACTTCATTTGTATGACCTTGGTGATTTATATTTCTGCTCAAATACAAGCAGAGCAAACGTGATGCACTGCTTGACATTGTTTTGTCTGAAAAAGACCACTTTCTGTTTTGTTTTGTGTGTTTGTATTGTTTGGTTATGTGTTTCATTAAAGGAGACACATCATGCTTTTAAATCGTTCCTTTTTACATATAAATCATACATTTGTGGTCTTTATAAAGCGGAACTGCAATGCTTGGGTCTGAATTCCTCATTATTATAGCTCCACAGGGCCATTTTTTACCCCTTTTCTGATGTGCGTCTGAGAGCAACTCGTTTTGGTGCGGTCTCTTTAAATGCAAATGAGACACTTCATACCCCGCCCCCTCTCCAGGTTGCAAAGGTGACACTCGGTTCAACTCCACCCCGTTCGGCTATTTTTGTAGTTTGATAGCAGAGATACGATTATCTAGCGGCACAGAAACTTTTGGACATCCAAGATTTGTCTCAACACAGAAAACATTTCATCATTGGTTAGTTTTTTCGTTTTATTAAAGTGTTGTTTTATGGCAGCTTAATGCCCGGAACGCTTTTCAGAAAAGATAAGGCAACTTATTTAACACAATTCACACGGTAATTCAGGAAAAAAAAATCTCTGAATGCTTCACATGAAACTTTGGTCTTCCGACCTTTTACCACCGTGTCGATTTATTTTGATTAATATGTGCGAGGGAGAGAGAGCAAGACAGCGCTTAGTTTGGAGACGGTGAATTCTTGTTTACACTTTCGCCTGGCTCTGAAGAGAGAGAGAGCGCGCACGCGACCGGGTCTCTCTCTGCTCGTTCTTTCAGTTAAACATGCGCCCTGTCACAAGCGCAGCAGTTCATCTACATTACTCACCGATCAAATAAGACTTTGTCGGGACAAAAAATCGCTTTGGCGGGCGCTAAAACAAGTTCAATGCAGGAAAAACCCTGTTGTTGCTGAAGTAGTTATCCTTGAATTGCTTCGCGCACACAAAAAAGACTTTACCCACAGATGTGGGTACATTTCCGTGAAAAATAAAACTCAACCAGGCACTTCGAAGAGGTTCTGATGCTGGGAGACGGTGTAATGAAGCGTGTGGGTTACTACATCCAACAACCGAACATTTTGACTTACCCTCTCGTAACTTCTGCACCCTTGAGCTTGGACTACAAAATCACAGCGAGAAATAAAAATGGAGGATTGCTCGAAGTGTTGGGCCGGGAGTCGATGTCCTTATTTGGCCGTTCCGCTGCAAATACTGTGACGTTATTGTTCAAAAAACGTAATAGAGAATAGAAAAATCGGAACTGTACTTCTAAACACTCCAAATATACAACAAAATGCATTTAACCCTCATGTGGTGTTCAAAACCCTATAACACCTGTGGTGTTCCCGGTCAAAAATGACCGGCCCATAAAAAAAAACGTATAAATCACTCATTATACCATATTTTCACCCAATCTTGGATTCAATCTTTTTGTCAACTTGTTCTCTTTCAATTAGGACTGGTTTTATATTTCTGTTTGCATCTGATTAATCGTGGGCCTCATTTGTCTGAGAGTAGGCATCTCATTTTTTTGAGTAAAAAACAAATAATTTATGAGTAAATTTGGAAATATGAAAAAAAAAATGAAAAAAATGGCTACTGTTGATCACAGTAGTCTACTCTAATGTTTCACCAGGAATTTTGTTTTGAAACTTTTGTTTTGTAAAAAATATGGCACATAGTCACACTTGTGGTGTTCCCGGTCAAAAATGACCGGCCTATAAAAAATTGCTTATAAATCACTCATTATACCATATTTTCACCCAATCTTGGATTCAATCTTTTTGTCAACTTGTTCTCTTTCAATTAGGACTGGTTTTATATTTCTGTTTGCATCTGATTAATCGTGGGCCTCATTTGTCTGAGAGTAGGCATCTCATTTTTTTGAGTAAAAAACAAATAATTTATGAGTAAATTTGGAAATATGAAAAAAAAAATGAAAAAAATGGCTACTGTTGATCACACTAGTCTACTCTAATGTTTCACCAGGAATTTTGTTTTGAAACTTTTGTTTTGTAAAAAATATGGCACATAGTCACACTTGTGGTGTTCCCGGTCAAAAATGACCGGCCTATAAAAAATAGCTTATAAATCACTCATTATACCATATTTTCACCCAATCTTGGATTCAATCTTTTTGTCAACTTGTTCTCTTTCAATTAGGACTGGTTTTATATTTCTGTTTGCATCTGATTAATCGTGGGCCTCATTTATCTGAGAGTAGGCATCTCATTTTTTGAGTAAAAAAATAATAATTTATGAGTAAATTTGGAAATATGAAAAAAAAATATGAAAAAAATGGCTACTGTTGATCACACTAGTCTACTCTAATGTTTCACCAGGAATTTTGTTTTGAAAAACTTTTATTTTGTACAAAATGGCACAGAATTACACTTGCGGTGTTCCACTGGGCCATTGAGGGCCATTGTTTCAATGGGCCATTGAAAGTGAATGGGAGAGACTGAAACATTTTCAGGAGCATGTTCATTGTTTATGTACACATATGAGCATGTGATGGATTATGGTGAGTTTGGGCTCTTTTTAATCTTAACAATCTCATGTAAATAATGATGTGCCATTTTCCACAATTTATGCATGCTTCATTGAGTTACGAGTTAAAACGCGACATAAGTGCTAGGCTACATCTATATTCAAGGCTCTGTGAGCGCCTGTGGGGGTTTGTGTGTTACAACTCCATTAGGAATATCTTTAGATCTGAGTGATGGATTATGCTGAGTTTGGGCTCTTTTTAATTGTGATAGTCTACTGAAAATAATGATGTACATTTGTCTACGATCTGTGCATGCTTCATGAAGTTATGAGCAAAAACCAAACGTGAGAGCTTCACGAGTATATACTTGGCTAGGTGCGTCTGTGGTATTTTTTGTGTTAGAACGCCATGAGGAATATCTTTAGATATTATTGATGGAATATATTGAGTTTGGGCTCTTTTTAATCGTGAGCTCCTGTTGTAAATAACGATGTGTCATTTTTCATGATCGATGTATGTTTCATGAAGTTACGAGTAAAAAGGCCAAGTCTAAGCTACCTTGCTTGGCTATGTGAGTCTGTGTGTCTGTAGTATTTTTTGTGTTAGAACTCCATGAGGAATATCTTTAGTTCTGAGTGATGGATTATGTTGAGTTTGGACTCATTTTAATTGTAAGCATCTGCTGTAAATAATGATGTGTCATTTTCCACAATCGGAGCATGTTTCATGAAGTCACGAGCGGAAATGTGTCTAAAATTCCATCATCCATGTATGGTTTACACATGGGTCTCTTGAAGGGCTTCTTTTACAAAAATCTCGCTCAAGTTTAGTAAAAAGCCTGAAACAATTATGCTTGCTGTATTCTACTAATTGAGACCTTTCAAATGACATATGACACAGGACTATCTGAGCTGTATGATGTATTTGACATATTGCTGAATGTAGTACAAAAAAGTAGTTTATAAATTATGAATTAGTTTTTTTTCTATTTATCAGCAAATAACTCAGCACTACTTAGGAGTTTATCAAATTGGCTACATTCATTGTAAATTTCAGACTCTAAGCTTTCAAATGACACCTATTTTAAGTTGATCAAGGTAATAGTTTTGAAAAATATTATGATTATTTATTTCGCAGCTAGGTGGCGCCTGCAGGGGAACACTCTGTTTTAGAGTGATAACTCAGCTCTCGTTAGGAGTTGATCAAAGTGATTAGATGCATTAAAAAGCTGAGATTCTAAGCTTTAAAATGATACCTATTTTGTGTTGTTCCATTCATTGTTTGCATTGGTCTCTCCCATTCACTTTCAATGGCCCATTGAAACAATGGCCCACAATGGCCCTCAATGGCCCAGTGGAACACCACAAGTGTAACTCTGTGCCATATTGTACAAAATAAAAGTTTTTCAAAACAAAATTCCTGGTGAAACATTAGAGTAGACTAGTGTGATCAACAGTAGCCATTTTTTTCATCTTTTTTTTTCATATTTCCAAATTTACTCATAAATTATTATTTTTTTACTCAAAAAATGAGATGCCTACTCTCAGATAAATGAGGCCCACGATTAATCAGATGCAAACAGAAATATAAAACCAGTCCTAATTGAAAGAGAACAAGTTGACAAAAAGATTGAATCCAAGATTGGGTGAAAATATGGTATAATGAGTGATTTATAAGCTATTTTTTATAGGCCGGTCATTTTTGACCGGGAACACCACAAGTGTGACTATGTGCCATATTTTTTACAAAACAAAAGTTTCAAAACAAAATTCCTGGTGAAACATTAGAGTAGACTAGTGTGATCAACAGTAGCCATTTTTTTCATTTTTTTTTTCATTTTTCCAAATTTACTCATAAATTATTTGTTTTTTACTCAAAAAAATTAGATGCCTACTCTCAGACAAATGAGGCCCACGATTAATCAGATGCAAACAGAAATATAAAACCAGTCCTAATTGAAAGAGAACAAGTTGACAAAAAGATTGAATCCAAGATTGGGTGAAAATATGGTATAATGAGTGACTTATAAGCTATTTTTTATAGGCCGGTCATTTTTGACCGGGAACACCACAAGTGTAACAAGGTAACAAAACCCCCACAAAAAAAAAAAGAACATTTTCAAAAAAAAAATGAGATTTAGTTATACCGTTTGGGAACAAAGTCACTAAGTTTCAGTCCAAAGTGATAACATTAACTAGTATTTTCGGGAAAAAGAAAAATCTTCTCCGGGTCAAATTGACCCGAACACCACATGAGGGTTAAGGGCTAAAAATGTGGATTTAGCATGATATGTGCCCTTTAATGCTATTTAAGCTTCAAAATATTCAGGCTCTATATAAAAAAAAAATGGTTTGAAATAGGACTGTAATCATAACTTTTCATGAGTTCTCATACAGATTGACATGTTTTCACAAATAGTCCTTTTTATTTAAGGAAATGAAAAAAAAAAAATCAAGGATTAAGACATTTGAACTATTTGTAGATACTATTTTATTTTACTTTACGACTTCCAGAAAATCCAGGTTACCACATTTATTAAATTCATTCACAATCCGTACTATACATTCACTTTTTATCTTATGCCTGATAGGCTGTTTATTTTTGTCTTGTCACATTTACACAAATTAGATTACATTAGTCACGTCATGTAAATTATATATTTTCCTAACTGAAAAATTTGACACCCCAAAATATTTTCCATAACACAGATATTGAAATAAAGTGAAACTGGAGCACTCATGCACACCGTGGATGTTAAGGCCTTGTTTATGCTTTAAAGATGAGTTTTTAAGGGCCGATCACATGAAGTGTTATCATCACTCTGAGGCTTTGAGTGTATTACCCAGTGTTAAATTCATCATTCTGTATGTGAGTTTCACTTTCTGGGATGGGCAGTGTGTCATCCCTCATCTTCCAGGTCAAGGGTGGATTCTTACAGCTCCAGTAATATGTTGTTGCATGACATGCTGAAGCTATGACACATCAGTCACTATTTTGTCTGTCAGTTGTGGCCCTGTATGCTGTATGTAACCTTTATTTGTCTTATGTTCACCTCAGTGCACCCATATTCACTGCTTTTTTACTGCAGTAAAAGCACTTTAACTTGACAGGATAAATGGATTTGTATGAGCTTATGATCAGAAATATGATTTCCTCAGGTCTCACAGACATTCATTGATTCATTTGGTTCTTTCGGCACATTTGGCCTATTAAGATCCTGTTGCTGCTTTGTGCTTATGGAATTGTCACACTGTTTATATTTTAAGGCTTAATCTTAAACAGCCATCTTTTGTCAATGTTAGAGGGAAAGCAGGAGTGTGTGTGTCTGACATGATGTGTTTGTGGTCAAAGCAGCCGGAGTGTGCTCTGTCGCTCTGATGCGGTTTGTGGTAGAAAGAATCATGTGCACCACTACATCTAGTCTTTTCTCGTCTCACTTCTCTTGTTCAAATGCATTTGTTTTTTAGCTGGAGGAATAAGCAATTATAAATCACTGCTCTTCGCAAACAAATTTTAGCCTCCAATGCATGCCGTTGCTTCCTGTCACAAAGGGTCGCCATCAGCGCTGACCTGATTGCAGCTCAGATACAGTAGGCTTGTAGGGAGAATGTTTTCAGTCAGATGCTTTATGTAATATTTGATGATGTGATGCAGTCGACACAAACTCAGAAGAGCCTCATGCTCCAAATAGAGGATGGCTCAGATCACCTGATCTGCTTTTGACACATAGTAATAATCCATAGTTGAGTCACTCCAGATGTGCACATTGCCTATGTATTATACTTTCTCTTCAGTTGAACATCAGCATTTGATCTCTGGAAAATCCTGTTATTGAGTGGGGCTGTTTTGTGCCATTGGCTGTTTTGACGACATCAGCTGAGCCAGAAAGCAGTCATTTACAGTTTAGCCATCTTGTTTGTTCTGTGTACCACGGTCCACAGGTGTGACATATTTGGTTTAATGCTTGGTCACATTGACCACACGACACCTCTAGAGACACTGGCCATAGATAAAATGCTTTTGCTAACCTAATTATCCATAAATATGTACCCAATAGAAAATAGTTTTTTTTCTCCATTCTATTTTAGTAGCTGTTAGTTTTCTTTTTTTTGTCCATTCTTCCGTGCAAAATTCCTTGAACTCTGTGATCTGGATATTGCCAGAATACAATATCATCTGATCCGTTCTCTGGAATTTTTTCCATTTTCTTTTTTTTGCATGTTTTAGGTCATTATCATGTTAAACGTTAAATGTCTGAACATAGAAGGTTGCTGGTGTCTGTGTATCTTTTTTTAAATGTGCTTTGTTAGATCACCTCAAATTTTGTCAGGGCTAAAGCTGCTACTCAGAACAATGCTGAAACACTTTACACCAAAATCAGCTAAATGAATGACTGAATTGTGCATTTTGAGATTTTGTGATAAGCTGAATGAAAGAGAATCTTTATTAAACCTGCGTTGTTGAAATGTGTGTGACGCTGACTCGGCACTCTGGTTGAGTGTGTTTTGGCCGTTGGTGGTGGAAGATCTTTTGTGACTTAGATAAGGACGGTTGCAGTGAGTCCATTCAACCGAAGATGGATCGTACCCAAAACAGCCTATGCGATTGTCTGTGCTCTGCCCTACAGGCAAATTCATGCAAATGACTTCTGGAAAACATATGAACAGCTGTGTGTTTGTGTTTGTCAAACTGACTGCTCATACCTCAGGCAAACAAACCACAAAAAAGCACACTTGTCGTGTGTCTGCGAAGTGACACATTTCTTAGTGGGAATTATGGTGGGAATTGACCCTTATTTCTTTGTAAACCAGGTTAATTAATAAACCTGTTATACTTAAGGCATGTTTTAAATTTTACTATGCAAATATTTTTTCTAAATGTCGGTTGAGTGCACTTCTCTTCAGGTTATGTTAGGTAATCGTTTCGCTTCCTGATGTTTGGTGTTCATGAAGCACTGATTTATCCAGCAGGGCTGTGTCTGAAATTGTTCCCTATACCCTTAAAAAGGGCATTATTTGAGGGAACAGCCATTTGTAGTGGTGTCCGAAACCATAGTGGACATTATCGAGTGCACTTTCAATTCCATAATGCACCGCAATAACTATTGTACAACTGATGTACGTTCAACGGCTAGAGAATACCCATATACCACTGTGACGGTCATGCCGAATAAATTCCTGTGTCCTGCCAGAAGATGGGTGCCCGTAACCAAATCATCTATCCATTTTCCAAATCGCTGGTCCAATGTGGGTACAGCGTAATATCATACAGGTATAATTTCCTTCATAAATGATTATTAAATTGTCATGGAAACTAGAATCTTAATTAAAGTTCAAGATAAATAATGTCATTACTTTCATTTCAATATTTTCCATTCCATTTAGCTAAAAAGAAATGAGGCATCTGAAAGTTGCGGTTGGTGGTCAGTTTGTGTGTAAATGTTCATTTTCCAATTCTGATGTCTTTTCTAGTGAGAAATTACTATTGTGGCAATTAAATATTTGCTTATATCAACAAAGCTCTCTCTATTTTGCTGATAATTAAACCGTTACGCTGCCCCAGAAGTCTGTTCGAAATCAGTTTCGTGAGGTACTTTTGTGTGCAAACGAGGCAACAAGTCAGCTGCCTAAGTTTTCGGATGCACCCCCGACTGAAACTCCTGCTTTCTCATCCTCCTCATCATATATTATTCATATATTACTGTTGTTCAGTAGAATAGCTACGTCTTAATGTAATATTAATACTAACAATAATAATAATAATGAATAATAATTATTAAAACTTTATTTAAGGAATACATTTTTCTTCCATGTTTTAATTTTAACAGTAAAGCTCTGTTGTGCA
The DNA here is from genome assembly GCA_021554675.1 of Leuciscus idus. Taxonomy (NCBI): domain Eukaryota; kingdom Metazoa; phylum Chordata; class Actinopteri; order Cypriniformes; family Leuciscidae; genus Leuciscus; species Leuciscus idus. The sequence goes on along the minus strand of CM038635.1, from coordinate 10,919,299 downwards.
GCACTTTGTTTGACAAAAGGTTTAATTTCATATGATTAAAAAGATAAATTAAATTGATGTTTTATGCCTTCATTTGATTGCCAGGAAAATAAAAATGCACAACACAGAATTTCTTAAAGAAAGAAAATCATAGAAATGAATATTTTAGAAATGAATACAAAAATCATGCTTTTTGATTATTAAAATTTTATTAAACCATTAAAATGGAATTCAGAAAAAAAATAACGGGGAAAAAACGGAATTTGGGAAGAAATAAAACAGAATTTGGGAAGAAATAAAACGGATTTCATAGGGCCCTAACATATGTAGGTTAGGTCTTCTCACCATTTTTTCCCCCTCAACTATAATGCTGTTCTAAACCTGTATTCTTACTTTCTCAAATTGAGATGTTTTGCAGAAAGTTCATAGTGCTCTCTGCCATAAAGTACATGAGGACTGTTGAGCTCCAAAAAAAAGTTAAGTATTTCTAGTATAGCTCTGTGACCTGACCAGAAGTGACACCGAAAGATTCCAGCAATTTTTCTGTCAACACCAGACACAACACGACTACGAGACCAGACAAAATCAGTCAAAACTCACAGCCAATCAGAAGAGTGTGGTCTCTCTGCAGGAACACTAAAATGGATGAATACATAATCTAATTCATAAATATTACACCATTTAATCATTATTAAAAATACAATAGTGTGTGAGTGACTAATAAAATACACTTGTTTGTTCACATAGATAAAATATCCATTGTCGCTTTTATAATCATTACCTGAGATTATCATTGTCCTAATTTGTATGTTCCAGCTGCAATGTCGCAGAAATTGAAATTTTTCCGCATGTTGCGTTGTCAAAAACATGACAAAAACAGCACTGCAACAGTCTGGTTAGGACTGTTGAAGTGCTGTTTTTGTCATGTTTGGTTCTCCACAGCCTTGTCTGCATTCACATTAATTTCCTTAAAAATAGCCAAATCTCCTTTTATACGGTTTGAACAACGTGAGCCTGAATAAATCTTAGCACAAAAAAACTCAATAAAATCATTTATTGCTTTATAGGTGCACAATTATTAAGGACTTTATTAAGGACTCATAACTGCTGTACAAATATATCTTTAAAAGTACACCAGTAAACTAAGCAAACACAGCAGAATGAGAAGGAAGAAATCCTTTGTGTGGCCACCACTGTGTGATTCATTGCTAAAATAATATGCACTAAACCAACTCGTATAAACTTTCATTTGAAAGTGTGTAATTTAGTCCTGGTGTCCTTTGGATCAGGATCACATGGATCAGGTTTAATAAGGCTCACAGAAGTGGCATGAATGCATTTAAATTCATGATAACAATGTTTTGAGATTGTTTTAAATAGGTTTTGAATATAGAAATATTAAATTATTTAAATAACTGAAGTAATCATTTAAAAATGAAACTAAAACCACCAGTAGGGGGCAGCAAGTCACTGTCTTTGTCACTGAATCATTCATTAAATCCATTCGTTCAAACGGCTGATTCATTCAGGAAAAAACCAAGCGACTTTATGAATGGGCCATTGAATCATTGACTCTCTAGATTCGTTTGAAAACGCAGATTCATTCAGAAATGAAACACCTGTGTTTGCTCTGAGATGCTCAGCAGTTCAGCTGTGATTTTGCTTGGAACTATTTTCGTTTGCGGAAATAGGGCAAAATCTGACAATATGTACTGTTTCTACAATGTAAGTCAATTGATATTAACTGTTTATTGAATTGTTGTATACAATCAATATTACATTTGCAAACTCCCTTTTATATTAAAAACCTGTCACTCGTCTCAGTTCATCGCAATCTCACAAACTTCCCTTATAATCAGTGAAGTTGTCTAGACTGCATAATGAATCTCTTATTTACATCGTTTCTGTACTTTGATTGTGAGAGGATCTGTGAGCTTGCATAACTCAGCACTGAACAAACTCCAGCGCTTTGAGCAGTGAGTGGATTTTAACTTAAACTCCTCTGATTGGCCATTGTGTTTCAAGAAATCAACAGACATGTCTGGGATTGTGCAGGCTGCATTGCTCAACGCAGCAAAAACACACTCTCTACTTTTCTCATCACGCTCTCCAGAGTGCAGAGTCTGAAAACACAATTACGCACAGGCGGGTTTGCAAAATCTGTTTGGCCAATATGCTGTTATTAGTTTTAACTGAGGGTGCACCCTTTAGCACCCCCATAGAACCGGGCCTGATCGGGCCAGTCGCACTGGTGCTCCTAAATACTTTTTCACAGTTGCGTGCAGTCGTTTTGAGTCGCAAATGCAGTCGCACTGTAGAGCCCTGCTTTTAAATCTCATCTCAAGACATATTTATTCTCCCTGGCTTTTAACACGCCTTAGTATGTTATCCTGGGGTTTCTTTGCATACTGTTGATTGCTTATTTGTTTGTTTATTTAGTTTTTTTACTTTATCTTTTTTATGTACATTGTGTTCTTTTATTCTTGTAAAGCACTTTGGTCAACCTTGGTTGGGTTTAAATGTGCTCTATAAATAAACATTTTTGCAGGCGAGCCTCCGTTGCTCAGGTGTGTCATCCAGCATCTGGCTCTTCAGTGCTGTAATGGAAATAGTGTGCAATCATGTGTGATAACCACTAGGTCATACAGATTATACACATGCTATTAAGCTTCTTATGATCATGGAAAACCTAGAAATATTGAAATGTCTACATCCTTCTAGTTCCGCTTTGCTCTGCAGTGTTTCATCAGATCGAAACTGTTGTGCTTTGTGTTGCAGCATTATAACATTAGTCTGTCTGCTATGGGCTTTATCAGTATAAATGGCAGTCTACATAAAATTATTAAAACTATACAATCATTCTGAATGAAAATCATAGAAAAGAGATGGAAACTGGAACATATGCTTTTAGCATATTGGGTTCAATCAGTGATTGACTTGCACAAACTGACTCTGCTTTACTAGAATTGCATGTTTATTTTAATAAGACTGCTTTTAATGCCAAGGGCTGGGTTGAGTCATTGAAGCATTTGTGGACATTTTTATGTTTCAAATAAAAAATATGAGCATACATTAAGAAAGAAAGATTAAAATGTGCACAATACCAGTCTAAAGTCATAGTTTGCTTTATGTTTCACATTTAAAAAAATAAATAAAAATAATAATTAAGTATCTTGAAAAAAGGATTGAGGTCATTTTAATGTAGTGAAACTGTTTTCCTACCATGTAGATAATTTACTGTGATGTGCAGTTTTAGAAACACTCTTCTCATGTGCATCTTAATCACAGACAGCTGTTAATCTGACTATCTCATATTGCATTACAGCAGTGTGAATAGTTTTGACAGATCATCACGGCGGGAATCTTCTAGTGTAATTTGTTAATCTGTAACTGTCTCTCTTTCTCCAGAGAATCCATCTGATGCTGATCTGTGGTTACTGAACAGTTGCACAGTCAAAAACCCAGCAGAAGATCACTTCAGGAACTCCATAAAGTAAGTTTCTGTCACTCACAGTCACTGCATGGAAATTTTGTGTGTTTACTTTAGGGTCTGGAAAATTAACACGTGAATTTCTGTGACTTAAATGTAGGGTACACCATTTATTTTTTTATTTTTTTATAGACACACTTCTTGTTATACTGGTTGAAACGTTCTTCACATCATGATTGAAATCAATAATAGAAGTGGTTTAAATATTAAAACATGTACATATACAGTCATGTGTAAGAGATAGGACACCCCATGAAAACCTTTGTCTTTTTCAACATATGGGCATTGGATCTTCATTTTAACAATATTGAGAGATGGAGGTAGTATAAATAATAATACTAAAAACTAATAAAACTGAAGAAATGTCTCTTTAAAATTATTTTTTAAATTTCCTTAATGGGAATGAAATATTTGGTGAGGAAAAAGATAGGACACCTCCACATTTATTTATTTATACTTAAAATGCATAAAATTAGGATCAGGTGCGCATGTCAAGTCATCTTCATTTATACAGCGCTTTTAACAATGTAGATTCTTCCAAAGCGGCTTTACATTGACAATAGGAAATTAAAGTAACAGAGATTGTTTTGGCTTTACAGCAGCTCAAGAATAAAGTTAATGTCCAGCTAAAGTTAGTTTTGATTGATTCACTTCAGTCGCAACGATGATTAATTATTAACTTAGGGGCCGCTAACACGACACCGTTTTAACAGAAAACTCTTAAGTTCTTTCTGCGCAAAATTATCGGAATTATCATGACAATGCTTTATTTGTAGATAGGTAAAGGGAGGGGAGGGAGGCCTTCACAGGGAAGAGCCTAGTTGACATTTCAGGACTGCACTGTAGTCGTGTCCAGGCGCAGGTCCTTCATCTGATCTGGATACGGCCTGGATCCGGTGGACTGCGGTAAACCTCGGGATAAACAGAGAGACTAATATTAGCGTAGACGCCATTCTTCTTATGATGTAACGAGTACATCAGGATTTATGGGAAGTGTTCCCGGTTCCAGCTGACCTAATCTATGCAGCCTAACATTGAATTATAAAAGTCTATAATGTGTTATGTGTATGTGTAACAATAATATTAAATGTCCCCAACTAAGCAAGCCAAAAGCCAAGGCAACAGTGGCAAGGAACCAAAACTCCATCAGGTGACAGAATGGAGAAAAAAACCTTGGGAGGACCCAGGCTCAGTCGGGGGCCATCTCTCCTCTGGCCAGTGAGCGAACAGTGTATGATTATAATCCAGGCAGCATTACAGGTCAGAAGTCAGATTGGATCAGAACATTCAGAATATTTATCCAATTCCATCTGGTTGGAGGTCGGAGTCATCACGCCGGTATGGAGACGAGTTTGTTGAAGATCAGTGCTGGCTGTCATGTCGATGAGGCCTTCAGAGGGCTGGTGAGGCTGGCACTTCAGGGATGCGTCATTGATGTGTCCAGGTGCAGGTCCACCATCTGATCTGGATATGGCCGGGATCCAGCTGACTTCAGTAAACAGGGGAGGGACTGGTTGACACTTCAGGACTGCGTTGTCATCGTGTCCAGGTGCAGGTCCTTCATCAGATCTGGATACGTCCTGAATCCGGCGGCGTGCGGTAAATCTCGGATAAACAGAGAGACTAATATTAGCGTAGACGCCATCCTCCTTATGATGTGACAAGTACATCAGGATTTATGGGGAGTGTTCCCGGTTCCGGCTGACCTAAACTATGCAGCCTAACATTGAATTATAGAAGTCTATAATGTGTTATGTGAATGCTAGGCCAAAGAGATGTGTTTTTAGTCTAGATTTGAATTGACAGAGTGTGTCTGCTTCCTGGACAATGTTAGGAAGATTGTTCCAAAGTTTTGGTGCTAAATAGGAAAAGGATCTACCACCAGCAGTCGATTTTGATATTCTAGGTATTGTCAACTGGCTGGAATTTTGAGATCGCATGATGTAATTTATATATATTTTTAAGATAAAAAATGCGGTTTTACAGATGCTAGACACGTGACTTTCAAATGAAAGATTGGCGACGACGGAGACTTGACAGAGCAGCCATCAAGTGTTAGACATTATTCTAGATTATAAGGAGGAAGGAAGTTTTTTGTCCAATAATTAGAATCTCTGTTTTTTTTCAGAATTAAGTAGTAGGAAGTTGCTAGTCATCCAGTTTTTTATATCAGATATGCATTCCGTTAATTTTGTGAATTGGTAAGTTTCATCAGGGTGTGAAGAAATATAGAGCTGCGTATCATCAGCATAACAGTGAAAACTAATGCCATGCTTCCTAATGATATCTCCCAAGGGTAGCATGTACAGAGTGAATAGCAACGGTCTTAGTATTGAGCCTTGTGGTACACCATACTGAACCTGTGATCGATAAGACATCTCTTCATTTACTGCTACAAACTGATAACGGTCAGATAAGTATGATTTAAACCATGCTAATGCAATTCCACTAATGCCAACATCATTTTCGAGTCTATTTAAAAGAAAGTTGTGGTCAATAGTGTCAAGTGCAGCACTAAGATCGAGTAACACTAATAGAGAGATACAACCACTATCGGATGATAAGAGCAAATCATTTGTGAGACAAATGAGAGCTGTCTCAGTACTATGGTACGGTCTAAATCCTGATTGAAAATCCTCGCAGATATAATTTCTTTCTAAAAAGGAACATAGTTGTGAAGATACTGCCTTTCCTAGTATCTTTGACAGAAAAAGTAGATTTGAGATCGGCCTGTAATTGACTAATTCTGTAGGATCAAGTTGTGTTTTTTTTAAGAAGCGGTTTAATCATAGCCAGCTTAAAAGTTTTTGGTACCTATCCTAGTTTAGCAAATTCTTCCTCTTCTATAGCAATAAATGAATCGATTTTTTTCCTTAGGGAGACTACAATGCACTCATTTTTTTCCTGATATTATCAATCTTATAAGTGAAGAAGTTCATAAAGTCATTACTGCTGTGCTGCTTGGAAACTTCTGATCTTGAAGCTTTATTTTTCGTTAGTTTAGCCACCGTTTCAAATAAATACCTAGGGTTTTGTTTATTTTCTTCTAATAGGGTTGAAAAATAAGCAGATCTAGCAGCTTTTAAGGCCTCTGTATGCAATCGAGTTCTTTTTCCATGAAATGCGAAATACCTCTTGTTTTGTTTTCTTCCAGTTGCGCTCCATTTTTTTGGCTGCTCTCTAAAGGGCCTGAGTGTGTTCGTTGTATCACGCAACGGTGCAACTGTGTCTAAAGTGCTGGAAAAGAGAGAGTTAATAGTTTAAGTCGCAATATCGAGTTCTTCTAAGGTATCTGGGATGCTGAGATGATGAAACTGATGAGGAAGATTGTTAATAAAGCAATCTTTAGTGGCAGAAGTGATAGGTCTAACATATTTGTAACACGGAGTCGGCTTTGCAGCCTTGGCTAAATTAAGTTTACACGACTAGATAATGATCTGAGATGTCATCGCTCTGCTGCAGAATTTCAAAGGCATCAACATTGATTCCGTGTGATAATATTAGATCTAGAGTATGATTACGACAATGAGTAGGTCCTGACACGTGTTGTCTAACTAGTTAAGAATGTCTTTAAATGCCAATCCCATTGCATCTTTTTAGTTATCTACATGTATATTAAAATCACCAACAATTAGGACTTTATCTGCAGCCAGTACTAACTCTGATAGAAAATCAGCAAATTCTTTGATAAAGTCTGTATGGTGGCCTGTATACAGTAGCCAGCACAAATCTCAAATGTGATTTATCATTTACACTATATATTGCTATATTAAGCACCAACACTTAAAAATAATTATATTTGAAACTAGACTTCTTAGTAATTCTGAAAACATGACTATAAATGACAGCAACTCCTCCCCCTTTGCCTTTCAGACGAGGTTCATGTTTATAACAGTAATCTTATGGGGTGGACTCATTTAAAGTAATGTAATCGTTTGGTTTTAGCCAGGTTTCTGTCAAACACAGCACATCTAGGTTATAGTCTGTAATCATATCATTAACAATAAGTGCTTTTGAAGTAAGGGATCGAATATTCAGCATCCCAAGCTTTATCATTTGGTCATTTGTATTATATCTGTTTTTTATTTGTTGAACATCAATAAAAATTTTACCCTTAGATGGGTTTTGAATTTTTTTGTATTTCCTAATTTGGGGAACAGACACAATCTCTATATGATGATATCTAGGTGAAAGAGTCTCTATGTGATGGGATTTATCTGACCTTGGTGATGTGAGACAGCTGGCAGATGGTCGGTTTAGCCAGTCTGTCTGCTTCCTGACCTGAGCCCCAATTCATGTTTGAGCTCTAAGACTATGTGCCATTTTACTAGAGAGAAGAGCAACACCATCCCAGGAGGGATGAATACCATCTCTTTTCAACAGGTCAGGTCTGCCCCAGAAACTTTTCCAATTGTCTATGAATTCTATATTATTTTGCGGACACCACTTAGTCTACTAAGTATCTCATCACTGAACAAGAAGGGGGTCAGAGCAAATTACAGTGCCTGACATCGTACTTGCACACACCTTTTTTTAACATTCATTTTAGTGATCTCCGACTGGCGGAGTCAAACATCATTAGTGCCGACGTGAATAATAATCTTAGTGAATTTACGATTAGCATTAAACAGCACTTTTAAATTTGCTTTGATGTCAGGCGCTCTGGCTCCCGGCAAACATGTGACTATGGTGGCTGGTGTCTCTATTTTCACGTTCTGTGTAATAGAATCGCCAATAACTAGGGCACATTCAACAGGATTCTCAGTGGGTGTTTCACTGAGTGGGGAGAATCTATTTGAAGTTGTAATCGGAACGGAAGAGTGGTGTTTTGTCCCGTGACCACAGCGCCTCACCGTCACCCAATTGTCCTGCTGCACGGGCTCCACTACAGCCGGAACCGAACAATGTACAGAGTTCACTAAGCTAGTCGCATCCAAAGCAGTATCTAGCCCTTGCACGCTTACAATTAACCTCGATTAAAGTTTGGATGCGTGTCTCTAGTTCTGAAATCTTCCCTGCATTTATCACATGTAAATCCTGTGCTGGCAGAGAAGGCTATGCTATACATGTTACATGAAGTGCAAGTGACAATAAGAGGAGAAGATGGCATGACTCACCGTGTTTGTTGACTGATCCTAGTTGTTTGATGAACTCGTAAAAGGTGCGAGCGCGCGCAAGAAAAAAAATAAAATAAATAAAGAGCGGACGGATGGCATGCTAACAGGCTAGCGACTTGCTAGCAATAACAATTTAGATTGAAACTAGCGATGTCAGGTTAATGTGTGATGTTGAGTAAGCTATATTTAGCAGTATAAACAACAAGGAATGATAGTAAATAATGATTCAAAACCGAAAGATATACAAAGCTTACAGACGCAAACCAACGCAACAGCAGCAGCAGGAGCAACGAGGCCTTGCCTATTTGCCTACCATAGCTTTAATATTTGCTGTTTAATGCATAGTTTACGTAATTAGTGTAACTCACATATAAATAATTTGTGTTGTTCTGTGGATGGACACACCCCTCATCATTACAGATGCCGTTGATTACTTTAGCCCTTCATGTGACATTGCGACACAGAGCACCATATACCAAAAAAACAACCTGCTTCAGGATTTAGTGTGCTGTCTACCTAGACAAGTGTAGAGTAGTTTAGTGAAGTTTTTAAATGGTCTGTTTTACTATTGTTCGTGTGTCAAGTGTCATTTATTTCTATATAAACTCTATGGAATACAGATTGTTTCAAAGCAGCTTCACTAATGTTGCTGTCAACAACACACACACACACACACACACACACACACACACACACACACACACACACACACACACACACACACACACACACACACACACACACACACACACACACACACACACACACACACACACACACACAGAGCCTCCTGTAGGAATTGAGATGCAGCTGAAAACCCTTCAAAATAAAAATAAAATTTTAAAGGGAACATAATCATCAGGAAGTAGCTATCAAATCCCAAAATGTAACATTTTGACATTTGCAAGGTTCATTTTTGGAGAATGCGCCACAATCGTCAGTGCCACATAATTTCTGCCATTCTCTTTGTCATCTCTTCAGAAATACAAATTAACTAAAAAACCGAAAGCTCAAAGTCATCTTAATTGTAATGAATATGCAAATATTATTGAAATTAGTCAGGGAAGAATGGGGCCTTTTCAAAACCACACAGTTCTCTAGGAAAAAAACATTTGATTTGAGAGAGCCATTGCTATAATGCTAATGCAATTACAGCTGCATTGAGCTGTGCGTCAGGCTGCGGTGCCGGGCCTCTTGCGCCTGCTGTTGTGGCTCTGAGCGCAGTGCTTGCTGGGTTGTTACATTTCATTTACATTTTGAATTAGTGATGCCTACCCTAGGCTTGCCAATTCAATCCCCTCCCCCCACAAAGGAAGGCACATACGGCATCTGTGGGCTTGGAGGCAAACACAAGTGTTACCACTAAGTAAACGCACATCATTTACAAAGACAGAACAAAAACCCTGTAAGGAGTAGCCATGCCAATCATGAGAGATTCACAAAAGAACAGACGTGGACATTGTGAACACAAGCATAACAGCATAAATTTAAGAAGCAGTTCTGCAAAAAAAAAAAAAAAAAAAAGGCATTGTCCGGCAGTACAATCAGATCAATAATATTATTGAATATTTAGTGTTAAGTGATTAATTATTAAGTGATTATGATTCAGGCTGCATCAAGACAGAATTCAGATCAGGATCGGTAGCATTTAAATATTCATCCAGTTCCTTTTGCTTGAAGATCAGATTTATCTCGCCAGAATGTAGACAAAGCTAGACTTAGGTCTGTGCGGAGGGCCTGCCTTGCTCTTGTGGTCTTTGCTGAGGATATGTGCCGATGGCTTGCATGTCGACGAGGCCTTCACAGGGGATTGGCTAGTAGACACATTCTCTACTGACATTCATGTGGCCAAATGTGGCTTTCAAATGAAAGATTGGTATCAAAGAGCACACCATAACAATAGAATCGCCATTGGCTAGTAATTTTTTTAGTTTACCCGCCAGACTGATGTACTGTTTTTATATATATATATATATATATATATATATATATATATATATATATATATAGGGCTGGGAATCGATAAAAAAAAAATTAACTAATTAATTGCACAATTTGCTGTAATTAATTGCATTTCCCCCAAGCTTGTAATCATCAATATTTAAACTTAGAATCACCTAATTAAATTAAACAACACAGGAAAAAAAAAGGAACAGAAAATAGCCCTATATTAAAATAATATTAAACATCAATATATCAATATATTATTCTTTTTCAATAATCAATCAACATAATTTAACAGATTTTTATTTTATTTTTTACTAATTATCAAAATAAAATATAGTCCTACAAAGCTATTATTACCAGAGCATGTGATCAGAGCAGGTCATTTTACCATTGTTGCCCAGCATGACTATACCAGCTCAGTAGGGCTATTGCAAACAGAAGTCTACTACTGAGAAATGTCACGTTATTTGAGCGGACTTTGCTTTTCCGGTGCGTGATCGGTACATGATTGGAGGAGCGTTTGGGCCGTTAACGACAGAGCAGAACGCGCAGCGCAAACACAGAGCGCAACATTGAGCAGAGAGCACAGCGCGCCGACACACACACACACACACACACACGGAACGGAAAAGACCCGCTCGTGAAAGCTGCGCGAGAATGAAGCCTGATCGCCGAACAGGGAGGGGCGGGACGGCATATTTTCGGGCTTTTCAATAGCAGCCGCAACAGGAAATCATTAAAACGAGGCAAAAAAAAAGTGCTGCCTTAATTGCGTAATTTTTTTTTTTTACGCGTTAAACATCTCAAATTAATCGCAAAGATTGTGTGTGTATGTATATATGTATATATGTATATATGTATGTGTATATATATATATATATATATATATATATATATATATATATATATATATATATATATATACACACAAACACACACACACACACACACACACACACACACACACACACACACACACACACACACACACACACACACACACACACACACACACACACACACACACACACACACACACACACACACACACATACATACATAGGCCTACATACGCATTACGCACGCACGCACGCACGCACATACACATACACACACACAGGCACATACACACACACATGTATATATATACATATACTCCCTCCATATATATATATATATATATATACTGTATATATACATACACATACACAGTGGGGAGAACAAGTGTTTGATACACTGCCGATTTTGCAGGTTTTCCCACTTACAAAGCATGTAGTAGTCTGTAATTTTTATCATTTTTAAGTAATTAATTTGCATTTTATTACATGACATAAGTATTTGATACATCAGAAAAGCAGAACATTTGGTACAAAAACCGTTGTTTGCAATTACAGAGATCATATGTTTTCTGTAGTTCTTGACCAGGTTTGCACACACTTCAGCAGGGATTTTGGCCCACTCCTCCATACGGACCTTCTCCAGATCCTTCAGGTTTCGGGGCTGTCGCTGGGCAATACGGACTTTCAGCTCCCTCCAAAGATTTTCTGTTGGGTTCAGGTCTGGAGACTGGCTAGGCCACTCCAGGACCTTGAGATGCTTCTTACGGAGCCACTCCTTAGTTGCCCTGGCTGTGTGTTTCGGGTCATTGTAATGCTGGAATACCCAGCCACGACCCATCTTCAATGCTCTTACTGAAGGAAGGAGGTTATTGGCCAAGATCTCGCGATACATGGCCCCATCCATTCACCCCTTAATACGGTGCAGTCGTCCTGTCCCCTTTGCAGAAAAGCATCCCAAAGAATGATGTTTCCACCTCCATGCTTCACGGTTGGGATGGTGTTCTTGGGGTTGTACTCATTCTTCTTCTTCCTCCAAATATGGCGAGTGGAATTTAGACCAAAAAGCTCTATTTTTGTCTCATCAGACCACATGACCTTCTCCCATTCCTCCTCTGGATCATCCAGATGGTCATTGGCAAACTTCAGACGGGCCTGGACATGCGCTGGCTTGAGCAGGGGGACCTTGCGTGCGCTGCAGGATTTTAATCCATGACGGCGTAGTGTGTTCTTTGAGACTGTGGTCCCAGATCTCTTCAGGTCATTGACCAGGTCCTGCCGTGTAGTTCTGGGCTGATCCCTCACCTTCCTCATGATCATTGATGCCCACGAGGTGAGATCCTGCATGGTGCCCCAGATCGAGGGAGATTGACCATCATTTTGAACTACTTCCATTTGCTAATAATTGCGCCAACAGTTGTTGCCTTCTCACCAAGCTGCTTGCCTATTGTCCTGTAGCCCATCCCAGCCTTGTGCAGGTCTACAATTTTATCCCTGATGTCCTTACACAGCTCTCTGGTCTTGGCCATTGTGGAGAGGTTGGAGTCTGTTTGATTGAGTGTGTGGACAGGTGTCTTTTATACAGGTAACGAGTTCAAACAGATGCAGTGATTGTCTGGAATGATCAGACTACGCGTCGAGTATAAACCTAGCTTGAGGCGTTTCGCGCGTCCTCTTCGCTTCAAACTTTTGCTTTTTACACGCGTCATATTGTTAACGAACTTTAGCGTTTTTTTTTTTTTTTTTGCAACAGTTTCTTTGAAGAACATGACCGTAAATATGAACACAAGATTGAATGTGACATAAAGAAAATTATTATTGGCAGTCATGTTGCCTCTGTAGCCGATGTATGCAGGTAAATTTCTCATACCCCTTCGTTTGAAGTGTGGTCCCGAAAAATCTTCGTTTCAAGGGCTATCTGGCCCTTCCCCCTACCCCTACCCCTCCAACCAAAAGAGAATCGAGACAACCCTACCCCTTCACGGGAACGCGCAAAACGGAGGGGTAGGGCCAAGGGGTGAATTGGGACAGGGCCCAAGTCAAGTCACCTTCGTTTATATAGCGCTTTTAACAATATAGATTGTTTCAAAGCAGCTTTACAGTAATAATAGGAAAATTACAGTGACAGAGATTGTTTTGGCTTTACAGCAGCTCTAGAATAAAGTTATTGTCCAGCTAAAGTTAGTTTTGATTGATTGATTCTCTTCCGTTGCAAAGATCATTAGTTATTAACTCATGTCGCTAACACGACACAGTTCTAACAGAAAACACTCAACGCGCTCCGGCCCGCTCATCCGCACAAAACAGTGCCTGGTGGCTCAAGAACGTAAACCCTGAAATAGATTCCAAGGTGCAAGCCTTGAAAAAAAAGTAAAAAAATAAAAAATGACTAACTAAAAAAAAGTGACTAACAGGAGAAGATGCCATGACTTAGGCCACATCCACACGAAGCCAGAGCTTTCCCTATCCGATTTTTTTTTTTCCCGTTCAAAAAAAAAATTCCGTAAACACGGCGTCGTCTCAAGAAATATCTGCGTACACACGAAACCACTGAAACCGACTCAAAACGATGTAGTATACATGCCAGACCAGTATGTGGCGCTGTAATTCTGCCTCAGACATACACTAAAAACGGAGAAGAAGACTTGGAAGCTCGCGCATAAACCTTGCGCGCTGTATACAACAATAATATTAGGCACAGTAGCTTCTTTTTTTCTTTTTTCTTTTTTAATCAAGAACTTTGTTGAACAATATGAAAAACCATAAATGTAGTTGCTGTGACTTAACGGTGTCTGACTAGTTGATACTTGGTGTGATGACATCATCGTTTCGCAAAATATACGGATTGGCCGTACACACGAAAACGCAAGGGCGGCGTTTTCAGATTTATCCACCTTGGGACCCGGTTTCAAAAAATAGCGGTTTCAGTCTCCGAAAACGCCGGATCCGTGTGGACGAAACACCAATACGATAAAAAATGTATACGTATACAGCGAAACGCGTCTCCGTGTGGACAGGGCCTTAATTTGTCATTCGTGCAAACTGACTTTTTATTCTTTAGCGCACTCCGTTTTTATGAGTCCATCAAACAACTGTGGTTTATCTATAATACACATTGTATTTGTTCACTGATTCCAACTTACCACAGTTGTTTGATGGACTCATAAAAACGGAGTGCGTTAAAGAAAAAAAAGTCGGTAAGCACGAATGACAAATTAACATGCTAGCAAAATGCTAACGCATTGTGCTAGTGATTTCGATTTCGATTAAAAGCTAGCGATGTTAGATTAATGTGATTGGCAATATTAGGAAATATCAGATATATTGTGATGAGTGAGTTATATTTAGCAATATTTAGCTATAAATATTTATATTTAGCTAACAAGGAATGATAGTAAATAGAGATTCATGGGGTTTTCCCATGATCATTAAGCCATGACCCACATTTTTGCGAATCTGAATCAAGCAAATATATTTCTCAAAAATGGTTGAGACACAAGTACCATCCCACTTTACTTAACATGGACATACATTTTAAGAATATCACCAACACTAATGAATAAACATTATGATGTAAGGCTAATAAATAGCAGTCCTAAAGTAGTTTTTGTTAATGCAATAAATGTTAGTAATTTTTGGTATGAGCCAAACCACAGTCATCAAAATATAAAGTGGTATTTTGAGTTGTTTACTGAAACTACAGTTAGCATAGTAAATACACAATACTAATCCTGTCATTGATCCTAGGCGCGCCGAAAGAACACCACAGACACAGTACAATCAACATGGTAAAATCTCACAGTAAAACAAGCAGCTGTGAAAAATTATACACCGGTGTTTTGCCAGATTAGAAGTTTATCTATGTATCATTTTTACTCTTTAAATATCTTTAATAACTGTATCATCTTTATATGTCTTTTAATTCCTTTTATAAGAGTTTTTTTGTGATTTATTTTAATTCCTTTCTGTGTAAAGCACTTGCCTTGCCTTGCCTTGATCCTGATGAATAGAGTAAACATCATACCTGCATGGGAATCTGCAAAAGCCGGGACAGAAAGAGCCTGTCTGCGTTGTTACAGATGATATCTCACCCATTTTTGTAAACCTCATTTTTCCTTTTCAGGTTTTCTATTGTAAAGTACCTTAAGAAGTGACTAATTTGAAACATTTTTTAAAAGTAAGATCAGATGAGAATTTTTTTTTTATTCTGTGTTAGGTCCTGCCATGTTGAACAAGTCTCACATGACTGGTATATCAACCAGTGAAATGGAGAACAATAGCCGCGTTTCCACTGTTTGGTAAGTGCGAGCCAGGGCGAGCCAGGGCTTTAAACGGGCCGTGCCGGGCTAATAGCCTGGGGCCAGTAGCACTGGGCCCAAAATTTGCTGCGTTTCCACTGTCGGGCCAGATGCTTCACTAAAACACGCCCGTAACGCGCCTCTCTGGAACAATGTCACACTAACCCATCATTTCACCAACAAATGGAAGTTTTATCAGAAAACTAATCAGAAAGAAATCACTGGAAACGGCGTGATCGCAAAACAAAGCGACTGTTTGCTGGCATTTTTGTTGAATATTTAAAACCCTAGCATCGATGTTTTACCACAGATTTACAATAAAAAGTGATACATTGATCATAATGAATTAAATTGAACATTAGTCACACAGAAATAAATTACCGTTAGGTCTATTTCACAAAAGAAAGAGGACACACTTACTTATTCAGTCAAGGCTGTTTCTGTTTATTTGGTAGTTACAGGACATATTTACATCACATTTTGATGTAATGATAATGATAGAAATGATAATTTCTACAAATATGCCACCAAAAATATGACCCGAGGAGCTTTAGCATTCTCTTGACTCCCAGTAGGCTACAGATATTTTCAGTCAGAGAAGCTCCCGAAAAGAATGCTGCTTTATTTTATGATAGTGCGGTATAAAGAGACGAGATGTAGTCTACTGACAGATAAAATAAAAACATGACTGTGATAGAATCATCTGACAGAATCATCCGGTGCTGCCATCTCCCGACTCAGGTAAACCCCGCCTCTGTTCGTAACCACTCCTCTAGCTCGAGCTTGCCCACTTTGGACCAAGGTATTCGATTGGCCATAAAATCCTGGCCGTTGGATCCGAGTAAGCCCTGATCAAGCCCCGGAAGTGACTGTGGAAACGCGACTGGCCCTGGCACGCACTAGCACGCCCGGCCCTGGCCCGACAGTGGAAACGCGGCTAATGACTTCCTTTTAGGAGTGGGCGATACAGCCTCAAAATTATATCACGATATTTCAAGAATATTTGCGATAATGATATTTATGACGATATATATATAAAAAAAAATGTAGACAATTTTTTTTATTACATTTATCTCACCTAAATGTTTGCTCACTCATTGTGTTTTTACAATTGAGTAATTTTGTTTTTAAGAGTTTACACAACACAAGGAAGCTTGATTTCAATCTTTGAATTAAATTGAAAAAAGTTGCAAAAAATATATACAAAATAATAAAGATACAAATAAAGAGAAAAGTTTTTGGGTAGGTCTAACACTATTCAGAAATACTACAGAAACTGAATAAGGTAATCAAATGTAAAATAACACTAGTCCTGACTAAATTAAATACATAGGCTATTAATTCTGATTCCTTACAATGAAAGCTATCTTTTGTTGTTTTGATGACAACGTTAATGACAGAAATATATCGCTGCTGTCACTTTTAGAGCTAGTGCCCGGATCCATTACTGTTATACTGTCTGTCACACTGTCACGTGCGTTTTATGCTTATTTCAGACATAACCGACTGTTTACGAATATACTAACCATGACCGGAATTTTTACACAATTTTGCGTGTTTTTTCCCCCGTTAAAGCGATATAATCCGCGAAAAAGAAATGTTGTTACTCGCGAGCTGTTTGTGAGACGGCTTTACTGTATGCACGCAGAGTAAACATCTCTAAGAGAGCGCGCGCGAGTACTGAATAGTTTAAAATCGCAAATGTTTAAACTGATAAGACTTAAAAAGAAGTGAAAATTATAAACTTTAGTTACGATGCAAGTGACAAAAGACAATTCCGTCATGTCCTGACTGCTAAACACAAGAGTGTGGTATTGACGCTTGACTTGTGCAACCCATTTTGAGAGCGAGAGAGAGAAGACGCTGCACCGCTGAACACTCGCGCGGTTGGTAAAATCAATGTTTGCGGGGGAATTTCCCCCATTATAAGTGGTAGACCTGCGGGAATTATTAAAATACATTGAAGTAGCTCCTTTTTAGGTACTAAATCGTCATTGGAGGCTGACTTGCTGCTCTCACGCTCAGACAGGTGTTGTTATTGTGCGTGCTAGGGAACGTAATGCGCCATACGTCATTGTGTCGCTATATCAGTGATATCGCGATATGACACTTTTTTATCATGTAAAAATTTATACCGGTATTATCGTGGACGGTATGATATGGCACACCCCTACTTCCTTTAAGGCCAGACTCTTTAAGGCATTCCTTTTATTTGGTGCTTTCTGTGACAAGTGAACTGCTGAGAGTTGTAAGTCGGTGGTTCTGATTCACTCTCTAAATGCAGCATTGATCAAACACTGAGCTTGTGCGTGAGTGTGTGTGCGCTCTGTATGGGGCAGTGTCCTCTCACTGTGTGCGAGCTAGAGTTGCTCCTGTCGTTGTTACACATGGTTTATTCCATCTGCATTCCTCCTGGATCCCTGAGAGCACTGGCTCACAACACGCACGCACGCACGCACGCACGCACGCACGCACGCACACACATTCTCCAATAAATGGTATATAAATAGCATAATTATTTTTATACTGATCTCCTAATCCTCACAGAAACCCATCTGTATTTTTTTTAAGCCGTTTGAATTACAGACGTGCCTAAAGAGTTCTTATAAACCCAAGAGACATTTGGTCCTTGTGAAGCACAGATACAGTAGGACTGTGTGACGGTGTGAAAAAAAACAACAACAACTGCTGCACAATCCTAAACTACTGTTGTTTTCAAGCACTCAGTGAGAGATGTTCACATGTTGCTTCACTATGACACAGCGTTAGAAGAGCTTAACTTAAGTTTATCACTGCTGTGGCGCTCATTCGGTACAACTGATACATTTTGCAGTTCTGCAAGCCTTTGCCTTTCTACCTGTGGTTGATGTGTTTACATTTTTGGCTGCTCTAACTTTGTAACAGTGTGAAATAACTGTGTACATGAGTGAGTTTGTGTTGTAATGAGATTTGAGCTGCTCTGCAGCATTAACATTGCAAAAACATGGTATTTATCGCCTGTTTTTAAAGAAGAAAAAAAAAGTCTTTATAGCTTTGAGAATATGGAGCCCTATGATATCAGGAAGCTCATAATGAAGCTCACAGCTATTAATGTTGAAGATTGTTATGGTGTTTTTCTTTCTTCTGCTTTCTTTCCCATTTGTGTTTTCCAAGTTGCTTCCCTGAAGTCTGGCCATGTTTCACTATTTCACCTTTCTGCTGTTTGATGTTCTTGATTAAATTCTTCCCCTGTTGAACTCCAGGCTTCAGTTGCATCAACTGACGTCCAATGACTTTTTATATCAGTTCTCAAATTCATTCGACAGAGCGGCTTCCATGTGAGCTAATGAAAAGTCTATTTATACAATTATACTGTTTCATGATCCAGAAAGTTTCATCTGCTGTTTGATGTTCTTGCTAAAATTCTACCCCTGTTAAACTCCAGGCATCAGTTGCATCAACTGACATCCAATGACGTTTTATTCCAGTTATCAAATTCAGTCGACAGAGTTGCTTCCATGAGTGCTGATAAAGTCCATTTATACTATTATACAGTTTCATGATCCAGAATGAGAAAGTTAATGGAGTGATGTCATTACAAGACAAACATTATCGGACTCCAGCTGGACTTGAAATTTTAGACCAAAGTAAGCTACATGTTAATTAAAATGTCTAATATCAATATTTCAACTTGCCATACATACACTGTTTTTTTTTTCCCCAACATAATTGTTGGAATTGTACTAAACACTAAACTGAAATAATTACAGTTAGGAGCATCTGTTATTGAAGTCACCATTTCCAAACCGTATTGCGGATGGTTATCTTATGTGTATTGTTTGTAATATAAAGCTCTGCAGACGGCTGATTCGTTTTCTGCGGATTTCTTCTGGAAACGGATGGCAGGGCAAGAAAGGAGAACAGGTCACAGAGGGAGCTGCCTACTGCTTTGAGACTAAAAATGAAGAGAACAACTGAGGGACAGTGTGTCATCATCATCATCATCATCATCATCATCGGGCGGGCCTTTTTAGGCGCAACGATATTTCTCCACAGTCCTGTTTCTTTTGACATGCTGGTCAGCTCTTTATGCTGTCGTTCCTTATCTAGGTCTAGATGTTCGTAGTACTGATGAACGTAGTCCCTGTATGATATTCTTGGTCTACCCCGCCGGTTCGATGCAACTTCCGACTTGTAAAGAACATATTTCTGCGCTGGTTCATTGTTTCCCATGCGAAGGCAGTGTCCGATGAACTGGTGCTGCCTTCTCCTGATGGTATCACTAATTGGCTGTTGACCTTTTGTGCTGTATAGTTGTTCATTTGTCATGTGAGATTCTGCTTGGTTGATTCCCAACATGATTCGGTAGCACTTTCTAGCAAAGATGTTTAGCTTTTCTTCAAGGGATTGAGTGAGCGCCCATGATTCGCATCCGTAAAGAAGCACTGATATGCACGATGCATTGAATAGGCGCATCTTGAACTTTCCATGCGGCTTGGGTGATCTCAAGATGGTTTTGAGTTTCGTAAATGCGACCCAAGCTAAAGCTATACGATTGTTGACATCTTTTTTGGTCGACACTATGTATGATCCCAAGTACTTAAACTCGTCCGCGATTGCAATCGG